>OY365811.1:29116912-29131912 GCA_959347315.1 Bimastos eiseni | reverse complement strand
GAATTCCTTGTTTATTATTACGCTGGCTGTTAGCTATCGGTCATCATGGTGACAAAACCGGTGAATCAGTTTCTCAGGGCGAGCGGGTTAAAACTGTTTTCGTAAGGCTTTTTCTATGTTAGTGGTACTGCACAAATTTAGGAATACAGTGCAGTGAAATTATTTGAGGAAAACTGCATTGAATTCAATTATAATACTACTTGCAGTTTTCTCCGCTGACTGCACTTATGTGCTTTGTTCTTTGTGTAGCTTAAGGACCATATTTTCAGCTCATCATATATTTTATCGTATCTGTTCTGTTTGTTGTGTGGAGGGATTCCTGAAAGGCTACATGTAGCTATTTATGATGTAGTGAAACTTGATTTAGCACCTCTTCAAGAAATCTATTCAAAGGCGGTCTCTGGCTAGCTTATGTTATATTTAGTTTCTAATGAACAAGTTGCAATAGTTTGCAAAACAGTGCACAGTAAGCTGAAAGTGTCAGCAGTGGTGGGCCCACGCACAAGCGTAGAACCCACCAACGGATTCCGGTCGACAGATGGCATGGATGTTCATCTACATTGTGTTCATAGCTTCTAATGCACCTCTTGCACTTGCACTGGTTGTGACTACCAGAAAGGCACAGAATGAGAAAGGTTTTGTTTTTCCAGCTTCATTTACGAAACAGAACAGTTCAACGGATGTGCTGAGCTATTGGAAATTCTTGGCAGGCAAGAACCACTATTTATCTCTATTCCATTTATCTATTTTATGGTGTTTTTGTAGCTTCATTGTATAATGACAAACATCAACTGAATTTGATAGTGACACAATTTTGTTGGACTCAGGGTTTATACTTGATTTGTTTTATGTTGGCTGAAATGCCAAAAGCTCTGTAATATTCAGGGCTCAGAACTTGAACTAACACCTGAAGACTTGACTCAGACTGATAATTGAAGGTGAAGGACTCTCACTTGGTACTAGACTCTCTGGGCAGGTCATATATGTGATTTTGTGAAAAGTAAAACCCTAGCCCGACAGCCTTAACTCCACTCCTCTAAGGCTCAACTCGGCATCCGGCTCATTGCTCATCTCCCTCACTACTCCCACATTGCTGCCTACATGACTGATGTTCTACACTGGCTTCCCATTGCCTCTCGTATCCAATACAAGGTTTGGCGCCTGTATGTCTTTGCAACTTAATGCGCAAACAACTGTCTTTTGACTCTTCTTGCCTTCTCCAGTCTGCTGATCAACTTGATTTCCTAGTTCCTGAGGCAAGAACTCCTATAACCCAACACCGTTCCTTTGCCATCATTGGCCCTTCTATGCGGAATGACTTACCCCCACAATTGTGGAATAATTTGCCAGCCAGCCTGTGAAATATACACACCTTGGCCTTTCTGTGCCTCTGCTGTAAGCATCTGAAAGCTGTTCAGTTTTGATCGTGGTTTTGTGTTTTCATGTTATGGAGACCTCTGAGGAGTTTCTCTAGAAATGGTGCTATTTGACTTTCAAAAACTAGGTGTTCATTTATGATATGATTTTGAGTTATTGACTAGAACTGATTGATTGAAACTGTAGCATCATCAATGGATTTGCTCTGCCTCTGAAGCTTGAGCACAGGCAATTCCTTCAGAGGGTCCTTCTACCACTCCACAAGTCACGGTATCTTGACCAGTACCATGCACAGGTCAGCCTCAGGTTATGCCCCTATCCTGCTTAACTAAACGATCAACTACATTCTTTTGTTCTGCATATTGAACCAAGATAACAATAGCGTCACATAAAAACTATGCACTGCAATATCACAATTGCAATATCTTTCTTCTGAGTAGCATTTGTTTAGCACGACTGTGATCAGATGACTGAATACTTTGGATATATTTGGTGAAAGTTCATACAAGAAAATGTGTGTTAAGGTGTTCAATGTTCATGGAGAAATACCATTTATCATAAAGGAGTGAATGTTAAGAAAATATTGTCTTTTACTGGTACTGTGATTGTTTGCTTTTATTTAAATCCAATTTACCTTGTATGCTGATCAAATTATTGTTCTGGTATATAATATGATAAAAATAACACATCCATCCATTAATCCATCCATCCTGGATAGATTTTACGGTGAAAGAAATTACTTTAAATCTAAAATCTGTTTGATTGAGCATCGCATGATTACAATGGCTTTTGGTTGCATTTTGTCTATTTTTAATGTCTCATTTGAAGCCGCATTATGTATTGAGTTTTAACTTCACTTAACTCTCTAACAAGTATACTAATAGCGACTGGGAAGCAATTGCATTTTGTCATTAAAGTGTTGGCTAGTAAAATACATAAATTATTAACACTTTCTACTATGTTATTTAATGCAAGTGCTCCTAATTTAAAGATTTTTTTAAATTGTAGAGTATGAGTGAATGGGGAAATTAATGCAAACGAATAGTGAGAAAATTGTGAACTACTTAAACTGTGTTTGTGTTTTATTTGTGCAGTTGGCCTATTGTATTGTTCAGTTTCTTGAAAAGGATTCGAATCTGGCAGAAACCGTAAGTATCAGGCTTCTGTTGTCTAACTCAACTGTTGTTCAGTGTTTTGTTATGATCATGACAATCTCATTAAGTGACCACCGATTAATGCTGTTTCTATTATAGAGACAAGGCTCCATGTTAAGTCATCACAGTCGTCTGCATTTTAGTTTTGTTTTTGCTTTTTTGTCTTCTGGCTGGAGTGTTCCAAAAGCTAAGACAACCATTGGATAGAGTATTCATGGGTAATAATCATCATGCAATAATATATAAATGTCCAATGCTCCAATAGTGCACACTCACTCCAACCAAATGCAACTGGATCTAAAACTTGGGCATAATAAAGCTTCTTATAGTAATTACCATATACTCTGCTTGTTCAGATGATTTCTTATGATGCATATGTTCTCTGCTTGTTTGCTCATAAAACAATTCTCCTGGTATATTAAAAAATTATGACATGTGCTATGATTAGGTAGTTCTTACTCTGTCATGTTTTAATTATTGAATCAATAAAATAGTTAAATCAAATCTAACATTCAATCGTAATGTGCTCATTTGAATCAACATTCATATTTGCTATTTAGCAGATATGCTGAACCAGAGTTATGTCACAGATCGTGGGTCATTTGATTTAAGAGTGTTAAAGGAGAATATTTTAAAGTAAATGTGTACATAGCTCTAAGAAGGCAAATGTTTTTCATTTAGGTCAAGTTATGTGATGAACTGTTGTTTATATATTGTGTGCTGTAGGGGCTATATTGTGTATTTTATGTGTTTATTGTCTTAATCTAGGTAATGAAAGCTCTGCTGAAATTTTGGCCAAAGACAAGTAGTCGTAAAGAGGTAAGTAAATCATCTTAAGTCATTATTTTGTTCGTAAGAGTTGAATCCTGTACTTTGAGTTATTGAATTGGAACTAGTTAGTTGAAGTTACTGTGTTCATGGTTAAGGGTATCAGGACATTACCCCCCAGACATCACCCCGGGCATTACCCCGGACATTACCCCCCCGGACATTACCCCGGGTATATCACAATATTTCCATAGCACATACATGCATACATACATACATACATACATTTGTACTTACATGTATTTATACAGACATACATACATTCATACATAAATACATACATACATACATACATACATACATACATACATACATACATACACACTAACATGTATACATGTGATTATGTACCTACATACATGTATACATAAATACATATGTATATACATACATGTATGCATACATGTATACATACTTACATATCTACATACATACATATATACATACCTATATGTCTGCCTATGTGCATACATACACATACATACTTACATGCCTATATGCATACATGCAGCATTGCATGCATAATTATATACATGCATACATACATACATACACATACATACTTTAATTATGTAATGGAATGGAGGGGTAATGTTCGGGGGCAATGTCCTAGGGGGGGTAAGTTCGGGGGTAATGTCCTAGACCCATGGTTAAGTGAGTGGAACCTCTGAACTTATTAGTAGTGCATACCTTTACTGACACTTCTCTGTATTTCTGTGATGATATATTGAGTGTATGTTGTGTCTATGGAAATATTTTCATGTAGTAGAGATTGGGGCTATTAGTATAGAATGTTGATGTTTTAGTAGTGGAATACTGTGCATTAGTTGCCTATGTGCCTGACAAAGTTACTTCATTGACCCCAAGACCATGATTTCCTCCCCAGTTTATAAGAAACTGTATAAATTTGATTGATTGACAATCTTCCAAACAATTTGGTTGAAGTATGGTATTATTGAATTCAGCTGACAATGGTTGATTGCCAATGCTATTGGTCAATATATTAATTGGTTTTCCTAATTTTTTTATTATGTCACAGAATTTGTGTTCAATGCTGTTGGTCAGGCGAAATTCTAACCAAATTTGAAATGAATTACTGTCATTCCTATTATCAAATCAACTGTTTATTTCATCTTGTGGAACTATGCCTCTAATTGAGTGGCTACATGGAATCGGTAACTAAATAGCACTGTAGCTGGTTGAATTGTTTATGTAATTAATGATTTGTCTTAAATTTCAGAACAAAATGAGGGTCTGTTGCAATGTAATGTTTTGATTTCAATATTATTAAGAATTGGATGTTCCGCTGCAAGCGTTTGCTGGGGTGTATTTGTCATACCTGCTTTTGTCAGCCTGAGTTTATGTTGGCATGCTTTTTTGGTATGTACTTTGTTGTGCGTGCATTTGTCAGGTCCTGAATATTTTTTGTGTGTAACCTTATCCATCATCTATGGTATGTTTATATGGCACCATTTCTTCTTCTTCCAGATTATGTATCTGAGTGAGGTTGAGGAGCTGCTGGAACTGATTGACATTAAGCAGTTTCCAACATTCATTGATCCTCTCTTCCAGCAAATTGCCAGATCTGTCCTCAGTCCACATTATCAGGTCATTTATTTTTCTGTAAAAATTGTGAGCAGTATGTGTGCGTGCGTGCATGTGTGTCAGTGTGTGTTGATGCATGCATGTTTGAATGAATACAATATTATATAAGAGTGAATTAATAAATTATAGTAACTGAGTGAATTAATACATTATGGTAAATGAGTGAGTTAATACATTATGGTTCATATAATTATACATGTTTATATTAGGTTTCAATAAAGTACATTATAGCATAATTCAGTGTCTTCTTTAGGCTTTATGGAGCACTTTTTAGAGCTGTAAAGAAAGGTTCTATATAAATGTTCAGATAGATACCTATATATGTTCATAATTATGTGTATTCCTGCATTAAATAACTTGGAGACAGTATTGCATACATGCCTGGTACGTATTGCGTGGCCTTTCGCTTGAAAGAGACCGTGTTAGCTGGAATTTCCTTTATGTATCTGTTTTTCTGTTCAGGAACTGTGCAATTTAGTTTTTGCATTAGACTCGTCTGTTTCAGATTGCTTGTCCGACATAGACTGTCTGTCTCTTGGCTATCTGATCTTTTGGATGTTGACCAGATTATGGTTGGTCTTGATGTGCCATCAGTAGATGCTTTGTGCAAAGTACGTTGCACTATAAAACTTGATCCCAATAATAATAGTAGTGATAATAATAATAATTATTATTATATCCCTTTCTTCAGGTTGCTGAACGAGCACTGTTTTACTGGAACAATGAGGCCATTGTCCGTGCCATGGAAGCGAATGTGAATGTTGTTATGCCAGTCATGTTTCCATCCTTGTATCGCATAACAAAAGAACAGACGAACCAGGCAATTCTAACGCTCGTCTATAATGTCCTCAAAGCGTTTACAGATATGAACAGCAAACTCTTTGAAGATCTGACAGTCAACTATGAAAAGGAACAGGCAAAGTAATGTCAAACAAAGTTCTTGTTATTTAAGTTATTTAAAAAAATCCATTATTATATTATTAACATGTTGTAACAATGAAACCTGCTGTGCTAGTAGTATCTGTTTGTGTTTAACGACACTGTGTGATTACAAAAGATCACTAGCATGGCCTTTCTCCTTCAGCTAGATTTTGTACTGGCACTAGGGCACATAGGTTTATACCATCATTATTATATAAAATTATGCACTGGGTCTTGGCCTATCGGTTATATCTGTCAACTGATGACCAATAAATGCCCTTTACCCTTTGACTCTGCAGCAAACTGCATATGAATAGTTTGTGCAGCTGTGTTATTTATCAGATATTTATCTATTTGTCATCTGACAACCTATATAATATAAGCAGCTCCTGGTAGATCTCTGAAGGGCATTGAATCACCTATTGGAATGGTATAGGACAAATCGATGTAGTGTCCTTGAGTAAACATTTAGTATTGATTGAAGTTTGTATTCAGCATTGATAAAGCGTTTAGTCCTGTCAGCACCATTTGGCTGCATGACTTCTTGCAGGAAATTGTGCAAACGCTTTATATTGTGATCATCAGTACCCAGTGATGGGCACATAAGTATTTTGCCCATCACTGTAGGTTAAGGCTGTCAACGGGTACCCGGTTACCTGCCCGAAGCTGACTACCTGGGTAATGAAATCGGTATTCGGGTACCCGAAATTTTATAAAAATGCGTGATTTTACCTGATCATATGCCAGAAATATTCTGTTGGTCATATTGGCTGATTGCCTGGGCAATGAAATTGATTCTCGGGTGCCCGACATTCCATAAAAATGCGCAATTCCCTACATTTTCTAACAAAATATCCGCATGGTCAGGTACCTGACCGTACGGATCGACGGGTACCCGGGTCGTGACTTCAACATTTTTTGACACCCTTACTGTCGGTACCCTTCTAAAAAAATTAATATTACCCAGAAGTCCACTTAATAGGCCACTTAAAAACGGTCACAAAGTGTGTTAATTGAATAAAATTTTACAATATTGCTTATGGCAGGCTGTATTGCATAATGTATTGTATTGTATTTACATATTTTTATAGCGTCTCTCACAGTACAGCCTTATCAGAGGAGCTCTCAGCGTGAAAAGCCTCAAGAGAAAAAAGAAAAGTCTTAGGAATACGGGCAGAAACAGAAGCATCCACAGTTAAAATCAAAGAGCTAGTCTGAAAGGGGATATCATTCCATAAAAGAAGAAAAGTAGCATTTTGAAGAAAAATTGATAGACCCATCTTAGTTTTTCAAGTTCTTGGTTATATATTATTGATTTGAGATAACAGTATTGTTTATTGAAATAATTAGTTTTTTGTTTTTGTAGTCTTTACTTTTGTGTTGATTAAACATCATGATTAGGCTTCAATGTTTCATGAATGCACTTCTATTGATCACATCCTATAGGCAATTTGTCTGCAGCTTACTGATAGTCTCTATCAAGCACACTTAATTATCTATTATGCAGATTGTCAAAAATAACTGCATTGAATCTGCATGCATTGTTATTTAGCTTGGATCTTTACTTCTCTGTGATTTATAATTCGACCTAGGCATCTTCGTAAATCTTAACCTAGCTTTCTGTTGTGCTTTGAATCATAATATTGTTCTTTTTCTCGTGTGTAATCGAAGGAATTTTTTTCTTATCTATTTTTGCAAACAGGAGAGAACTGAAAGAGAAGCAAAGAAAAGCATTATGGAAAAACTTAGAAATGCTTGAGGTCAACAAAAGTCCTAAAGAACACAAATAAGAATTTGAAAAATATTTATGTTGGATTCATTATTACTTCGACATGTGAAATCCTTTAGCATTGTGTATGAACTTACTCAGTGTTTTGTTGGTGTAGGAAATTCGACTAGTCATGTGGTATGAAAATTGTATGAGGAACGAATAGGAATGTTTTCTTTGGTTATCCAAACTTGGTTTGTTGACGCTGCCAGTTGTTTACCAGTTGAACAACATTTTGCTGGGTTTTGAATGTTACATTTTTTAAACTTCACTTCAACCACTTCAACACTTTAGACTAAGACCATGTGAGCATGGTCTTATCCTGAAGTTGATCACGAAGGCCTATATGTATGAATGGTCTTCATATGGCTATGAAGCGATTTGCAAATTTTAGTTATGAGGCATAGCATAGCAGTGTTATGGTGGGAAAGGAACACGTTGAACGAAGTAGTTGAACTGTGAAACACTGACAGAGGTATGAGAGCTGGGAGGATTGAAGTGTGCTGTCATGGTTGGTGTTTGATGGTGTTTGGATGTTTTTAGGTGACCGTATGGGCAACAGCATTCTGAATAGCTTGGAGGTGGTAACGCTGTCAATGCCGGGTGGCACAGGTTATTTTTCATGAAAAATATTTCAATGAAAAAATTATTTCAACTCAGAGGAGGCACGCGCCTTTGCGCCTCAGTGGTAGGAACGTCACTGCAGGCAGGGAATTGTTAGGCACGCCACTGCAGGCGGTGAATGGTTAGGCACGCCACTGCAGGCAGGGAATGGTTAGGCACGCCACTGCAGGCGGGGAATGGTAGGAGAGCAGACAGGACAACCAATTGTTAGGACAGCTGTGATAATGACATAATGAATATATATATATATATATATCCATAATATGCAGTGACATTTTAACCTGCTAAGAGGCAGAGTACCAGAAGACGAATCATATAGTGTTAATATTCAGAGAGGGAGAAGAAAGACTGAAAGCCGACTAAATGGGTCGCGGACAAAACCCTCTGACAAAAACCCCCTCTGACAAACCCCCTGGCAAAAAAACCTCTGACAAAATCCCCCTAAGTAGGACAAACCCCCCTAAAAATAAATGTTTGTTACTTTTTTACTTTTATAATTCAGAAACGTGTGTATACTTGGTCTGAAGTAAAGCGTGTGTCAGTTAAAAGTCTGATGCGGTCACTCAGGTACACATCGTCGTCTAATAGTTAAATAGCAAACAATTAATTAGTTCCTTGGTCTTTTTGTTGTTAATGTATGATAGGTCTATGTACACTGAAGGTACCACTGTGCGTAATTCATAGGCTATCTTTGACACGGCGTTTTCAGACGCGTCAGGTGAGTCTACGCAGAGCGTATGTGTGTTATCTGTGACACGATTTCTTATATAAGTTAGACCAGAGGCGTCAATCCCCCTCTAACTGATGGAGGCAAACACTCTGCTTCCAAGTGTCAGGTAGTCAAGATATCCCCCTAAGACTCGAAAATCCCCTTCCCCTATCTGGAAGCCCCCGAGTTAGACTAATAGTCGTACTGAGTGTCACCTGTAATGTTGTGCAGACTTTGTTAGAGTCAGTTATTATGGCATGGCTTCCAATTGCAGAAGCTAGTCAGGGCAAGAGGGGGGATATGTCCGGGGGTTTATGTCCTGCCTAAAACTGTGGATAATGTCAGAGGTTTTATGTCAGAGGGGTTTTTGTCAGAGGGTTTTTGTCAGAGGGGTTTTGTCCTACACCCGACTAAATATGCGGCCCTGAGAATGAGTCAGTTCGTTGCGAAACACCATCACTGCATTATCTGTATAATACAAATTCCAGTGTACAGATGTTTTAAATAAATGAAATGAAAAAGTACTGCAATGCCGGTGGGCAGGGTCTCCTTGTTGGAATGTGTTATGGTAAGCAGACGAAACATGGCTATAAATATTACGTTGTAGGCCTAACATACATTCTTGTTACTTGGTTTCTATTAAAAATGCAGTGGTCCATGCCTAAGTATATACTACACGTTTCCTGGGCTTCAACGAGCTGTAAATGCTGTAGGCCTAATATACCAAGCAAATTTTAGACGGTAACGGCCTCTGTTGTCATAAGCTGTCGTTAAACCCTGGATCAATCCATCTTCAACGAGATGCAGGTAGCGTATATATATATATATATATATATATCATTCATATAATTCATATAATATATATATATCATTCATATAATATATATATAAAGAGAGAGAGAGAGCGCGATATAGAGGAAGGGAAGGAGATAGAGACAGAAGTAGTCATGACTCATGAGTAAGGTTGTCAGCGGGTACTCGGGTAGCGTCTTTACGATGCCCACAGTTGTACAAGGATATCATTGATTATCCTTCCGGATAATTATGCATATTCATTATGCTGGCGTAACATTCTGCACCATTGTGGGCCGCGTAACATGCAGCTTCCATTTAAGCACGATTCTTTCCATCACATCCAACTTCCATTTAAACAATTCCTTTTATCAATCCAGTTCCCATGCATTTAAACAGAATTCTTTTTATCACACCCAGCCTCTACTTATGCAGCAGTCTTTTCATCACATCCAGCTTCTATATAGGCTATGTATGATTCTTTTCATCACACGCAGCTCCTATGCATGTATGATTCTTTTAATCACATCCATGCATTTGGACATAATTTTTCATCACATTTAGCTTTTATTTAAGCAGGAATCTTTTCATCGCATTCATCACATCCAGGCGATGATCCAGCTTCTACTTCGGTATTATTCTTTTCATCAAACCGGCTTTCCTAATTAGGGTATCTGCCTTAGTTTGGCGCTGACTTGGCGGTACTGCACCTGCCTATTTGCAGGAGCTATGTCGCCCTATCACTGCCAGTAGTGGTCGACGAGCACTTCGCTCTGCCATTCATGGCGACCTGATCGTCCCTTTTGCACGCACTTCCATAATGCAGACTCGGGCTTTATCGGTCGTGGGACCTACCATCTGGAATGGACTTCCCATAGAGCCCCGCCCGCCACCTACCTAAGAACTCATCTTCTACATTTTACGCCTCTCTTAAAACTGTCCTTTTCAGCCGAGGGTTAGACCGGTAGCGCCTCGGAGTAAATATCTTGAAGGGTTCGGTCAATCAAGTATTTTTTGATTGATTGATTGATATATATGCAGGTCTCAAGTCAAAATCACGTTGATCATTCTGGTGCTATATGTAGTATCTATCTACAATTCTGATAATTTTCATATAGGGATTATAGGCCTACCTATTCCTAGCTACAAGTCAAGATGTATATTGGTCCTTGGCTACACGTTGTACATCGGAGTACGAATTTTCAACATCCAGCTGAGGGAGCGAAGAGGGGTGGGGCGCAGAGCTAACGAACCGAGTGAGCAGGGTCGTACCGAGGGCGGGGCCAGCGGGGCCGTGGCACAGGGCGCAGATATGGAGGGGGCGCAAATTTCAGTATGACATAACTTTTATTATTCTATAAATTCATTCTTCAAATATGGCCCTATTTTCATTCAAGAATAAAGACTAAAATTGCAGTTAAAATTGAAAAGTGCAACTAGGAAAGCTTTTGGTGGGAGTTTTACTATCTTTGGTTATACCAGTTAAATTATTTCTTGTGTATTAATAAATTTTATATGAAGAATATGCTTAATTTACTTACTTATTATATTCAAAATGCAAAATATGGGGACGCCAGATTGATGCTAGGCACAGGCGCAATTAGAGCTCGGTACGACCCTCCGAGTGAGATCATTGTATATCTGTAACGTTGACATGTCCTTCTTTCACTAAGCAGCATTGTTGGTTAAATAGGTGTATAACGTATAATAGGCGCCTATTTATGTTATCATAGAGCGGTTTGAATTTAAGCGAAAATTATTAGTATCGCTATTAAAGAATATGCTTAATTTACTTAATTATTTATAAAATAGATGAATATGTTATCTATGCTGAACAAACGAAATGTCGTCATGGTTGCGTCAGCGTATTGACCTTTAGTTGCGGCGTAGATCTTGAAGAAGACGGTCGAATTCTGCATTTTTGCGAAGCATTGCCAACTTCTGTTTCGATTGAATTTTCGTCGAGAAGTAGCAAGTAGACTTAACAAATTTCAAAACAACGATTTCTTATCGAATGTTTTCAGTTTGGAGATCGAATTATCGATCTTAAGCTACAAATTTTGATGCTATTATGTGATTTGTCATTTAGACCTGTCGATGATACTTTATAACTAGGCTTACAGAGGTAGGCCTAACAAATTATCTTTGGTATTTTACTAAATTTTAAAATTAGCAAATCTAACTCTCTCTCCTTAGTTAATCTGTTTTCTGTTGTGAAGGCCTATTGTTTTCTCTCTTTCTCTTCTCTTATTTCTACATGGACGTGTTCTTGTCTTCTCTTGTTTTCGAGTAGCCTAGGCCTAATTAGATGTTTGAACATTAATTGTAGATTGAAGAGAAGATTGTATTGAACATATTTTTAGTGCCTAATGGGCTATTGATAATACGTTGACTGCGCTGTCCATTGACGTGATAATATCATTAATATGTTGATATTCAACAGGTCAATTTTCATTTTACCCACATTACAGAGGTTAGGTTAGAAATCCTGACCAATTTTTAGATCCTGGGTCACTGGATCCTTTAGTTTGCATTTGTCTATTTTGTAATCCTCTGTCGCTGGTCACGACTTTTGAAGACCTGGTGCTAGGAACTTACGGCATTGGATTCTATGAAGCCATGACTGTTCCTCTGAGGTCGCTTTATTCTAGCTATAACCCAAGTATTTTCATACAAGCAGCCATAACAAGACATGCAATTTGAGCTTCAGAGTGCCAGACGATGGTATATCTCCAAGTTAGCAAAAATAAATTGCTATACTTGACCTAATTAAAATACATTACATTCTTGACAATCGAGACCTGTACGTGATGCCGTCAACCGCTGGTCGTGTTAAGCTCTTCATTCGAAGGATCTCAATTCCAGTCAGGATCAACTGCAATGATTCGGTTGACCGACTGTCCTACAAGCAGCTAGGTTAGTTTCAGTTTCTACTTTCTATGAAGGTTTGCGACTTATCCGGAGTTGAGAGAGATGGGCATGGTCACTTAATTCAACACGAATAAGTTCCATCTAAATGCACAGACGAAAAGAAAATGGCGTACAGTATAAAACTTATGATGCTACATATACCTCTAATCGTAATCGGTAAGTTCTAAAAACTTTTAAAGCGCCACTCGAAAGCCAAATTCAGGACACCCGTTTATTGAATGATTATGTTGCGTTCAGTCTGATATGAGAAGATTAAAGTGTTGGAAGATAGTTTTGTATTCACCTCAGACCTGAGGTCAACACAGAACTATTTTCCAACTGCTTGCTTAAGAAAATGTGATGGGCCAAATGCGTCACATTTTCTCTGTAGGGCCCTGGCTTTGCATAAAATTAAGTAGCTTACATTTGGGTAGTCCACTCATTACAAGTCTCTCAGGCAGTTCATTATTTCCCATTTTGACGTAGTACTCGTTAAACTGACGTAGTTGTCTGTGATTGAACGCTATTAGACGTTACAATCAGAGGGGTATAAGCAGATACTCTAAACAATATAGCCTACATTATGCTCTCAATCTCTCACTCACTTTAACCGTACTTCTCGCTCATCAGTATGTACTGCCTCTGCTGCGTCCATATTATTTCAGTTTAGATCTTACTTTCAGTCTCATGTTTGTCGTACTTTTTCTCAACAAAACGGCATATTTTCTTCATCGCACTGTATATTAACCAATTTCTGTCTGCGTAGGTCTATCTAATAATAATTTTCTCGATACACTTGTCTATCTGTCATCCTATGTGCCTCCTTATCTATCAATTGATGTATAAATCTGATTATTCATGCATCTATCAATTTATCTAATATTTCTTTCTCAGTCTAATCTATCTAGATATCTATCTGTGTATGTAGGCCTTCATATCAATTGATCAATTCAGTTATCTATATGTGCATCAATTTATCCAGTTATCAATTCATCTATTTCTCAATCTGTAATTTCTCTCTTTCTCTGCCTTATCTATCTAGATATCTATCTCTATAGATCTGTCTAATATTTATCTATCTCCATTTATCATCTATGACTCTCTCTATTAATCTAGATATCTATCTGTCTATGTATCTATCTGTCTTATCTATCTGTCTATGCAGTCTTTCTTTCTGTATCTGCCATGTCTATCTATCTATCAATCAATCACCATTTAGGCCTAGGCCTATCATCTATTTCTCTCTCTATCTCTTACACCCTATCGCTAGCCCTGTCTTTTGTTTTTCTCAATCTTCAAACTAAGTGTCTCTTTTTCACTCTTTCGCTATCGCTGCAGTGTCTATTCTCTCGCTCTATTTTCTCTCATTCAGTTTTACTCTCACGAACTTTGTTTTACGATTGCCTATTTTTGGGTGATGTCAAACTTGTGATGACTTTCTACAGCCTGAGAGCTGCTATGAATGACCTACGGAGACCTTTGCCAACACCTCCGTTGGTGGTCTCGGGGCGTGCAGTTAATCCAACTGGTTGACTGCATGGCGAAGATTGGCAGCAGCCAGATACAGTGAGAGTCCAAGGAGGACACAGACAGCTGGGAAGGACGACAAGAATTATGTTATGGGACAGTGGTCGGAATTTGAGATGCTAAACGATAAATTACCCCAAACGTTTCATGTTTGAGTCGCTTTCCCAAGCGGTATCACAAACTTCAAAATCTAAAGTAGGCTAATTGCATTAGGGCCTATTTCCGTTTGATGTTAGGCATCAACGAACAACGATTATTGAGCCATATATAGCTGGCGTCACGTGGCCAATTACATTAAGCCCATAGGCTGAGGTATATGAACATAA
The DNA here is from genome assembly GCA_959347315.1 of Bimastos eiseni. Taxonomy (NCBI): domain Eukaryota; kingdom Metazoa; phylum Annelida; class Clitellata; order Crassiclitellata; family Lumbricidae; genus Bimastos; species Bimastos eiseni. The sequence goes on along the minus strand of OY365811.1, from coordinate 29,117,371 downwards.
ATTCTATCTGGCAGTCTCTCACCTTCTTTTGCTTTCCTCAAAACCTGCTTCTTATCGCGGGACCTTTCGCACGGGCAGCGCGTCTGAACGGTTTACCCTACAGAGGCGCTGTATAAATACTCAAATACAATACAATACAATTCATGTTCATTTGCTGATGAGGCCTATGAATATAAATGATAATAAATTATCCTTGTACAACAGTGGGAATCGTAAAGACGCACCCGGGTAGGCCTACTCGAGTACCCGACCGAAGCTGACTAGAAAATTATCTTCGGATTAATTATCGAACCTTCGGTTTATCGAACCTTCAAACTTTCGAATCTTCGGACTATCGATACAGAACCCATCATTCAAGCCATTCCAAAAGTCTACAACTCATTCACTGAAGAATGTAGGCTTTGCCCTATTTTTAGGGCATATATTCCTTTCGGCTTCTTAAAAAAATTTATACCTGAG
>OY365811.1:28636912-29111912 GCA_959347315.1 Bimastos eiseni | reverse complement strand
GTTGTTAGGGGTACGCGCTGGTGTATGGCTACGTCAGCCTGCGTGCTAGTCTATTTGGGAGCCGTGAGTAATTTATCGTAGGCAAGGCAACTTGGGCAAACGTCTAATGGCCGTAATGGGTGCCTGCTACAATTTATCATAGGCCAGGCGACTGGCGTACGCCATGCATCGGCTATTTTGAATATGGATATCTAAGCGTAGAATGAAAATGTGTGCTTTAATGAGATGTTAACACTTATTGTACAGCTGGTTTGAGATGAAATGACCAAAACTTCGTAAGAATGACGGCCTCTGAGAGGTATTTCAAGGGGATTGACATTATTCAGTTGCACCACATTAACTCATAACAGCAGCTAAAGTGATGAGCTTCAAGTTGGCAATTGCAGTAAACCCAAGAAACTATTCTATTCGGCAATCAAGACATATTAAAGCAGAATTCTTTTCATCGATCCAACTTCAATTTAAGCAATGGTCGGTTAGGCGTCACTTTAGGATTAGTGTCGTCATTGGTCCAAGAAGCTAACTTCAACTCCGTGTGTCGTTTAAAGAGGCCCATCGAGGCGCACCGGGACCAATTTTGTCGGCCATTGGCAGCTTGCCCTAAGACAGCTTTAACCCGATTTTTTTGCGTGCGTAATATATGGATGGGCCTCTATTGTGTGCGTGAATGTTCATTATCCAAGTAAGCTACAGTGGATTGGTTATTTCTGAACCACATGGATTTAGTTTGTGTTTGCGTTAGCAGCCTCATTGAAACCGCAACGCCATATGACAAAAATCTGCAAGACTTGAAAAATGAACTTGGTTGGTTCGTATCCTACATTAATGTCCTCAGATGTTTGTAACGACGACGAATTGTGGTAAACACAAGGAATCTCGATTTCTGTAAATATTCTATGCATTTAACGTTGAATTTTTATACAAAAGAGACACGTGTGTGACTGATTTGAATGATTGGAACAAACACTAAAACAAATCACAGAAGGGGCAAAAGGAAACCACATATATAAAGGCCTACACGAATGTTGTTCCTTTTGTTGCTAAAACAACAGTTGAATGAATAACAATCGTTAAAACATTGCAATAGCCTACTCAGAGGCGTAGCTAGCGTATTTTGCGCCAGGGAATAAACTACAGAATTAGCGCCCGTTTGGGGCCGTCCAAAAATTACATCACGCGCCGATGTATGTATAGGGGGAAGGTCGACAAAATGTGACTTCATATCCTCAAAACATAAAAATTCGCAATTAGACCTATATCAAAAACTTTTGCTCAATTCAACAAGTTCCGCTTAATTAACAGTAATTGTTTATCACAGTTTTTACAACAATAATTGTGATTATTGCATTCGTAATTTTGAATTGTTTACTTTTACACTTGGTGTCAATTTTGTGGTTTTAGAAGTGAGGCAACCATTTTGTTACAAATAAGCAGGAATCAATTATTTAGCTAAAACACATCAAACCACAGAGATTCGCTGCATATGGGCAAAGTGAACTGGTGGTGTTAAACATAACTGGAGACAGAGCGGATTGGATAGACAAAGAAGAGCTGTATCTGAATGGAATATCCATTGAACAGCAGTTTGCTTTTCCGTTAGAGAATGGAGAAGTATAACATTTGGATTATTTCCGGTTATTATTATCAGGCATTTTATATGCATCTTGCGGAATGCATAATGAGTGTAATAATTCTACTTTTTTCAATTTTTATCGTTCCACGATATAGTTCTAAGCATTTTTATAGTTATAATTACCTTATTTGAAAATTACAAGAAAATGTGCATATAACGTTCTGGACACCTGTTTATTTAGAGGGTGCAGAGCTTTGTAAAGTCATATATAAGGAGTTATGACGTTTGTCACAACTTGTGACGAGGAGTGGGGTCAAAATTGGTCAATAATTTTGTGACGTCATTTATGGACGGCCCTTTCTTATTTATTTCACATTTTTCAAATATTATATCTAAAGGCTATTTATACATGACTGTCTAAAAATTAATTTTTCTTGATTTAACATGTCCGAAGAACCCCAGCAGCCCAGCTTCCTTCTCATCACTGTTTATTGTAGCGACTCATCATTCTCAACTCCAATCTCCACGTGACCCTTTCATTTGTCTTTTTCCCCGTCCACTCAGCTATACGTCACACTAATTAATGAACGCCTATACTCTGACGAATTGTACACACTATGCCCGTTACACATTACGACAAACATTTACAATCAAGAAATCGTATACCTTTAGCTTAGAGTATATAGTTGCCTTGTTGAACGGGTGCTTCGATCTGGCAATTGCAATGAACTCAAGAAATATGTGTTTAAAATGAAAAAATAGTAAACTCCATTGTAAAGTATTTCCAAAGCACAGAGCACTGCATATGCAAAAGCGTTGCGTCCTAGCAGAGATATACGTTCAGTGGAGATTCGAGTCAGGTTGTCCGATGATCAAAGAGAGGATGCAGAGCAGATGCTAAGGAGGGGGTCGTTTGGGCTAGAAAGCTTGGAAGGTGAAGAACTGGATAGATTGGGGTAGGAATTCTCGAAGGATAGGTATAGGCACGGGCGGCAATAGAGGGGGGGATAGAGGGACACGTCTTACGTTTGTACCCCCACATTTCTTACACCTCTCATTGGTGTCCCCCTCCACCTCTCAAACGAAATCGCCGCCTCTGGGTATAGGAAGTTAGGAACTTCAGGCAAATGATATTAGGTCGGACGCTATTGACAGAGAATGAATTCGTAATTAGCGAAAATCAGAGGAAGATCACTCCGGAGTCAAGGTGTGGTAGGCCTACGGGATCGATCAGTTGGAATTTCACAAAACGGTTTAGCACTGAGTAGTGTTGTTTTCGTTAACGAAAACTAAAATGTCAATTAACGAAATTTAAACGTTTTCGCTAACTAAAACTAAAATTAAATTTAGGAACCAACGAAAACTAAAACGAAATTTACTGCAACTAATACTAAAACGAAACTAGATGCAACGAAAACTAAAACGATATTTAGCCGGAATAAAACAAATTTTTCTGCTTGAAAATGCTACTATCTTAGGCGCCTATTCGTTGTTTGCATGATTTGTACATGATTTTGCAGATGACGTGACGTTATACCACGCAGTACCTCTTCTAAGACACACGAGGAGAATGAGATGTGTCTACTTCCGGTTACCGTTTACCGCGAATTCGAAGCCTATATTTCTTAATTAGCAAAAATGTATGGTACTTACAGCGCAAAGTTCACTTAATTGATTCAGAAATGTTGAAATTTTCATTTCTTCATCTTTGGCCTCTTTGGCCATTGACGATCGATAAGTATTTAATTAGAATTAAGGAATTATTGCTATAGCTTAAATTGATATTGAATTACTAAAGCTGTAATTAGCATACTTAAGCTAACCTATAATTAGCTTACTTAAACTAAAATCAGCAACCTAAAACTAAAACTTTTTTTGACAAAACTAAAACCAACTAAAACTATAATTGACAAAACTAAAACTAACTAAATCTATATTTGGGACATAGAAACTACAACTAAAACTATAATTGAGGAACAATCGTAACTAAAACAAAAACTATAAATGAAGACTAACAATCATAACTAAAATTAAAACATTATTAAAACAACACTTGCACTGAGCAGCGCGAACTGGCAAGTTACAACGGCAAGTATTGCAATGCATGCACATTGGCCTACAGTCCGTGACCTTCAGTTTTAGGGGCCTAATTAAAGTAAATGAACTCCTCCCATGAATCTCACTGCGGAACATGGAACCAAAAACGAAGGTCTGGTATCAAGATCGACGTCATACAGAGAATAGAGGTCTCCGATCAAGATCATATCATAATTGTTTGGTTGTGAGATCACAAGCTGTCTTTGTACAATTACAATAGGGCTACATAAGTTGTCATTGACTCATATCATCAAAATAGAGAGGTCACTGTTAAAAATGTCAAATATGAATGCGCTTTATATACATGCGGAGAAAGCAGAGAGTCTGTAGCAGCTGTTAAGGCGCTTCTATGTTAAGATGAGGTCATTGGAGCCATAGTAGATATATCGCATGACCTGTCCGAATGTGCTGTTGATGGTCTTGATCTTCTCTGGATTGTACTCTTCCCAGTTGAAATGTCCCATGACGTGTATCACGTACAGCTGTCTCCAGTCAATGATGCCGTACCACAGTAGATGTCGGTCCTTCCAGTCTGGGGTCGTGAACCTGAACGGCTCCACGTGCAACAGATCCGGTCGCTGGACGTAGATCTCGTGCGCAATTCGTGCACAGTTGTAGTCCCAGTCAAATGCGCGATAATTGTTCCGATACGACTCGTGCAGCAGCCTTAGAAAGGTCGACCCTTTCCTGGCCACTATGATCCCGGCTATGAATTTCGGTGGCTTCTCTTTGCCCATCGTCGCATCGTACTTGCGGACCGGATCTAAGCTGTTGACGACGATGACGTCATAGTCCAAATAGATCCCGCCGTATTCGAGCAGGACTTCGATCTTGGCGATGTCGCCTCGGTGGTACATGTGCAGCAGTTTCTGCCCGTAGACGGTGGCGGGTGGTTCGCGATACACGATCTGCAGCGGAACGTCTCGCCAGAGCCTGTCCCACCATTCGCCCGACGGGAGAAAGTTGCAGTGCAGCAGAATTCTTTCTGGTCTCTGGATGCGGTAGGCGCTGACGATGCTGATGTAGTTGAGAAAGGCCATTTCCTGTTTATCTTTCGTTCGGAACCAAATGAAATGGACGATGTTCGGCACAACGTACATGGACGCGTTGACCACCGAACCTCCATGAAGCAACGCGTGAACGGTCGAAGCGTTAGCGCTGTCCTCCACGCTGACCCGAACCTCAACACGTAACGCCTCGAAAAGATACCCATAGTAGTTCACGAGTACTCCACATGTAAAAGCAGCGCAAACCATGACTAGTCGAGGTACAAGTCGGATGCTGACAGCCATTGTTAGTGTGCGTAGTAAAACCAGGAGTCGCATTAAGATGCGCCTCTATACTGCAACAAAAACAAAGGATCCCACTTAGTGATGAAAATCTTGGATAATGACAAGTTAGCAAAGCAGGTGGGAGGAAATATTAATGATAAAACAGGTAGGAAAGTATGTTTACAGTTTGGAATGTCACTCAGTTGATCCAGATCAAACAGTAGGCTAATCTAGGTCTAATGTAAATTGATGAGCACAATGCAATTTATTTATTTATTCCGAAATTTGATACCACCTTCTCCAACATCTTTTTGCTCAGAAGTGCACGCACACGCCTCGACGGCGCAATTGCAGTTGTAGGCCTACTGCACAGCAATTGTGCGTGAAGGACTTGCTAAAGGTCCCAACACAGTGACGCCTCGCTCACTCAGCGTACACTGAGCGTTACGGGCCGACCGCTCTAACCAATCAGCCCCTGTGCCACACAATTATGAGACCCAGGGGTCTAGAGCAATTTGCTGAAAAACAACTGTTCAAGGACAGTAGGCCTAATAGAACAACATGTCTACTCTTCGGCTTTAGTTTATGGGGTATACCTAATTGAACAAACAGGTCCCCCAGCTCATTTGCGTAATTAATCGTTCTAGCGTTCCATTCATGTGGGTCTGCACGCACGCATTATAAGATCGTTTTATATACTAATCTCCATGACAACGTATCGATCAAACTTCCATTTTAAGCAAGAATTATAATAGACGAAATAATTTACAACGCTAAAACGACAAATGGTGCAGATGTCATATTCTGTTCATCAATTCGAGCTCATCGTTTCTTTACTGTATCTGGGACAAACGGCACAGTTTCATTGCATAGGCCGATATAGCTAATGGCCAATATCGTTTCAGGTAACTACTCAACATACAATTTCGACCTCAAAACAGTTTTTAACAATAGCTGGTGCACAACAGCAATTTAAACTCTTACACTGCTTGTACTCTGACAGTGCCAGTCCCAAGTCTAGATAAACAAGGAGGACGGCGATGCTAGGGATTTTGTAATTAGCGTCGCTTAGCTGAAACTAACTCTACTAGTAGTTTTTGAACGGTGCTCAAAACATAAACGTGTTTTGGCGTTTGACATCTACTTTTAAGTAAAGGTACCACCATGTAAGTAAGTAAGTAAGTAAGTAAGTAAGTAAGTAAGACTATATACTTCACAGGTATACTTCATAAATTTTACAGGTATAAAATAATTGTTTATGTAGGCTGTTTATTTAGCGCCAACTTTATGATAAAACATTAATCGATAGCATTTAGCAAGGGCACGCGTAGAAGGACATGCTCATTGCTCACTGTCCCTGTAAACAAGTTACCTTCTAGATCTACAAATTCTGCATTTGAACTTACAAAGCAGCCTTAAAATCAACCGGGTATATATGCGTACGTACCGTATACTCGCGCGCGATGATCCGGTTAGCTACACAGACAAGTGTTAACGCCTAGACTGCTTCGTGCTTAAGATGCTGGCTTGCATACATAAGTGGCTTATTAAAGTACATTTTAATCTTGGCTGTAGCTCGGTTCGATGCATGCACAGAATGTTGAATGGCGTGACACACATATAGGAATATAGCAGTGGTGAAGAATCATTTCCGACCTATTCATATTAAAATTAGCAGGGTGGAGGCACGCGATCGCTACAGAAAACCGAGTATATTTACACTTGGCCTATATCACGTACAACCATAGACCGACCTGCAATCACTCACCTGTCTAGGTCAAGCTTATGCAGGAACGTGGGATATTTTGCAAATAATTGGACACAATGGTCACAAGGCAGTTCTACGTGAGATAACATTATGCGAATTATGCTACCGACTCCATTGCTATTATAGCAGGTATAATTATTCTGTCCTGCTTACTGGAGATGTAAAAATAACCGCCGACAAAGTGACAAACCCAAAGACCTCGCCACCAGACAGACCTAATTATGTCTTAGTTAAACCTCACAGAAACTGGAAAATTTACAAACTGTGCCACAATACGCCTACAAACAGCTGGTCGCGGACAAAACCCCTCTGACAAAACCCCCCCTAACAAAACCCTCCTCTGACAAACCCCCCTAGCTCGGTCAAATTTTTGTTATTTTTTTACTTTTATTGTTTAGAAAGGCGTGTATACTTTAAAGTCTGAAGTAAGGCATGTATCATATGTGTCAGTTAAAAGTCTGATGCGGTCACTCAGGTATCGTCGTCCAATAGCTAAATAGCAAACAATTAATTAGTTCCTTGGTCTTTTTGTTGTTAATGTATGATAGGTCTATGTACACTGAAGGTACCACTGTGCGTAATTCATAGGCTATCTTTGACACGGCGTTTTCAGACGCGTCAGGTGAGTCTATGCAGAGCGTATGTGTGTTATCTGTGACACGATTTCTTATATAAGTTAGACCAGAGGTGTCAATTCCCCTCTAACTGATGGAGGCAAACACTCTAGTTCCAAGTGATGTACCTCCTAAGACTCAAAAAAATACCCCCGCCCTCTCTGGACGCCTCTGAGTTAGATCACTAGTCGTACTGAGTGTCACTTGTAATGTTGTGCAAACTTTGTTAGTAGTGTCAGTTATTATGGTATGGCTTCTAATTGCAGAAGCTAGTTAGGGCAAGAGGGGGGTTTTGTCCTACACCCACAAATAGCTGTCTGGAAAAGAACAGTTACCACAGTTACTCCATTAAATCAGGGAGTCATCCAAGTGGATCTTCAGCAGCACTCCATCACTATGTGCGTCGAGTGTAGGACAAAAAGCATTTTTGAAGAAAAATTGATAGACCCATCTTAGTTATTCAAGTTCTTGGTTATTTCTTATTTATTTGAGAAGACAGTGTAAGATAGTACTCTTTTTTTCTCACTGCTGCATGACATAATTTGCTGCTCAATAAAATATTCCATTGCATCCTTGGAGTTAAACATCTGTTCCCCATCAGGCTGACATTCAACTGAAAAAAGTAGGCCTACTGCAATGGCCGGTGGGCAGGGTCGCCTTTTTGGAATGTGTTATTGCTTTGGTTCCAATACCAGCAAAGTTTGATGACGAAATGGTTCGTAATATGAGCTGTGCATGTTAAAATTCTTCGTTTTATAGGCACACATTTCTGAGATTTTCATCTATAGGGGTCTTCACCCACTCTCAGAGAGATGATTATTGCGTGTCACTGGCTGACTGTCACCAACTGTAAGCATACGTACTAGCTGACTTTCACCGCTTATATTCTTAGATTATCATCTATATAGAGGTATTCCCCACTCTCTTATTAACGGGAGATGATTATCGCGTGTCGCTGACAATTTGCTAACCAACGGTAGTGTAGGTCTAGCTGCTTAACTAGCCGACGACCTTCACCGCTTATTAAGGCGTGTCACGGACTGTTTGCAGTATTTATGCATCCAGCAAGATAAATAAAGATTCAGAACTGGACTCACTTTGTCTCCTATACGACACGATAATTAGTTGCTTATCTTTATATATTTTACATAATGGAAGTTAAATATATAACTTGTCATCATCCGTTCATACTTCACACTAGGGGGCTTTTGTCCGGAGTTGGAAATGTCCTACCCAAAATTGGGGGCTTTTGTCCGGGGGGCTTATGTCCGGGGGTTTTTGTCCGTTCCCCATGTGCGTCATGTATTTTACAATGTATACATGAATGTCCATATGTGCGCATATGACGGTTGATAATTATTTGCAATAAATAGGTGTGCATTTATTGTTGTACTAGACTGAATGTAATTGTAAACTAGGTTGCGGTTGTGACCGCTTGGTCTTCTCATTGAATGGAAACTGAGTTGAATTGAATTTGTGCGTCATGTGTAGGACTATGCATACAACGAATGTCTATATTATGTGCGTCATCTGTAGGCCTACTGCTATGTATAATGACTGATTGCTTAATTAGAACTTCACACCGGTACCATTAATGAACCCATTGGACGAGGTGAAGCTACCTGAATAATCTGAATCCAATCAACAATTCCATTAAAGAAATTAGATTTAGCGAATGCAAATCAACGCAATTAGCAAGCGAATCCAATGAATCTACTTAACACAGCAATGATATTATATAACATTCAAAGCATATATTTGCACATTATTGTCAATCAATCAAAAAGACTTGATAGAAGTTAACGCCCCTTCGAGATATCTACTCAAAATGCGATTCCGACAGAACAACAGTAGCGCATGGAATGCCGATGAGGAGTTCCTATAGATTGTGGTGTTGCTGATTTTTGGAAGATGATTTGGTGTCGCCCTTCTCCTTTCTCCAGACTTGGGAGTGGCACTGTCACAGTCCAAACAGTGGCGGAGTTCCTGGGTATGAGATGGACCTCTATAGAAGCCCATTCCAGACAAAACGAATACAGACTATATACAATCATGGCCAAAAGTTTGCGAACACACAATTTCAGGCATATTTTCCACCGTTTTAATGTTTTCTGGGTTTTTTATGAGCTATTTTTTTGGTTACTGTGCTTTTTCTGCTATCAGTATTATTTCACCAGACAGCAACTATAGGAAATTGTTGGAAAATATAGGTAAATTTTAAACTTTTATTATTTTTTCCCCGGTGGGCTGTCATTTCAAGCAAGAATATGCATAGATGTTGTCCAAAGGTTGATGTTCTAGTAACATGTAGTTTGACCAATTTTATTGCAGCTTTTAAGTACTTATACTACACAATGTGCTCTGCAATGTAAAAAACACATCAGCTTTTCCTTTGTGAAGAGTAATCCTTGATTTCAATTGCTTTTTTGTGCACTGCTGAACTAGCCGTGCTTCTTGAAAGAGCGCTCATGCCAGTAAAACCGGCATAAATAAACGGCCTTTATCCAGTTGATCAAGTCTGTGTCAGATGCTGGACTCAGCAGAGAGACCTTTCATCACTGTCCACATATTCTCAATGATGTTTAAATCTGGACTGCTCCCAGGCCACGGATCCAGCAGTGGAATACCCTTCTGCTCCAGCCAGGATTTCACGACCTTCGTATCATGACTTGGCGCACTGTCCTGTTGGAAGTGGCTGATGTCATGGATATGGATGAAGTTTGGCAGTTTCTCTTTCAGGATGTTAAGATACAAAGTTCCATTTATTGTGTTGTTCTTTGGCATTATCCACAGCCCAGTCCGTTCAGCACATGACATTGCTTCCCACACCATAACCTTCGGTGCCAGTTTCACTGCTGGTATGACGTATTTGGAATCATGTCATTGGTTAGATGGCCTCCTCACATGCATGCAAAAACTGCAAAATTGCGCAAAGGTGCTCTCATCTGACAACATTACCTGTTCCCATCAAAAGCCTATTTACAGTAGCAACAACAGTTGAGCAAGCCACCTTAATCTTCTTAGCAATCTCTCAAATGTGCATCTTTTTCTTGTAGAGAAGTAATATTTAAAATCTGTCAAACAGTATGTTTCTAGAGCATCCACCTGTGTACGACCTTTATGCGGATTGTTGCTTGAAATGACAGCAAACAAGAGCACAAATAATAAAAGTATGAAATTTAAACATATTTTCTAACAATTTAATATAGGTGCTGTCTGGTGAAATGATACTGACAGTGATAGCAGAAGAAGCACAATAGCTAAGAAAATAGCTCAGAAAAAACCAGTGACTATGATAACTTAAGAAAATATGCCTGAAATTGGGCGTTCGCAAACTTTTGGCCATGATTGTATATAAAAATAATATATCCGTAATATATTATGAATGGGCCCTAACGTAGGCCTACGATTCTCTTGAAAAGCATATAATTTTCCAGCTTTGATATAATTATTATACGGGATAATGGGAGTATGGCAAAAATGTCGTTATGATATCGACAAGTGACCGCGCAGTTTGCTGCACAAGATCACATGAAAGAAATATAATTTATAAGTGTGTGTGTGTAGCTGTGACAATCTGTAAGATCACTCTTTTCTTACCTGGGTTAAGTATTGTTAAAATCGTTAACTCGAAAATTGTGTCGCAAATGACGTCGGTGATATGTAGGCCTATAGGAGACAAAAGCATCCCGTCACGAAAGTGTACAATGCCGCAACAATGCCAAGTGAGTCATCGGCACACATCTGACATATTCCAGGCAGTCATCAGACTCATGTGATTGTTCATGTGCACTACGAGTACACCCTGAGCAGCGTCATAATAGATCAATCTAGGCTTCTCTTCGTTTAGCCATAGGCTACGCAGTGCACATCTCCAGCGCACACACAGCTCACCTTGTCCTTGACGCGCTCACCTGTTCCATAACCGGACATCACAACCGCCACTGAAGCGTGAAACGCGATTGTGCCTGCTGAATCGATCGAACCTTGCTAGCATTCTGCCGAGTAGGCCTACACAGGAAGGAACGCTGATGGCCGGTGGTTGCGCTTGAGCCATCCACCGCTCTCTTGCTACCCAGGGAGACCAACCGACGACGTAAAGAGTCCCGGGTCAACTGCCCTCATATAATGAAGCCAGTGCAAGACAAGCATGAATATGCGTCAGAAGACGACAATTATAGTTTGCACTATAAGAACGATGAACAGGAAACCATGCGCTTAGATCGATAATTTTAGAGCAATTATTGTATATATATATATATATATATATATATATATATATATATATATATATATATATAAATATAACATATAACATATATAAATTATATATGAATATACACAATATATTCCGTGTTATATAATGTAGACCTACGTATAATATATAGAAGGAGTTGTCGTACAGAGTGTAGGACATTTGCCTTCCCGGACAAAAGCCCTCCCGATTTTGGCTAGGACATATGCTCCCGGACATAAGCCCCCTATATGTATATATGCATGTATGTACGTGTGCGTGTATGTACATATGTATACATGCATGCATATGTATACATGTTTGTATGTATGTATGTATGTATGTATACGCATATATAGTTTGGGCAACCATATGGTCTACACTGGAGGGGGGGCAATTGTCCTAGTCAGTTGTCGGGAGGGCTTATGTCCCGGGAAGTCTATGTCCGGGGGGCTTATGTCCGGGGGAGCAAATGTCCTTCGCTCCGTACAATAGCTGCTAGATTTCAGGCTCGGTAGCGGATGTTTGCATAGAATGTGTACAGACAGACTGTTATTTTATAAATTTAAATGTGACCAAGAATTACTCATCACAAAACACAATTTCGTGATTTTTACGTTCTTGAATGGCAGTTTTTATATGCAATAAATTATTAAATTGAAGTTATATTATACATTTAAATAGCCTAGAGATATTTCATTAAATTAAATTGGAAGGGTATAAGCTTATATTTGGTATATCGCCTACTAGGAAAATTGTATGCTTAATTAGTATAAGTAGACCTAAGTAGGTCTATGCACTTTATTGAACCACCTACATGTAAACGCACTGTGGGAACATCATATTATGAACAGTGCAATCAAAGAGTAAAACAAAAAAGTAATCATAACATTAATATAAACTGAGAAATGTGAGTTAGGCCTATGCATATTTATTGCACTAGGTACTAGCCAGCATAGCATATTGTGGTCAAATAGGCCTAATATTAATTCACAAATGCATTTTAATAAAAATAGCAATTTTAAAAGCACGAATATTGCAACATGTATGAGTTAAGAATCATCTATCTATTCCTGCAGCCATCTCAAAGCCGATGTCGAGAAAATTTGGTAGGCAGCAACGAACCATTCATATCTCGGTTGGTCGAAGTCGATTTTCTGATTTCCGTAATCTTCTTCTCGCAGAAGAATACTAAAAATAAGTTTATAAGTTAGTGAAATGAAACATTTTTCTTTGTAACAGACTGATAGATTAAGCAGAGAATATCTGCGGCGCTATAGTGTGGCAAAACACGTTCCTTCTGGAGAAATCCTGCTCATTTCTGCTTCTCTCTACTTCTTCTAGCAGCTATTGTGCGAAGTGTAGGACATTTGCCCCCTCCCCCGTACATAAGCCCACCCCGGATATAAGCTCCCCCCAGACATAAGCCTCGCCAGACATAAGCCCTCCCGACTAGGACAATTCCCTCCCCCCCAGTGGAGAGCATAATAAGGCCGACCAAACTATATATGCGTAAATACATATACAGTTACACGACAGTCACGTGTCTTAGTCCTACACGCATAATGCATATTATGCAAACAGAGAGAAAGAGTGACAAACAGAGACAGGCAGAGATAGAGAACGACAGAGAAAAGGAGATAATAGAGATTTATAGACAGACAGCAGGTCTGCACTTACATGAATTTTGAGACGGACTCGTAGGAAAAAAATTGCCTGACAGACAGAGTTTTTTCGTACGAGTCCGTCTCAAAATTCAAATAGGCCTAAATGCAGACACTTAGAATCATAATAATTAGCATTTTATCTCATCAAATCTTGCATAGGCCTACATTAGACTATTCGATATTCTCCATGTGCTCTGCATCCAAATTTTAACCTAGTTGAACTAGGCCTATGCCAAACGGGGAACGGACAAAAGCCCTCCCGGACATAAGGCCCACCCCCCGATTTTGGGTTGGACATTTGCTCCTCCGGACAAAAGCCCCCTAGTGTGAAGTATGAACGGATGATGACAAGTTATATATTTAACTGCCATTATGTAAAATATATAAGAATAAGCAACTAATTATCGTGTCGTATAGGAGACAAAATGAGTCCAGTTCTGAATCTTTATTTATCTTGCTGGATGCATAAATACTGCAAACAGCCCGTGACACGCCTTAATAAGCGGTGAAGGTCGTCGGCTAGCTAAGCAGCTAGGCCTACACTATGTCCGGGGCGGCTTTGGTCACATGCACTGGAGTAACCCATTGATTAAATAAACGAAAATATAAATACAGTGTAGAATTTCAGCTTCGAGTGATCTTCATCGTTCCTATGTAGAATTTCTGACGGATTCATATGCGACTGCCCTGTCTTCATTCCACATCCGCCTCTTCCACCACCAGACCGCCATCTATCCATTACATCTCCGCCCTTTCCACCGTCAGAGGTCGCTCTCTCTCCATTCCGCCTCCGCCTCTTCCTCCTTCTAATCTAGTCTTCTCCCTTCCTCCTTATCCCTTGGCTCAACAACGTACAACCGAGAAATCGACGTAGGGCATATTGAAGGAGTGAGATACGGACTGTTTCCGAATAGGCGCTACAGAAGTAGTTTTCCGTTGTACATTAAAAGAGGATTATCGAACAGATGTCATCCAGAAAGGAGCTATTTAAACCTTAAATGGCAAGTCTTCAGCAAACCACTGAAGCCTTACTCAGCGGACTGCAACACGAACTACCCCCCATATCGGACGGGGCTGCAAGTCGTCATCCTGGTCACTGTCAAATAGGCCCCGTTCCGTTACAATAATATTATTCTATTTTAATCATTACCATGATGATTCTGATCCGTTCCATGCTTGCACAGTAATTGTCATAATAAGCCTATATGCCGATAAACGATAGGCCCATAGTTGGCTACAAATTGGTTAAACTTCGACGATGTATACAGGGTGGGCCAGTAGGAATGCACCAACTTTGCATGCAGATAACTCCGCCAATATTTGAAAGTTATTTATACTTTATGCGTCAAATCAAAGATATTTCACTCTAGTATTAGCGTAGAAAAAGCCAAACTGGTACCAATTTTAAGTTTAAGAAAATGTTTGAAACAGCCCTAGCTGCCCAATTTTTTTGTCGTTAGTGACGCAATATTGCGCCGTTGACAGACGATGATCGAGTCTTGGTTCGACTTTTGCGAACTGATAAGGGATTTAATACCTTTCAAATGATGAAAGAGTTTCCTAACAGAGGATGGAATAAATATACCTTAAATCGTCTGTTACAAAAAATTGATGAACCGGAACTTCATTTCGTAAACCACGCAAATCGGTACTCACGGCGCGCACCCGCTAACATCGCTCGTGTGTCCGAATAAAAAGTGAACAGTGTTTACAATTGTCAAGAAGTTTTGCAGAATGGATTATAACCTGGCACTCGTCGTCTGTCGAGTGCAGATTACACCTTTCAACAGGACGGTGCACCTGCGCACCGATCACGTCCCGCTGTTGCCTGTTTGACTGAAAACGTTCCTGAGTTCATCGAGCCCCACAATTGCCCCCCGCCTCCCAATAGTCCAGATCTGAATCCGGTGGAATATTCGATCTGGGGATATTTGCAGCAACTCGTTTATCGAGAGAAGATCCGTGACATCCAACATCTCAAAGAGGTCATTGTTAACTGCTGGTCAAACATCAGTCAGCGGTTCATTGACAATGCGATTGACCAGTGGTCTCGTCGAATTGCTGCTGTTGTTAGCATGTAGGAGACACATTGAATATTCAGTTGATTAGAAAAGACTGCAACCAACTACATCCAAGGTAATTATTAATATTGCTGTGTAGTACAAAATGTCTGGGGCTTAGAACTATAGGGTTTCATTTTTTGGATTTACTGTTAACGTTGTCATGACTATTTTCATTAGCTATTATCACTAAAAACGAGGTCTTTTGTCATGTCACAGTTTACGTCATGAAGACTGAAGTCAATAGCCAATGTTTTTATAGGCTAATACTAGAGTGAAATACCTTTGATTTGACGTATTCAGTATAAATAACTTTCAAATATTGGCGGAGTTATTTGCATGCAAAGTTGGTGCATTCCTACTGGCCCACCCTGTATATGCACCATTTTATGGACCCTGCTCCATTTTGCTTGTTTCTTTCGACCACATATACACTGTGTCCCAATTGAACTGAAACCCTTTTTGTTTTGGCATAAAATCCGTCAATTCTAAATGTTATTCAATAGCATTTCACAGACAGAAAGAGGGATAAATTATCAGTGTTTTCTGAAAATTTAATGAAATTCTATGAACAGGGTCCAAAGTTATGCACATTCAACTGTGGACAAATAAAATTCAAACTATCCAGCATGTAAAAAATTCATAATTTTGTTAACTTTACAATTCCACAACGACTTGAAGACAGCAACATTTAAAATGGATCTGAGACAAATGTTCCTCTTCACAACTTATGTTCAAAATGTCCGTCATTAGCTCGAATACATGCTCTAAGGCGATCGCGCCATTCATTGATTTCACGATCAACAATTTCTTGATCAAAGCGACTCCATTCCTCCACAACTCGCTGTTTGAAACTCGTAATCGTAATCGTATCGTAATCGTAATCTCCAAATTTCTAAAGCGCCACTTTAAAGCTAAGCGCAGGGCACCAGCTTATTCACGAGCGCTGCGTCAAATCAAAGGGGTGTCCAAAGGATAGTCCGTGGGCGGTCAGAGTTCGGTTACCAGGAAGTCAGCAGGGAGGCACAGTAGCTGATAAGAAGGGTGTCGCTTTGGTCGAGGATTGACAGATGGGATGTTAAGTAGTGAGTCTGGGTAAGAGTACTTGAAAAGAGGGGATTTAAGTTTAGAATGGAAAGCCCGGGGTGTGATGGACAGAGGAGCTAGGGACAGACGATGCTGCATGACGGGAAATGATGGTGAAGGAACCGATAAGGCACGAAATTCAGGAGGTAGGTCGTTCCAGAGACGAGGTGCGGCGTTTGATATTGCGCGGTTGGAGAACTTGAGATGAGATGTGATCGGAGGTCGAATGAGGGTGAGGCAAGAGGACGATCGGGTAGAGCGGGTTGGCTGGATGGTGAAGAGTTCGCGAAGAAATTTAGGCTGTGAATATTGTATGGAGTTGTAAGTTAATGATAAGGTTTTGAAATGAATGCTCTCTGGGATTTTTAGCCAGTGAAGTGACTTGAAGATTGGGGTGATGTGATGATGCTTGGGTGTTCTGGTGACGGCTCTGGCTAATGAGTTTTGAATTAGTTGTAAACGTTTGATTTGTGTGGCTTCAAGGTTGAGGAAGAGGGAGTTGCAGTAGTCGAGCTTGGAGTGGACGATTGAGGTAGCAACGGTGGAAGCAGTTTTGAAGTCGAGCATGGGTCGGATGCGGCGGAGGTCGCGAATGTGCATAAAACAGGAGCGAGAGAGGTTAGAGATGTGATTGGAGAAAGAGAGATGAGGATCAAAGGTGACGCCAAGATTTCGGACTGGGCATCCGAGGTGAAGGGAAGGGATGAAGAATTAGTGGGTAAGTGAATTGCAGGGTCGGGGATTTTCTTGATTTGGTCAGGGAGGCCTATGAGGATAAATTCTGTCATGGAAGGGTTGAGGCAGAGGAGATGAGATGACATCCATTCGAAGACTAAGTTTACTACATTCAGTAGTTGTGCAATGGAGGTGGAGAAAGAGGTTGGGGAGAAGGACATGTAGAGATGAGTGTCATCTGCATACAGGTGGTGGTCGACAGAGGAGGATTGTATGAGATGACTTAAGGGTGTGGTATAGAGGATGAAGAGGAGTGGTCCTAGGACGGAGCCTTGAGGGACACCACATGTGAGTGGAAGGGGTTGCGAGCAGAGTTTGGAGGCCTTGACAGAGAAGGCTCTGGAAGATAAGTAGGATTGGAACCAGAGTAGAGCAGTCCCAGAAACGCCAAACCAAGAGGATAGTCTAGTCAAGAGAAGGCTGTGGTCAATGGTATCAAATGCTGCAGAGATGTCGAGGAGGCAGAGGCAGGAAACTTGTTGATGGCTGACGGCAGATACCAATTTGTTATATAGAGAGACAAGCAGAGTTTCTGTGGAGTGGTGTTTAGTGAAGCCTGATTGGTGGGGGTTTAGCAGTGAGTTTGTTGAGAGGTAGTCATTAAGGCGGGTAAGAACAATTCTTTCAGTCAGTTTAGACAGAAAGGAGAGGTTGGAGAAGGGACGGTAGTTACAAAGATTTTCTTTGTCTAGATTTACCTTTTTCAGTAGGGGAGAGACGATAGATAGTTTAAAGACCATAGCGTTCTGGTTTCAGGTTCAGTGAAGCCTGTAGGATCTAGAAAGTGATCCGACTGTTAACCTTGGACTCTAGTCTACGAGCATAGAGCGTATACTTCATCCTAATAGTTCGTAGTTGGCCAATGATTTAATGTGCTAGAAAAGATTGAATTACGAGCAGCAAGAAGTGAGCAGTGGTAGACAGAAATGGTCATAGATCAACGTCTACTATTCCGAAATAAACCGTTTTTACTGTGCTCATTCGTCACATTCAGCAGCGTGGCCTATAAATATTATAATTATAGCCTAGGGCCTACACCACACACCTTGAATGGTAGGCCTAGAAGAAATCCTCCACTCTGGCCAACTATCGTGTTTAGGGCATATATACACACGGTGAACAGATAAAAAGATAGATTCTAACCTCTAGACATTCTATAATAATAAATTTTGTCCAACAATGTATGCATTTTAATCAGATATGCGAAAAAATCGTCAGTTTAATGATTACGAAGAGCATATTTATAATTTAGTAACTAAACGTGTGTTAAAATTGTCCTACTTCGGTCTCAACACATGCACCAAGACGCACTGGCAAATTCAGTAATTGCTGCATCGATTACAACGTGATCAATTTTGTCCCAGGTGCAAATATTTCTACAGCCTAACTAGATTGCGGCGTGCCAACCTTGTGTTAACAATAAATCGTTCATCAGCATCATCACATAGCAGTGATATTGTACTTCAAGAAATAATTTTCATTTTAGTTCAGTTTTAGTTCAAATGTCCTAAATTGCACTTCTATTTCAATTAGAACACTTCAAATTCAGTTGTCTAAATAATTTCAGTTCGCATATCAGTTCTTGTTGGGAAAAATTCAGGTATCTTTCTTATTAGGGGCCGTTCACATATTACAAGAGGTATACGTGGGTGGGTTCCTATTTTGTTAGCGTTATATTGTGTAGGGTGGGGGGTAGGTTGAAGGTTTTGTTATATAACAAACTTTTTCAACTTGTGCTATTTTGCCTGTCTGCCTGCCAATTGGAAATTCCATGTACCACTTTCCTTGTTTAATTGAAATTCACAAAACGTTGAGAGCCAAAACTAGCACCATCAGCTGTCACCTGGCGAATTGATTTATTATTTATAAATCCACTTTTAAGAATTTCGTGATTACAATTTTAACAATTTTCTGTGCATAGCATTAAATGCTCTTAAATACAATTCTGTGTGATTTGCTATGATTGTGGTTTAAATTAAAATTAATTCACTTGAAATAATTATTTTGGCTCGTATTATCAAGATGTTTGATTTCATTTTCTACAGTATATATGTTTGCTTTAATGCCCAATTGTAGTTGTAGTATAGGCCTACACTCTATATCATTCGCTATTAAATAGGTGGAGTTGTACCGCGAACCATCGATAAATACCTGATAGTGCAATATTGAACCATTGGATTCTGTGTGATACTGTAATCCTCATTAATTTTCTAGTGCAAAACAGGAGGGGAACAAAAATGGTGATTTTAAATAGGATTTACGTCACTACCATATGTATTATCATGATGTAGGCTATTAGTAGCCTATGTTGTTGTTTCTGGGGTGGGGTAGGAGGTAGGTAGCATATCTGTTATATAATATAGGGGTGGGGGTCACAGCTGCTGTTATATAATCGTTATTAGGGGTAGGGGTGGATAAAAAATTGAGATTTTATGTGTTATATAATATGTGATAGGCCCCTTACTTTACCACAAGTGTCAAATGGAATCAAGTTCTAGCAAAATTAATCCATGAGGAATTTATTTAATTTAAAAAATACTCTCATTTTCAGTGACTTGCTTATTCTGTTCCTTAATGAAGCCCTCACACAGAAAATATTCTTCCTACGTAGGCTTGGGAAGCCAGAGCTGCAAGAAGGTCTTCTGCAAGTGGGACAATCTCTCCATAGATTTGCTGTCTGTGCCTCCAAAACTGAAGGCTATCGTTGCAGCCTGTGTTGGTGATTTCTTGTAGGGGTCTAGGTACTGGTGCAATTGAGCCGCAAGTGCACCTTGACCTTGCGACAAAGTCAAGGTTTCCTTTTTGGAATAGAGTTTACTGGAAAAAAATTTGAAGTACATGCGAGTCGCTCTACATAAAACTGGGTGGCAAAAGTAGTAAGCCTTATCGTGACCGAGTAAGGCTGTGGGCCAAAGGTGGTTTTGCTCGAGGAGCAGTGGCGCGTTTACCTATAGGCGGCAGGCGCACTAGGCGCGCGCCTAGAGGCCCCAAATCTCAGGGTGCCCCCAAGTGATGAAAACATAAATACAAAACAACGTCTCAGGGGCCCCCATATGAATGAAATAATTTAACACAAAATAACATCTCAGAGACGATGACGGACCCCGAATAAATGAAAACTTTTATACAAAATAACATGTCTCACGCCTGAAAATGCTTAGATACAATAATTTATATTGTCTACTTTTGCAGCGAAGCATTCACGTGACAAATTTAGTGTGGTGATTCATAATTGCTTTGTTAATGTGAATATCAATCGGCTCTGTCGGCTGTGTTGGTAACGAAGACTGCGTGTTTTGAGCCTCTTCTCGACCAGAAGCTGGTTCAGTGCATAATTAAGCGAAATGTTTAAATAAATTAAGTTGCGTATTTCGATATTTGATGTGATAACGTGATGTCACACATCTCAGACTCCCTCCCCTTCGTCACAAATCGTCACAGATGTAGGACTCCTCCAATGGGTGCGTGGCGTCATTTATATACGGCTCCTTGGACTCAGTGCATAAATTCAGAGGGCCTCCAAAAAGGTTGGCGCATAGGGCCCTGTTTTCTGTAAACTCGCCTCTGTCGAGGAGTCACCAGATTCACCACACATCTCGTTCGTGCGTAGGAGTTCCGATCGTCGCCCCCAATTGCTTCTACCCGCGTGTCCCTGATTGGTCGAGGGCCTCAGGTTCGCCATCGCTTCGTGTCAGCGTCCGCCGTTCGAGCATCATCTGATCGACCTCTCCAACGATCCAGAGTTTTACGACCTTCCCTAAGCGTGCTTATAGATTTTTGTTGGCCACCTCTGGGAACGAATCATGACCCGCGTGGCGAATCTGTTGCTGATCAGAGGCAATCCATGGCGTCTTATAGCCCTCTCTCTCGATGTCTGGCGAGCATCTGCAGGTTGTGAGCGGCGTCTTCTCTCGTTGGTCAGGAAGAGGAAGCTATGGTCGTGACATGCCTAAGTAAGGCCTGTCAGATTTTAACAGATTTAAGCAATTTCCGTTCGAAAATTAATTTTCGTTTCCGATCTAATTTGTGTTCCAAGTGATTGATTTCCTTTCAATTTCAGTTTTAAAATAAATTACCTTGCCCATGTTTATTTAGTTACAAATGCTATCATAAAATGATTAATCGCAAAACCATTTTTATTCTCCAATTTAATCGACTGCATGCTAGATGACGGCAAAGTGACTGCCATATGTGAGAATTTCCAGTTTCTTTTCTCAATAATAATAATTATGAATTGTGTTTTGTTACAACTACTTGAAATAAGACTTCATAAATTCGCGTTTTATAACTTTTTGCTGCGTTAAAACTTTTTTGACCATCAAAAATCAGTGGTTGCACTCATTAAAAGCGATATAACTTTTGTCCTGTTTCAAATATTTTAGTCAATTTTGATGGTTATATGCATATATGAATCGGCTTTCTGCCTTAAAATTTCTTTTAACATGTCCTACTTTGGGCCGAAATATTAGCAAATACGCGTAGGGGTTAATTTTTTGGCCCACCCTGTAGATCAAAGTAAAAAGATGCCGCTAAGTACAGGCCTCTATAATCATGACATGAGTTTTTAATGGCTGTACCAAAACACTTGATGCGCTACAAATACATAATATAGCCCTAATGTGAGCACGAAATGTAATATAGCCTACATCTTCGAAAATTCCTAAGCGCCCACAAAAAGCCACGTCAAAGGAGACCAGCCGATGTACCGGCTCTATATCAAATCAATTAACTATCGCGCACGTGCCTTAATTGTAGTCAAGCATAGCGAGTGAGCAATCGCCGAAGGTCCCAGATGTGCATAGACGATTAAGGGTTGTGGGCAGGAGAGGAATAGGGCACATAAGAAGTGAAATTAATCAAATTATGTTTGGAACAGGTCGGAAGGATACGTCGGTTTGCTAATTTACTACTTGTTAATGATAATTGATCGTGGACGTCAATGGGACTAATGAGGAATAGTGTTTAAAGGTCTATAGCATAGAAGCTAGTTTTGGGATTATTCATGCTGATAGCTGGATGACGGTGCAACATACGCACGTGGATATTTGCTGCGTACAGAAGGAAGCGAGGGGAGAAAGATATGAACAGGCGATGATCAACACAGAATCTTAATTGACAGGACTCCAAGAGGGTGAAGGGTGATACATGTCCAGGGTCCATTTCGCTGCAGCTAAATCGGGAATAAGTTGCTTATCACAAGATGGCTAATGAGCCCAGAGTTCGTGACTGTTCTGTCTGTGTCTCAATTAAATCAGACACACATGAGCATTCGATCGAAGTAAGATATACAACAAAATGTCCTCTGTACAATTCCGCAAGGAATTATCATTTACATATACTGCGGTTTCAACCCACCGGTTTGTCAGTTTGACATTAAACGAATATCATTATAATTATAATAATAATAATTTTTCCCCTTATTATTATTATGTAGCTGGCAGCAAGCACAATCATAGGCCCATAGTAGCTGTTGCCATTTGACATTAATTACTGCTTCAAGATTTTTTATTTCCTTACTTATAAAACCAAGTAATCTGAAATATTATAACATAATATTATAGACTATAGAGGCTTACTCTATTTTACCCTCAATCTACCGTTCATCCATTTTCCCCTTGACCTCCCTTTCCTTCATTTTGCCCTCAACCTCATTACTCTCCATTTTGCCCTCGAAAAGTCGATGCCTTATTTAGACTTTCTAGTAGGCCTACATGTCTAATACCATTGCTGCAACTAATCTAACATGGCAACACAACTGAGTAAAAGACTACACAAACTGATATACAGCTCTATACAGTACTTCTTTTATTCTGCACCCATACACAGGAACATACAAACAACATATCTGCTCCTTGTTCAACCCAATTAGCAACATAGACAAGGCAATCATCAGAAGCTAAATAAACGCCAGACAGCAAAGACATCTATCTGGCTCTCCTTATAAATGAAGCAGCTTCTCTGTTTGGAGCCTTAAGAATGCCATCAATAAAGCAATTTCCACTGTGAAAAAATCCCTTATCAAAACAACCAATTGTCAGACACCCTACACATCGGTCGGTCAATCGCCTAGTCTCATCGTCATCGTCATCAGCATAGTCTGCCCCGAATTACCCCCACAAGACACCAAAGGGCACGTTGGCCAGTTAAGCATGATAATAATCATCTGTTCCTATAGCGAAAGAGGCAACATCTAATAACGCACGCAAAGACAACTGCAAACACACTGCTAGACGAACTGCAGAAGAGACAGCTAGAACAGGAGAGATTGTGCTGGGGAGGGTGCCAGTGTTTAATCGTCTAATGGGACTGGGGTAGTGAGCGGAAACGTGGTGTTGCATAATAGAAGAACTTAGACGTGGTCACCATGTTTCGTCCAAATCAAATTGAAAAAGGCAAAGTTTGCACAAACAGAATAATGATTCTATGTTCATTTGTCAGTTGAGATAAAACCCTTTCTCCTTTGTGGCAGCCAGCAGACGAGTACGCAGGATTTCCTCGGAAGAATATTCAGGCAGCTTGAGGTAGTGGGCGCAAGTGTTGACCGATGGATAGCTGCCGTCGTTGTTGTTGTCCACCTTGCGGACAATGGTCAGGCGTGGCTGAAGGTTGGCAAGGCCCCCTGGCGGCAGTGATGAACAACCGGTTGTGAACTGCAGGAACGCCTTCCTCTCATCGCCGTTCATATCCACCAAAACGTTCACAAGTCGCTGGAAACCCGGACTGCACAAAAACCCAGAAACTTAGCAACCGCCATAATAATAAAATAACAGAATAATAACAGTAATAAAAATAATAATAGAAATACCTTTAAAATTATAACAGTAACAGCGATGAAAACTAACTCAAGGTCTAATTGTCCAGAAATATTAGCTATTAAGGTATTAATAGAATTTTTGCTTACTTAAATGTTCTGAGACATACCTATCCTTTGTCTATTCTAGCTTTGGCATTGCATCAACTATGAAAGCATTGATAGAATTTTTTGCTTATTTTAATATTCTGAGATGTACCTATCCTTCGTATATCCTAGCTTTGGTTCCGTGTAGTTGATGATGTCATCGTGTGTCCACTGCGGCATCTGGTCACCACAGAGGATCATCTGCAGCTCACTTGGACTGAACAGAAACAGCTTCTCCATCACAAACACTCGGTTGAATCCAGCTGTAAAAGCAGTCAACACAACTTCTTAACTCTTTAATGACCAGCGTGTACTAAAGTGTAAGGCACAATAAATAATGTTGGTCGTTAAAGGGCGTCAACAGTCTCAGGCTACTTCTAGCACGCTGCTTAACACGTTCTACTGTATGCGTAATTTAAAAGCGCTTAAATATTTACTGTCTAAAAAAATGACCAAATGCCACCTGTAGAGGATGCCACTTGTCTCTTACAAGCATCAAGTCATCACATTGTTGGGTTATAATTATCGATGAAGGACATCTGCAAAAATAATGACCTGAAGTCTTCCGCTTTTCTGCCTCTGGCATTACCCTACTCAATTTCCCTTTGTGAATGCCTGGACTCCAACAAAGTATAAGGTTTAGCTTAGGCTAACCGGTTGATCATGTTACAGTCAGGTTCTTTGATACTGCTATGTCCAGCAAAGGGAGCCTGATGCAGTACTGCATCTATTGAAGCTAGTGTTTAGGGTCTAAGGTGTACTGAAGCTAGAGAAATGGCAATGGAAAGCAATAGTGTCAAGGCTTTGATGGTGCAAAGAAGTGCAAGTGACAACCAATTCAAAATACAGTAATTGAGATACAAAGGTAATTAAGTTTACAATATGTTTCTATAATGAGCAAACCAAAAAGTTGCTAATTGACAGCACAAAAACTTCCAGCCTTTGCACAACTTTTCTTGGTCACAAATAATAATCATCTACACTTTAGATTCAGAGTTACCGATGTTGTATACATAACAAGTGCATTAATTAAACAAATAAAAATATTGAATTTAAGGAAAACCTTATCACAAGTAACCTACACCATTGCTCGGACTGATGGACCCTGCATACGTAATAAAAATTTTACACACATAAAAAGTGAACAGTAAAGAGAAGAAGCCATCCCATTGGAAAACCCTCAGTATTTCTTTTACTTCTCCATTTTAGAGCTAGCCACAAAGATTTAACTGACCTTTCAGCGCTTCCATCTGGCGTCGAATTCCGATGTTTAGACAGAAGTCTGTGATTAGCTCAATGTACTCATCAACACTGTCTAGTGTCACAACCTGTTGCCAGAACAAGAAAACGGAGAAAAAGGTGTCGTTATTAGGCCACTATTTAGGTGTTTAGCGGCTACAGAACAAGACTATGACTTACAGGTTGTCACCTCATTCATCAATCATCTTTCCTCCTCCTCCTCCTTCTTGGTTTCTCGTCATCACATCCCTCTCTCCCTCTCTTTCTGTATCTGTCCTTTGCATCACAGTTCCATTCATTTTCAGATTCATTAGTTTATGCAAATCAACAGCAGAAACAGAAGAATGCCATTTCATAAAACGAAGCCTATCGCAAATCGAAAATAGAGATATCACAACAAACCTCATTTTCACCACCAGGTTTCAGTTCTACCATTTCATAGCCATAGACTCTGGATGACGGATTGAATACAAAAGTTAAACTGCAATTCAAACAGCAAATACATATATCATGTAAGGTGTCTACAGAAAACGTTTTTATAACCAGCCATTTATTTACAACACAAAAAACAATATATATAGACCAGCGTCTCCCAATCTTGTTTGAAGCATTTTGATCCTAAATTTTCTTTGGCGGAACCCCCGTCCAAAACTAAATATATTTTGCTGTATTCCCTAAGAACAAACGCTTGAGCATGCAGACAATTAATTATAAGTTTAGCCTAGATTAGATTAATAATGACACAAGTATCGATAACAATGACGAATGAATTCTCTTTCAATTTTACATGCAGATGTTAAGCAAAAAGCCTCCATTTGTTCATACTGAAAGTTTTCCGCGGAACCCTTGTCTTCGCCTCACGGAACCCGAGGGTTCCGCGGAACACAGTTTGGGAAGCGCTGATATAAACTAACAAGCAGTAAATGCACCAGCAAAAATATTTTCTAAATTACTATTAAACTAAACAGCCAAACGTTTTCAATAATTTCTAAGAACCAATGAGATTGCATTGTAATCATGATGCATTACAAAGCTCACTAAACGTAGTTCTCTGCGTGCATGATGTAAAAAGAGGTGACACTGTAGTAAAACAGGCAAGTGACAACATATATTACAGTGGAACAGTCTGATAACAACAGAGGAAGGTCCTTGTTTGGTATACATTTGCAAATGCATATCCCTTGCTTATCTGAATGAGTGTAATTGCTTTCACTAGCTAACCTTAGCTCTTCCAGCTTGACCGGTGGATTATCCAGAGTCAGTTTCTCCAGTCTGTCCATCTTCTGTTTCTCGTCAATCGACAGATTAGTCAAGATCTCCTGCTTCTGCGCCGACAGAGTGCGCAGTTGATCCAGGAATCTGGCTCTGTGCGGATCCACCAGCTCAAAGTCGTCTTGCGTCAGAAGTCCGGTGTACCACGGACCTCCGATGAGCGTAGGCATCGAAAGGCTCGGCTTGATCTTGGGAAGGTCGAGCACCGGGTCCTTATTCGTCGTCTCCATTGTCGGGGTCAGGTCGTCGTCAGCCGGTGATTTGACTGATCCAGATTCAGAATCATGCCAGTTCAGAAGGTCGCGATAGTTATGCGAAATGTGGTCGGCCACGTCGCCCATGCACAGCATTTTTAGGAGCGGTCGTGAAAGAGGAAGGTCCACGATACGATTGTCCTGGATGCACTTGGCAAAGAACATGCCCATGAACTGGAAAAGTTTCTCCACTCGTGGCATGTCTGAGGAGTTCTGAGGAAGAGGAGCCGGAAACAGACCACAGCTGCGTTGCACATAGTAGCCAGGTGGCTTCACTCCACGACCAATATCAACCTAAAACCAAATCTGCATGGTGCAGTAACAAGCTAAGCAAACGCAATCCACAAATGAATGTTAATTAATGATAACCTCATTTTATAAAACTGATTTTTAATTAATTATCAAAAACATCAAAAACCTTTATGAAGACAACAAGATGAAAAAGAGAGGAAAATAACAATAAATTATTGACAAAAACTGTCTGCCTTTTATCAATTATTGGGATGGACAAACATGCAAGCTCAACTGTTTCAAGGAGGCGACAAGAAGCTGAGATCGGTCATTTTTATGTATACAACAGTATCATAAATCACATAAATCAGAGCACAAAATGGAAAAAATCACAATATCTCAAAGGCTACTATTGTACACCACAAACCCTTAAATGCAGTCGGTGATCTGGTCACCATATCTTTAGCAGAAACACTTGCAAGCATTAAGCGACACACTATAGGCGTATTGTCTTACCTCACGCTCAGAGTCGTTTGGAAATTCGTCATCGCTGAGCCAGAGGCCAAGAGATTTCTGCTGGAGCTCGGCAGCCACCAGTGCATAGAATTCCAGGGTTGGACCAAGTCCTGTTCCTTCCTCACTACGGAACTCAATCTATACAGAACCAAAATCATTAAAAAAGTAGAGAATCACATCAAAGTCTGTCTGAAGCTCATTGAAAATCAGCCTTCAGCCTTAACTCTAAGACCACCTTAAATACCAGAGGACAGCCTCTTGAAATCCATTGAGGTGAATCACGACCATGTTCTGAACCGTGTGTTCCCAAGTGCATTATACCCCTCACCCGCATGGATATAAACTGCCTGTCAAGGCCGACAGGAACTTTATATCTAGAGCTCTGTATCAGCATAAGAATCGTCCAAAAAAGGGCTATCTGACGGTCCAGTAATCCGAACTTTAAGGAAATACTTCTATATCTGTCAAGTCAATTAAAATGACTCTGTAAGCCATAATGCGGTCTGTCATCTGGCAGGTATTTTACTCCAATAAACGAATATCATCATCATAATATTAGTAGAGACTTGCCTCTAAGACAGCCTTTCTTTCAGCATGGTATTTCATCACTTGCATCGCCCACTCCAGCAGAGTGTCATCTCGTGGGACCGATACGCGCTCGTGCTTGAGTCGTCCGATGCGATACTCGTGAGCATCCTCTCTTCGTGGAGATGGACCTCGATTGCGATCCAGCGTAGCATCACGTTTGTTCTGAAGCCACACTATTGACCTGAAATGAGCCACAAGTCATCGTCTTCTAATTACTATACAGATTATTTGAACCCCTTTGATGCACATAGATTCATGAGGCATGGTGAATAATGAAGTGCTCTGTGTCCAAGTAGCAAGCAATATTCAGAGCAAGACAATTAATAAAAGAATGATGCAGAGATTTTAATTTCTGTCAACATAAGAAATAGAAAGCACAAAATATTCAAACCAAGGAAAGTAATTATAAGTCAAGTCTATCTACAGGACTTCGTGTCGATTGCTTGGCTCGACTTCACATCTCCAAGAACTTGAGAAACTCACACTGCCATAGGCATGGTGGCTGTCCACATCACGATTGGGATATGCTGAAGAACAGCGTCTTTCTTACATCGAATGAATGGTGCATTGTTGGAAGGGAATGAAGAGTTTGTGACAACCGCTGTTGATATCCAACAAGTGTCCCTGAATGGATATCATGCTCATATTGATGCCCAAGGTCATGGTCATGTGGCGGTGAATGCTGAATGACGATCACAACATGCTAGTGATCACAAAGAGTTGTAAATCCCAACAGGAGATGGAATCATCTGAACAGCAGCCCCTGTTGATGATAAAATTGTCCATGGTCAGATTCGGACGCACCATGTCCACCGACCGGCAGAACTTCTTCAGATGAAGCTCACCTGAGATGACTCAGTTTGTTGTCTCACACTTGCTATGCAAAACTTTTCCAGCTTTCATTTGACCTGTGAAGATGAACTGTTGCTATGCAGTGTCCTTCTGCACGAATGCCACTCCAGAACTCTTTCAAATGTTGCTTTCAAATGACTGGACTTTACAGAGTGCGTCATCATTCTCTGGTTTCATCGCTGCAGACGATGTCGTATCCTTAGTGACCTTGGCAATCTCTCAGGACCCACAGCCATCAACTAACTAATTATTACACCTGTTCATCTTATATATATCATCAAGTCTTTTAGTCTGATGGTGTATATATATAAGTAATATCACACATAAAAATTAATATTGAAACGACGACTATATTTACATGGACAAGTCATGACAACCAAGGATGAAGATGTTAATGCATTCCAGTAATAACATGCAGCCCACCTAGATGCACCGAAAGCAGTGCAGGTGAAGTACAGCAGACGAGTCTCAAACGGACACAACATCGGACACCACATTGTCAGCTGCTCACACCAATCAGGAGTGGCATTGCTAGCCAGCACCAGAGCATCCTAGAAACAGATGCAACAGAACAACAGCAATCAGTCATCTA
The DNA here is from genome assembly GCA_959347315.1 of Bimastos eiseni. Lineage (NCBI taxonomy): Eukaryota > Metazoa > Annelida > Clitellata > Crassiclitellata > Lumbricidae > Bimastos > Bimastos eiseni. The sequence continues at coordinate 29,082,365 of OY365811.1, read as the reverse complement.
TCATCTATCACAGTCATCTGCTGCCATCTCTAAATAGTCACTTCCGTACTTTACATCCAAATGTATGACCTAGATTAAGAATTATCAACCAGACCTAAATAAATAAAAGAATCAGGTAGGCCTACTAAAGAGGGGAGCAAAATCATAAACTTTTAAATCATACATTAAGTAGTTATACATTTATCAAGTATACAACTATACAAAGCTTGAAACAAAGATAACAAACCTGTATCTGTTGCATTAGTTTGTTCGTTATCTTTTTGCTGTAGAATTCGTCCACAGAAACATTCAAGAGACTTGATTCAACACCTGCAAAGAAACATTTGATCACACGTTGTATATACTGTCTATATATATATATTGGCATATACCCAGTGCAATAGTACATGCCCATTCAAAGAACACCTATAAGCATCTCTTAAAGAAACCAAGCTGGAAAAGATACAGAAAGCACAACAGTAATGTCTTTCTGCCATTTGATTAAAAATTAGTGTAAATGAATCAGAAAGAAATCTCAAATTTCTTCCCTGCCTATAATCATCATTCATATCAAGACAAAGCAGATCTTTTGTCTAAAGGCAGCTATGTATTATCCTTATTACACTGCTATCCAACAAAAACATATAAAAACCATGTCAAAACAAGGCTGAATTTCGAGGCCTGACCCTGAAGTAGATGTAAACACCCACAACCCCTTGCCAAGAAGCAGCTTTTTGAGTGAAGAAATGAATGACCAAGCAAAGACACAACCGACTACTTGGCAGATCTGAAAAGTCTCTGCATAAATGTTCCGTTATGCTACAAAGGTCAGAACGAAAAGACGATGAAACCGACCGAAATCGGAGTTCTCCATGCGAATGTCAACTGACAGAGCATACAGCAGCTGCAGCAACTGAAGAACATCTTCAAGGGAGCAGACAGCAGAACTCATTGTTGTCAGAGCATCTTGTTCTCCAGGCACTGAACGCTGTTTCTTAACTCCACCTGTCACAGCAGCCACCGAAGAGGCCACGGAAGCATCACGAAGTCTGTTGACTTTGACAAAATCCTACAAAGATAACAACAACAGTTGAAAACAACAGTAACAAAGATTCCTCAATTTAGAAAACAACTCTGAAAACCTAAAAACAGATTAGTTAGTTAGTTTAGTACACATTTAATATTGTGCCCTTTAAGTATCTCACAAAAAGTGCCACCCACTCTGTCTTAACCAATCAATGTTAGATATCATCACCATGAACTGAAAGTCACCCAGCAAGCAAAACAATGCACAGATATCTAACTAAAAGAGTTAAACGTGGTGGGCTTATGCACACACTAGGAGCTCAAGTATTGGTTTCATATCCAGAATTGACAGACAACACAATATTCAGATTTTCTAGACCAAGTTGTTTGACAGCGCACGTAGCAAAAACAGGTCACAATGCCTGCTCTTTGGTCATAGATGGTGCAACAGCTAAAAAGCCTTAATTAAATGAACTGGTCTCTGTTGCCAAATAGGTTTAAGCGCCACTTACGACTGATTGCTAAAGTCACTCTGATCCTCCACCTCCACTGAGCCCAATGTTACCCAGCTGTCAAATGCATTACACAAGTCCATAAATACAAGGCTCCACTGGACACTAGGAAGCCTATTAGTCCGCAAGTAGCTACATTCACCAAGATGACATGCGAAGAAAGCACAGAGGAAACGAAGAATAATTCTGATGCGCCAACAAACTCAACAACAGCAAATGTCCAAATACGTCGAAAATTATCAGAGAACTCTACAGTAAGATCAGTCACAACAACACACAATTACACATGATTGCAATTGTAATCGAACATTTATATAGCACCACTGAAAGAAGACACTCACAAGTGGTGCACCCAACCTGAACGAATGATAAGACATCAACATGGCTGCTGACTTGATTGGCATCATGGAGTTACTCAAATATACCTGAGTGCCTAAATCATTATGATATCCATGCATATATAGCCTGTAGGCTTCTTAAAGGCAAACTATAGAGGTGTTTGATTTATAGATAACTATTCATACAATTACACTGGTCTCATAAAAGCATTATAAGATCTGATAAAACTTTAGAGATAGACAAGATTGGTCAATAGTCAGTTGTCACTTAAGTGAAAAAAAACATTAAATCCATGGGCAATCAATCAATCAATCAATCAATCAACCAATCAATCAAAATGAATGAATGAATCAATCAAAAACTTGATATATCGCCCGTCAAGATATCTACCATATATACTCGCGTATAAGTCGATTCGCATATAAGTTGAAGTGTAATTTTTTAAACGAAAATAGCGTCCAAAATCGACGACTTGCATATAAGTTGAATCCATAAACTAAAAACGAGTGATGACAAAATTTAATAGTGATTAGAAAATTTTCCCTAATATACAAAATCTAATAAACTTGTGTTTGAAAATCATATAAAATAATATAAGCAACCAATATGTGAATACAAATGGATGACTTCCGTTCACTGACTCCGGTTTGAGTAAGAAATATAGTAAGTAAGGGAGGCATCTCTTGCATGGCATTTGAATTTCCATGCAGTTCGGCAACAACTTTCAACTTAAACCAGTTTTGTAGGAGGCGCGCTTTTTCTTCAAATTGCTCAATGTGGAAGGTATCTGTAAGTATTCTACTGTACTAAACTCAAAACATAAGTTTTCTAATAGAATACTATGGTACAAGTATATAATAAACTTATTTTAAAAAAATGACTTTTCGATTTTAATAAAGTGTGGAACTGCAATTTATTGTGAAATAGGTGTTAAAATAACCAGATAACTAAGGGTTAAGTTTTGAGTTCGCTTTCATAATGCGTGCGTATTTGGCCGTCCGAAAATCTTCAGTCTATTTCGCGTCTCGCGTATAAGTCGAATACCGCTTTCGTCGTCCTGAAATAGCATTAAATTTCTCGACTTATACGTGAGTATATACGGCACTAAGAGTCGCACCCTACCTAGCCGTGGCTGAAAAGGATTGTTTTCAGAGATGTGCAAAATGAAGATGGGGAGTTTCTAGGTAAGAGACAGCTCTAGGGAGACCATTCCAGATGGTAGGTCCTACGACAGAAAAAGCCCAATGCTGCATTATCGAAGTGTGTGCAAAAGGGTCAATACGATCACCATGAGTGACCTGATTGTCAGATGGGCAGATAAACAACCACCGTCCACCAACACTGACAAGACATTACTGACATACATGAATATTACTGATAGGAAAGACACTTCACCAAACATCGAAAATGCACCAACAAGTGTTGATATCATTGACAATGCCCCAACAAGTGCGTGCTGATATCAGAACATGAATAACGAATTATCTCGCTTTATTTAATTAGTCTATGGTATTTATCTATCAGTTAGATTGTCCATGTAAATAAATGACATCTCTCATGTGGTTTTGCGTTATTATATCGGTATTTTTGATTCAAATCTGGGATAATTTGTGACACTGAGGATGTATAGTGCAGCTAAGAAAGCAACTTTCAGACTTTTGATGTGAACTTTGTTCTATAACGCGTTTTAGACATCAATTCGTTCGATGAATCAGAATTTCCAGAGCTCTGACTATAGGATAGCCTACAGAATACTTATGAAAAGACTTTTCGGACAGCCTTTTAGACCCAGATGAAGGCATTCACAACAGCGCCCAAGTCAGAATGTGACCCTAATGGCGAAAAATTGGCACCTAATGATTACATAATTCTTAGGTGGTCAACTCGTCTAACAATTCTGCGTTAGATGGAAATCTATGGACAGTGTATAAAGTCATTGTTAATGACATCAGTAGTCTCTTCTTTGTGGAAGATTTGGTTTCAAATGTCAACAGAGACACTAATGCATGGGCTGCAATACTTATGTCTTCAAGGCTATTAGACTTCAATGTTCCATTTTGCACAGTGCTATACTTGGAGGTCTATCACACAAAGAAACATTATTTATCACTTATTTCCATGTACATTTCTTTACCGTTATGGTCATAGAGAAGTATCATATACAAATAACAACAAACATCTTTGCCTTTTAATTTTTCAGTTAAAACCAGTGAGTTATGCTCAGGCACAAAACAGCATGTTTAGGCAAAATAATTGAATGGTACAGGCAGGACTCAAATTTTTTAATAAATGGGTAAAGGGTTAAGAGATAAACAGACGGTTGGCAATCTACTGTGAGAGTACACAAGCGTGAAAGCAACCAACGGATTCCCGTCGACAGCTGACAGATGGCATGGACGTTCAGGAGTTTCAGGGCCAAGTTGCCTCGATGAACTTGAGAGGGGAGACAGGTTCCAGTTGACAGATAAACCTGACAAATTGATCTTAATAAGCCATCCTTACCAAGCAACATGTAACACGGACATCAATGGTGGAGCTGGCCGTTAAGGGCGCCAATAATCAAATGAGGATATGAAAACAACTGCTCGACCTCCAACCGATGCCTGTCCTGTACTCAGGACCATCTGCCAAGCTGCAGAAGCTTCAAACTGATGTCGCTATCAACCCTAGTCAAGAGATCTGTTGGTTGGATCAACGTGTCTGTGCCAGTTACACATATTGCAAATGTCTGCCACTCTGACAAAGAGCTCTGCTTAAGATGATGCTTAATTAACATCTCTCAACAACTATTACAGAGAGAGGTGCCATATAAATTCTCAGATATGATAAAAATACTGAGAAATTCTGAGATCTCAATATGATAATGTCTGGATAAGTGTATCAGAAAATAATGGGACACATAATCTACAGAGGATAAAAAAATAACAAGGAAAGCCCAAATAGGAATTTCCAACACCAAGCACTGGGCATGGCTTACTAGAAACCTACAAATTACTCAACATATCCATCACACAAACACACGAACCAGCCAATCCTGCAATACTGGCCACTGTGAAGTTGCTCCCATCAACAGGTCCTCTTGTTATTTTACTGGCCAACTGCAAGTGCATCCTCACCAGGATGCTACTGTTACCACAATACCAAATCACTGATAAAAAGAAATACCTATAACAAATATTAAGTCTAAGATTCATCAACAACACAAATATCTACGACAATCGACCCTTAGCGCTCATACCAACAAGAACCCAAAGTTATTAGATATCATCTTGATATCTTTATAGACTATAAGAGCAATCATCGGTATAAAGTGCTAGCAACTTCCATTTTTGTCTTGGCCTTGGCATGCGAAGGTGGGTGGGTGTCTTTCCAGAGTGTGGTCAGTGCATTATTCATAGCTGAGTTGGCAAGCAGGTGCAGAAATCTCAATACAAATTGCTGTCCTGGCAGTGGTTTGAACAACAACCTCTCAGTTGACAGACAATCCAGCATACTAACACAAGACTATTTATTATGCACCTCTTCATCTATACAGATATGCACATACCTACATTGCACACATATTTATATAATAGTATAATACATACATACATTAGAATACATTCAAGATAACTAGTCAGAGGCACTCTCGGACCACATCCGGCCAAAGAGGAAAGTCTTGAGAAGTTCATAGAAATTGCTAGACATGTCTTGTGGGAGGGAATGCAGGTTAGAGGGAGGGTAAAGCTCACAGACAGCTGTTGATGCAATACAATAAAATATCACATTTCAACAGCAAAACCCTACAAAAATCATACATTTATACATCCCCTGGTAGTAAGATACAGAGTATAGATTTGTGTGTCAGCTAAACATTGTGTATCAATATAAAATATGGTGCAAAAAATAAAATTACACACTGAAAGAAGCAAGGTTACAACAAAGCTACTACTAGCTTCCACAAAGTCAGAAGAAATTATAAACTACTGAAAGAAGACTAAGAACACACTGAGAGTATTGCACAGCCAGTTGCAGCACAGCAACACCAGACATTCCCATTAGTTGACTAAAAGAATTAGCTCTGAAACCTAAGATACCTAAGTAGTCAGAAAAAGATTCAATCTCTAGCCATACTTTACCATCTAGCTAGTCATGAATGAAACATTCCATTAAAATAGCATTTCTTTCATATTTATAAGTGCTGTTATTTGCCAAATAAAGACATAAATGCATTTATAGTAACATAAAAATGTATTTGTCTCCATTGAATATTATATATCATAGCACTTAGGTAATTTGCTCAAATGATGCTATTCAGCAAATACACATAAGTCATGTTTGGAAATGTTACTGAAACAAACTGTGTTAGTAGACACTTCAACTTCAGTTAAATGGTCAAACAGAAATGGGAACTGTGGTGTCATGCTGCTTTCTACAGTGCTCCTCACTACCAACAATGATGCAATTATCCCTGGCATCATTCCATCTAAACTCTTTCCCAATTCTCATTGCAATTCTCTATCGAAATAAATCTCTGACAGAAAATACATTAAAGTCGATGACACAGGACCTACAGATGCAGGGCGCGATTTGTAGGGAGACCTTCTCCCACTGGTGACCGCAATAGATGCATTTAGCCCACATTTTGCCAGGTCTTGCCACCACTATTTCAGACAAAATCCACAGATTACACAATGCATTTTGCTCCGGCCTCAACACATTCCTTATATCCCGCCCCAACCGCTGGCGACCACAAATCGCACCCTGGAGTCGGATGAGGGTGAATATGACTGAGGAGGAGGAGCGGAGGACTGTCTGACCTTGTAAGCAGCAGTCAGCTGCAAACAGTTGTTGCTCTTTTTAATATTTTTGTCAGCACCAATGAGCTTCCAGCGGTGGAGAAAGACGTCATCGGCATTGGCGCGCAGAAACCCAATCATCTGGCTCTTGGGCAGCACCTCTGTGCCCAGGTGGCGCTCCACATAAGGCACTGGCCAGCACGCCTACAGAAGTCAAATCGAGACGACTACCAGTTAGGAAACCACACCAAACGACACACACACACACACTTGCACAAGCTAACACATACTGTAGCTGTTAATGAATAGTACACATCTGACTACAAGAGGAAACTCAAATAGTTAAACATGATTATCAGATTAACAGAAGCAGGTCTATAAAAAAATATGAAACACTCCCAAAATATAAGCATTTACGTTGTCAACAACAATTGCTGACAAAGCTTTAATATATTTATCTCAAATTCATAACATGCAAAAGGAGTTCCATATTTAGACATAATGTCAGTAAATGCTTAGGCAGTTTCCAGCCAGATAACTAAGATTTTTAAGTGTAATACCAACAACATAAGTCTTTTTAATACTGTAGGAGAATATTGTTGTAGAAAGCGGCATTCTGCCACCAGCTTAATCAGTTCAAAGTTATGATGAAGTAGAAGAGATAGCAGGTCAGCAACAGCCGAAAGAGTCATCTGGACATAGTTTAGAATATTACTCATCAGAATAATTATGTCTCAAAGCTGAACAACTGTAGGGTTGTTACTAAGCAAGTATCATCAGTGTAACTCTATTTCCAAGTTCTACATGACATACTTGATCTCACAATAAAATCAATACCTTACATGAATTTTCAACAGCTTATGGTCTCAATGAAAAGACACTTTGATTCTTTAACCAAATGCAGTCAATGTTGTGAAAACATTTGCGTTTTAAAGATGGTGATTGATTCAAATGTTACACAGTCACTGTGCTATTAAAAGGTCAAACTGATATCAATCAACACTAAGATTTCAGCCAACTCAGAAACGTTCTTTACCCCATTAACCCATCTTCTCATGAAACTGCAAAAGTAAAGGGCATACCCATATCCATTAACAATTTAATGCAAACATGTATTTATATAAGTCACGATAACAGCATTAGCCTGAAGAGCAGCTGTTAATCACAGTAATAAGTTGAATGCTGGTAGGTCATGCAAATTAAGGCAGACAAAAGCTTCACAGAAGAGGTCATAGGATGACATTAGGTTAGAATAAATGAAGGTTTGTTAGATTATCACAAGAGTCAGATGAGCCAATCAAAAATCTCAGACCCGATGGTTAACATGAAAAGGCGATTTTATTCAACCAGTTCAAAGCGACTTCACAGGCACTGGAAAAAGTGTTGTTGAACTAAGAATTTCTAAATTTGAACCATGTCACACACATCAGGCTTTACTTGTCTCAAGACCACACACTTGCTTTTCTCTAGATCTCTCCCACTGGAAGCACCTCTGATTGGTGCACACTGTAAGAGGCAACATATAAATGTATAGAGACAATATAATAATACTCAATGGAAACTTCAGCTGAAATTCATTCATTCCCCTTCAGAGGCACTTCCAACTCTCCAGCACGGCTAAAACGAGTCTTAGGGTGAAAAAGACAATAAGGAAGGAAGGACTTGAAAAAGAGGCGAATCTCAAGATGAGGGAGGTCATCCCAGATCAAGGGGCCACCATTGAAAGACCCTAGTGGAGGGGCAGGCAAAAGGATCTAGGAGAAAACCATCCATAACGCTCATCCATTAACCAATGCAACCGAGATATACAACTACAAAACTGCAACAATCCATCAGTCAACATACAATCGCTTAATCAATACTTAAGAGCCATAAACAAACACTGCAGCATTAATAGTGAGATCGGACATCATCACTGTAATCTAAAGTTATCTCATTCTTCACCGTTACTAGTAAATAATTCAGTTGAGTGCAAAAATGTTACAAATATACATCTGCCTTTGCTCGGCACTCTCTCGCTCAATAGTTCACTTATAGACCTTATATCATACCCACTTTAAATTTAAATCACACTCACGCGGCTAACTGCAAGACGACGAAGACAATAATCACAACATATCAAAATAATAAGTGCTTCCCATTTAGTTCACAGTATGTAACTCTGGCTAATTAATTCTTGATCTTGGTTAAATTAAAATTGGCATATTTAATATCAGACTTCGACAATTAAAATGATCTAATAAAAGCATCAGGGACAAACTTGGAAAATGCTAAATTTGCCCAGCTCACACAAGTGTATATCAATATGTACCTGGGCTTTTGTAAAGCGTATGCCAATGAGAGTGGCAGAATCTGAGGGGATCAATGAACAAGCACTTAAAATAGACAAATGACATATTCAAATTTTACTTGATATGTACACAGTCACCTAGAACCCCAGCATATCTTTGTCCCCCTAACTGGATTTTGTGGTTCTGTCTGGATGGTGAGCAGACTAGATCCTTCACTGGACATAAACACAGACCATAAAGCATGAAAAGAAGATTCTTAACGGTAAATGTGTTTTTCCACACTTCCACTTTCCATACAGCTTTTCTTGAGAATACAGAAGAGACTTATACTGCCCAACCAAGTTACTGCCGAACAACCAGATGACTAAACTACATAAAGTCAAATGACAACGAATAACCAAGTGGATATTTTCTCAGATTTTATAATAACCAAAACCACCACATTCATGAGTTACAAGCTGTTAGTTAAGGAGGGGTAAATTAGTGAACAAGCCACACAAAGAATCAACATAACCAGAACAAACAAGAATCAAAACTGTAAAAGAAACAGGCAAGCATATTAATAGCATTAATTTGGTTTCCTACCACTGACTGGTACCCTTCCATTTCTTCTTCAGACTTTGCCTCCTTGTAAATAATCCTTTAAAAAAAATTCAGAGTGTTCAACAGGGCCTATGAAGTTCAGCCATAAATGAAATGCATAAAAAAATCAATCAATCATTGTAGGACTTTTTGAAAGCTCATAAAAGTGCTAAAGTTTTCACCCAATCGACTCATTCCTAGCACCATCAGCAAATACTTAGAACATCAATGATGGCCATTTCAAAGTTAAATTAGTCTGCAATCACAAACCAGCTAAGCACCCAGAGCCAGTCGTACTAAGACACACATAATTATCATGGGCGACAGATGGTATCAAGATAACCATTTAGTACAAAGTGCACATACATGGTTTTTCTTGACTTGCTCATAGTGCACATGGTTAGGAACTGACCAAATGTAAACCATTACTTCCACATTACACATCACTTACAACAAATAGCGGGATTTAATCTAGATCTGTGACTATAGCTAAGTCAATAATGTTCCAGTTCCAGCAAAGCATTTGATTGAAATACAGTTCACAGATTATTTATTGACACTTTAATGATGAACTGCATTGATTTCCCAATCGCAACTTAGTACACTCTCAACATTAAAGGTTCGAGTTTCATTCAACAGACTTCAATTCATATACAGTACAATAAAAGATATATTTGGTCACTTCTAGTTCTGAACTACAATAGTTCTCAGCTGCATTTTGAATCCACGCAAGGTCATTCCAACTCTACTCAACTACTTCTGAGTTAGATTCCCAGTTCCCACACAACCATCTCTGCATGGATGAACTGGAAAATCATTGGAAGAGAAAAAGACGTGACAATCTGAAACAGAAATAAATAATCAAAGCTCACGTATAAGTGGGTTCCCAGACACGTTTGAAGCGTTCTGCCTTTCCGGCGGCCGTTGATTCGCTCACCAGTTGTTGGATGTACTTGAAAATGGTTGCCGATGTATTGTCCAGTGGAATCTCCAAATCAGAAACCTAATAAAGCAGAAGAACTTTTCAAAGACATTGAAACATTGTCATGTTACATTTGAATGGGTATCTGTGCGCAGTTTCCTTTTGTACGTAATTATATTCTGTTTAACTCATCTATGCATAGTAAACATTTGTAAATAGCAATTTCTTTTGTAATTCAGTCGTATCATCATGTAATTCTGGGACATACTCGGAGTTAACAACGAGTAACAATGAGTTGCATTGGTTTCTCAGTCAACCTTGACACACACTCGTCTTGATATAACCTGTTAAGTTCCTTAACGATGAGTGTACTAAAAGTGAAAGGGAAACTAATGCAGCAAGTGGTTAAAATGTGTCCTGTACTTACATACAGTTCAAGATAAGCAGAAAATATTTCTAATTTTTCCAGTTGTTCTGGCCGAATGATTTACGATTTTCAATTATGCCTAATGGTGGTGGTTCTTTATCTAAGGCCCCATGAGATATTTACCCCTGGAAGGGTTGGGCCCTTGAGGAAGAGAGAGAGCTTGGGCTGGACGACGGCGGCCGTCGACTCTTCTGGAATTGCCTCGACTGAACCAGGAGTCGGGATGTCAAAGTCTTGCGTCTGATTCACATTCGTTCGACCCGGACGAGGGTCAAAGGCTGGAATGAGAGCAGAGAACTGGCGCTTCAGCACAAACTCCTCATCCCAGGCACGACGCTTTGATCCCTTGTTCTCATAGTCATCTTCCTCCTGACAAAGAAATATTCTACCATTGTACATCATCTGACAACATTTTACCCATTAAAAGAATACGTTTATTATGAATATCATTATGTTCTGTCATTTCAACCACTTTTGAGAATCCCAAGATGTTAAGCAAATTCAAACACATCACACTATTAGGGCATAACCGGAAATCGCCTCGGAAATTTGAATCACTCGAATATCCTGTTTTTTGGGACTATTCGGAAGTATTCGCATCAGCAAATATTATACACACAAATAGTTAAAAATAAAGATTTCGTAATTCCAATATTCTTTTTATAAATATTTAATAATCCAAAAACGAAAATTAAAGTATATAACCCCATTAGTAGTTATTACAGGCACAAACATTTATTTTGCCAATTTTTCATTATATGAAACAGCGAAAGTCACGAAAGTTGACAATTTTAAGCTTTGCCTGTGTTTGGTATTCGCCGGGCCAGAGTTGCCACTACTATTCGGTTCGTACCCGGATCCGGCAAATAGTGCATTCAAATACTTGGATTCGGTACTCGGTGGAAATTCTCTACTCGGTTATGCCCTACACACCTTCAAATTTAAGGTGACAAAATAAGGACCAGAATATGTTTCATGTATGGTACTAAAACAACAGCAAGTTAAGATTCAGGAACATGATGTAATCGTTAATTAATCACAAGCAGCTATTAACCCTCAGGGCATGGAGATTCTTGGACTTTTCACATGAAGTACAGAAATGACAACAATTGGAAAGATTTTCATCACAAATTTAACCCGTTCGCTGCCGTATTGATGAGCGGCGCTCGTCATCTATTATCTGTATGCTGTGTGCCGTTATGACGAGTGGCGCTCGTCATATATATTTGGACCACTCAGCCAAATGCGGCATTGCAGTCACTGGCTATTATTCATAGTCAAGGCACATGAAAGTCAGCACTGTATTTTCTTATATGTTTGGGCTACTTTTGGCTACTTTTATGCCTGATTTGTAAGTTGTTGATAGTACTAAGTAAGCGTCTATCACGCATTCTTTCGACATTTTCTTACAATAACGGTTGCCGTTATTGAGATAAGTTTAAGTTTTTTACCTGGCTGCAAGGATGTGATTATAGTGAAGTTTAGGGCAATATTAGTGATCATGAATCGAGCGATGAGTCAACTAGCGATAATGCTTTACGAAATAGGTCCATTGGGTAGGCCTACGCAAAGCCCGCCCCAGACATAGATCAGTGGCAACCCTCATCAGGTCACACACCAACATTTACTGGACAGCAGAAACTACTTTTTGACAGCACAAACTTTCGAGGCTTTTGACATTTCAAACTGTTTTCGATGAGGGCCTCGTGAATCATATTCGTAGGCTAATGTTAACCATTCAGTTACAAGTACCCTTAAATTTTTGGCATACTAAGTATTCCAGATCTATGAAAATAATAATCAACAATAGCAATTTTCTTGACAAACTCGATTCATATCATGACAAATTCCAGTCTTTGCAAGAATGAATCAAGTTCAAAACTCACAATTGCAACAGAACGTGTTAGGGCCTTCATGTTACGTCTTTCGGCACACGAGGGGTCTTTATACCTCTGATACGGTGGCAGCGAAAGGGTTAAAGAATCAACATCAAACAGTTAATTCCACAAGCACTGCACTTTGAACCACAAAGGTGACCCTTCTACACACACCTTTTCAATGTAAAAAACAGTATATACATACCAGTACTTACACATGATGCTACATAAAATGCTCACTGTACAACTAGCAACTAGTGCTCCTGAGTACATTCTTGAAGGGGCACTACATACATGCTCAGAATGAATTAATGAACAAGAGACAAAAAGAACGGCCTGAACACTTGCCATGACGTCATCATACTCCTCTTCCTCTTTGTTATCATCTTCATTGTCATCGGTCTCATCCTCAGCCTCAGGCAACTCATCGTCGTCCTCCAGTTCAGCCAGCAGAGTAGAAGCTCGACACATTTCCAGGAAGTCATTGTCACTCTCACTCGAAGTTGAAGTGAGGCTCATTGTCAGGGCCTGACTCAGTGAAGTCACGTTGCCCATGGCATGAGCCGCCGTCATAGTCGTCGAAGTCGTGGAACTGCTACCGGTCGTAAGATTTGGAAAACTCTGAGCTGCGCTCAACAGACTGCCAGCAAATGAAGCTAGAAATCATGAAACAATAAATTAGCATCTCAAAGTGTTATTGTCAATGTCTATCGACATAATATTAGGCAACAGTTTATAATCTCACTATATATAAATCCATTATCAAGTACTTAACACTTTTTAGTACAGCAAACTTTTAACAGAACTGAATGATTTTAATTTATTCATCATGCTCGCAAAGCTTGCAAATTGACTTACGTGCAAGTGTTCATAACACATTTATTCACAGTTCTCACCTTTTGGGGCAAATGCAAAATGCTACTTTGAAAATTGTAATTTTGTGTAATTGTGTAAATCAAGTGTAATTTAACATATAAATATCAAGCCATCACTGATAAGTGCTGCTAATACAAACAGACAGATAATTATGTCATTTTTCAACCAATGCCTACGCATCAATGCTGCTGATGTAACCAAAACATTAAAACTCAGAGATGTAGTCAGTAAAGCACTGAGCAAATACATAAAATACTGCCCCCAAGGCATCTGCCCAGGGTATTCCCAGTTTTCAATTGTTGAGGAGAACTACAAGTAGCAACTGTGGCCAGAAGGACCAAGGTCCAGTAAAAAGCTGTTCCTGGTAAATGTTCCACCCACTGAAAATTCAACTTTTCTTTTGTCAACCAAACCTGAAAAAAACACTCAAGAGCCTCTTGAAAGCAAAGTTACATCACGAGCAGAACATATGCAATGTAAACATCTGCTACACTACATGATAGGGAATGAAATAACTGCACACTACACAATCACAGGATTCCCTTACCAGTAGAGTTAGATGACAATGCCAGTCGAACAAGGCTGTTGCACGGGTTGTTGCTACCAACAACCATGTTGTTGGTGTTGTTGCCAAGGTTACGGCGGACCACGGCCGAAAACGACTCCAGCAGGCTGACGGTCTGTTCCATGGAGGTCGTTAGGTTGGGCACGCTGACACTCATCGAGTTTGACGATGCCACACGTTGAACCTCTGGAGGGTGCTTTCGAGCCTCCGATGATTTGCCCAGACGGCGGAATACGGACCCCATCGGGTGATGGGCCATCTCGTTACTGTGTCGGATATTGGATGTGCCAATCGATGGTTGTGCCATGCCAACCGCACCCTGTTCGTCACTGGTCGAGGACACAAGGTCGATTGGCTGGTGTACCCCCTCACCTGCACCTAAGCCACCGGTTTCTGATATTGGGGTTGTTGAACCTGGAGCAGAGCTCAGCTGATCCAGGGTAGGGGTAGATGTGTGAACTATTACAGTTGTTCGAAACTGGCCTGACTCCTGGCTCAATGAAGGTGTGGGAATTGGTCCAATGTCCTCTGCCAGGTCGACCGTAACCAAGACATCAGCATCTGGTCTCTCGGCTTCATCAGAAGCATTCTGCAACAAACCAATAGACGATGATGCTCAACTGCATGTCAACAAATAAGGAATTTCAGTTCGATGCGGTGGGCAAGTCACCAGTTCACCAAAATATGAGACTTATACACTAAATGCTAAGAAGTGAATTTGGTGTGCTTAGAGTAGACTGTCTAGACATTGTAGACATACTAGCAACATCAGTGCCTGTCAACTCACAACGTCACTGACGGCAGAAATCCTCATACAACAGTCAACTCCAAAGTCCGAACTAGGTCCAAGCTGGCAAACATTTCATGCTAACTCTATAATGACCAGTGTGTAGTAAAATGAATGGGAAATCAATAATGCTGGTTGTTAAAGAGTTACAAATATTAAGTGGCATAAAGAAAATAAGTAAACAGAAAATCTGGCTCCATAAATATTTTTCCAAGTAAAAGTGATTCATTAAAGTGAGTGAAAAAAACTTGTCTGCACTTAGCTCAACAAAGGCCAAATATGCAATAGAATAATACACTGTTCAAAAATATCAATTAAGGTAGCCGAGCAGCAGAGCAGGTGAAGCTTAAAGAGAGCAGAATGAGAGAGAAGGTGGTTGTGCTGAGCAGGTGCAACATTACCACAGCAGATGTTGTCTCTGTTGTAAGGTTTTCTGCAGAAGCGACTTGGTCTGTGGAAGCGACAGATTGCCTGGATTCGGTTACATCACTCAGACTAGGAGTTGAACTGCTCTTACGGCTAACGAGGCAACTCGACTGCAATGTACCAGTCTGAAACACACAGTTTAAAACATCAATGGATCACACAGCATCTCAGAAATAGTTAGATTGCCAGCAGTCAACAGGCGTGATCAATCAAAAACGATGCTATGACAGTTACTGCTACTGACAACACTGCTGATGAGTTAATAGCAATATCACAAAACAGCAAAAAAAACACAGTTCTCATAGTTAGTGATCACACAAACAAAACAAGCATTGCGTAAAGTTCAACTTCAAACTGATTTAAAAGTGGCACAATCATTACATAAACAGCAAGAGTGTTCTATTATAACATAACTGAGGATTGAATTCAGAAAAGCACAACATTATTATGAGTCCCACTGATTAAACATATCAGCAAATATTTCACACCAATTTGCGATTTTGCCAGGAGGCCACAGTATACAAATGGTATGAAAACAAATAATTTAACAACATCTAGAATACAGCTACTATCAATAAGTACTTCCTCTGTGCCTGTCTCTCATATGCCTACCTTAGCTTTGGTATCAGCCGAAGCTGTAACCTTGACTCTGGTGGTGGATGTGGCAGCCTCCGTAGAACTAGAGGCAGAGTCTCTGCGGATCTTCTCAGGGTCGTGTGAAGGAGCAAGCATCAGGTCGTACTTGCCCTCTGCCCCCATACGATATGAGTTTGAGCCACCAGCATCCCACGTCACATCAATCCACCCTAAGAGCAAATTTGCCAAACAATCAATAGCAAATAACATATAACAATTAACAGGTTTACAACAACTAAAGCTGGACATTTTGGCAGTTAACTAAGTACTAGCAAGCATACACATAATTACTAGCATCCTTAGCAGGTAAAATATAGCAACCTCAACACATAATAACTCACAATATGACATGTAAAAAAGTTCCAGTAACTTTATCACAAAATAAGCTAGCAGCTTCACTAGGTAACAACTTAAAACTTAATTACCAAATCAAGCCTCACAATCTACCAATGTCGTGCCAGTATAGTTTAACCCTTTAATGACCAGCATGTAGTAGAACATAATGCATTATCAATAACGCTCGTCGTTAAAGGGTCAGACTTGGAGGCTGGTAAACTGAACCTCTATGTAACACTGCCTGTAAAAGCCATAGTATCTTCCACATTATAATAAGGTTCTGTCAAACACCATTTGAATTCCAAAGCTGCATTTGTCATCTAAATTCCAGCAAAACATCATAGCAGAATTTTCATAAGGCATGTCTGACAAACGATCATATTCATCGTGTTCCTAATACTTTGGATCACAATGCCACATACCATTGTGGAGCTCTCCATTGACTGTGCCCTCACCCGGTGGAGTGCCATCCTGATCTCTCCACTTCCAGTCCATTCCACGCACAACTCGTGCTCCTTGAACCATCTGCTTCAGCACATGCATCCGCACGTGACGGCGCTGACGACGCAAGTTTGCCTCAGCTTCTTTTACAGCTTTTCCTTAAATGTTCAACAGCTTATATAAATAAAGTCAACATTTATACTTGTCAATTAACATAGAAACATGGCCATTCAACATGACACAGGTACATTTCTTTCAGAGAGGAGCTCTTGGAAAATTTCCTTCATCTCATTTAATCAAAATTAACTATGGAACACATTTTCTCCTTCTCTTCGCCCTCCAATTGGAACTGGCCGTCTCTCATGGGTCTAGGACATTACCCCCGGACATTATCCCCCATTCCAGTACATAATTAGAGTATGTATGTGTATGTATATATGTGTATAATTATGTATGCAATGCTGCAAGTATGCATATAGCATGTAAGTATGTGTGTGTGTATGTATGTAAGTATATATATGCAGCATGGAAATATTGTGATGTCCTGGGAGTAATGTCCTAGGGGGTAATGTCCGAGGAGTAATGTCCGGGGGTAATGTCCTGATACCGTCTCTCATCTCTTCGTAATGATTGCGTCACTTGTAAATCAGTCTGAAATATATTTGTGGGACTTTGAGAATTGGCAGCGCTTCTGAACTGTTCACCCCACTAATGCTCAAATAAAATACAACTGTAAGATTTCAGGTTCAACAATGCATACTTGTTTACTCACGTTTTCCAAACTTTTCAAATTTATATCAAAACTCAGTGTCCATGTGCTATGTCTGCATCATGACATATCATAAAAGCCATTACATAAATACAAAATACTGAACACTGAGAAGGTTTATTGCAAACAGAACCACAGGGGATAAATGGAGATATAAGAAAACCAACCAAGGTCAATGCAAACTCCGGTGACCGTTCCGTAGATCTCAAAACCAGAAAGTGAAAGGTAATGTGTCTGGCCACTTGCGTTCTTTCCATTCTGCTGAATTCGGATGTATCGCCAACCCTGCTTCTCATCTTTCGACGGTTCCAAAGGCCAAGAGGCTGTTGACCTGAAACCAAGCAACCATTTTTCGATAACATTCATTAGCATATCGTGCTGACCATTACTGCAGCTGTAAAAACACATATCAGAAGCAAAGCAACAATTTCTTGGTACATCAAGCTTTCAAGGCAATGTTCTGATTGGGGCAATGGTAAGACAATTAAAAATTTCAGCTGATGTCATTGGCCTATAGGAGACAGAACTAACCCAGGTTCATTCAGCGAAGTGTCTTCAACGTGATTGTACAGTGTTGTCCAATTCTGTCCATCCTTGGAAACCTGTAGCTGCCAATTGCGAAGAGCCGATCGGCCATAGCCACGCGCATGGCGGATAGTGTAACAACTGGGTATGATCCAGACACCCAAGTCAATGGCAAACCAAGCCTTCCTGGAAGAGCAAAACAACCATTGTCTCTTTTATTACCATAAGTACTTTAAAACATCAGAATCAATCAATTATTGTTTGCACATTTCAGTTGGAACTTAAAAAAATGCATGATTTATATTCTTGTTGTAATTACAAGATTAATAAAATCCTATTTAATATAACTAAATATGTGAAAGCTAATATAATTAATAATCAGCAAATGTTCTAATCATAGCTTGGTCTAGTCAAATGACATAAACAATTACATTTCAAATTTCTTCCTTAAGCATGCAATAGAACATTCTAGGGCACGAAGTTTCACAAACCGCATTCGAGACCTTTGGGCAAAATGCTTCGAATGCTTTTCTCTGACCTCTCCGGACAACATTAAATCATAGTTCTTTCCTGAATCCAACTAAAACCAGCCAGGAGTCAAATATACTGGAACACAGTCTATGTCTAAAGACTGCATCCTATTCTATGTAGATACTTGTAGACCAGACTTCCCACTTGAAAACAATTCCCTTGGGAAACCAGTGCAGCAGATTTGGAAGTACTTAGGCGACATGGTTGAATTTCAGTGTCCCCGCCATATACCTGATGCGCCATATACCTGATGCGCCATATACCTGATACGCCATATACCTGGATGCAGTGTTCTGTATAATTTGCTTCTTTAGTAGCCCCATGCTATTACCAGGCAATAGCAGTAATCCAGTCAACAAATGAGAAATAAATCTTATCTTAACCCTTTAACGACCAGCTCGTACTAAAATGTATGGGAAAACATATGTAGCTGGCTGTTAAAGGGTTAAATCTAAAAATCTTATCTGTCAGACTTTCTAGGGCATCGAGTGACAGTGATCAGTGTAGCTGTCCCAGCATGATACTGTATTCTTGGTAGAGGACTCTAAAATGTTGCAATTGGGCCAAGAGAGCAGGATTTATTTGGCTACCTTTAAATGCTGTTTTTCTGAGCACAAGGTATTATAGTCTACCATAGCTTGGACAAGTTCAAGTTGTCAAGTTAAAAAGATAAACATAAAAGTAGAGCTCTAATGAAGAGCACTGTTCGTGAGTTTTCTCAATCAGTAAAGACTTACTTGTCATCGTTGGTGTGGCAGTTGAGAGCAGAAGCATCTCGACTAAGAATGTCCTCCAGCTTTCCATAAGGTAGATTACGACCCTCAGATGAGGTCACAACTACCAGGCCATACTGTGCTGGATTGACCCATTCTGGGCAGGTTCTGAAACAGCAAGACCTCAATGCTAGATTCTTCATCATGGTCTAAATATTCAAGTGGTACCTATAAGGAACCTTGGGCTCATTCCCATATCTCTTTGTTCTGCTCAGTCGCTATCTGTTCAATTACGGCAGTTGCTCATAATGTCATTTCATTCTCTACTTAAGCTTTCTTTTTCCAAACAGCTTGTCAACAACAGGCTGCTTTTCTTTGTCTGAGTGGACCAAACTCCTGGATATTTACCTGCTACATAGCTTGGTTTTGATGCGCCAATGGTTGATGCTTTGTAAATTAGATTCTAGATTCGTCAAAATTACTAATTAATAATAGCAACCCCTATCTCAGGACTCTATGGGCATAATTTTTTTAACATGCCACATCAAGCACAGACTGCTTTATACTCAAGTTGAAAAATCAGTTTGAACCTTGTTCGACTGGCACTGTCATCTAACTCTACTGGTAAGAGAATCCTGTGATTGCATAGTATGCAGGTATTTCATTCTCTATCATGTAATGTAGTTGTTATTTACATTGCAAATGATTTGCTTGTGATGTAACTTTGGTTTCAAGAGGCTCTAGAGTGTTTTTTTCAGGTTTAGTTGATGTTCAGATATCCATATAACCCAAGCATCAGATAACAACATAACAGGTCAATAGTGATTAGACCATAACCGATTTTGTCCCTTTGCAGACTCTGGATATTGGATACTATAGGTCATTATATGCTGATTCCGTTTAGCAATAAAGATTGTAATCTGGCCAAATAGATAGACATCAAAGTCCTGTTGGTCAACCACTTATAAATTACAAAGATTTATATAGCACCCCTTCATGAATGCCCCCAACCCAACCCTGGCTGAAAGGCATGGTCTCAAGGCAACTATAAAACACAACCAAGTAAACCCTAGATCAACCAAGTGCAAACCCAAAACGTTTCAAACGTTTGTCAATTCCTATGACACAGAGGAGGTATATTTCAAATAGGTTTCATTATGAAATGACTCATCACAATGAATGTTTCACCCACCTGGCATTTGTTCCAATCCAGAACATCAGTCCATTCTCATCAAAATCACGCTGATGCACAAAGGCTATACCTTTGCAGTTTGGCTCAGAAAGCTTCTTGACAAATGTGAAGCTAGTGCGCTCGTAATCATACCACTGTTTTGCCACCTGATGGCAAAAGCAGAAAGAAAATTAACTGTAAACACAGCATTACATCCAAAAAATTCATAATTACGTACTACAAATATGAAACTGGATCTTAACATAACCCCCTCACTGAAGATGTGCAAGATCATGTCCACAGTCCTCCTTTAGCTCAATTCATTCTCACTGGCCATATTGAGGCTCTTCCCCATGACTGACACCTATGGATGTCTTCAAATCGCCTCACCTTCAATCCTTCAAAAACCGTCTGGTTCGTCACTCGCAACAACTCCAGAAACTTTGATCTATTGCTCCGTGCTGAAAATTTTGCCTAGTGTGAGTCACAATTTTGCAATTTTGTAGTTATACTCCTGTTGGATAGGCACTAAATATTAGAGCCAAAGGCTGGCGATCGATTTCATTTTATAATTTTCTTTATAATAGTGATTGTAAAGAAATGTAAAAATGGGCATACAATTTTCCATAGATTGGATGGGATGATACTTGTGTAGTAGATTGGATGTAAACAAAGTGACACCATATGGATTTCACCAGACACAAACGTTATGCAATGTCTGCATTAATAAAAATAGTCCTCCAAAAGTAACACTTACAACATAATGTAACAAAATGTAATAAAAAGATCCAAATAGTCCCATAGTCACGGCAACTATAAGACATTAATAAATATTGGATGCTACTAGTACAGGTGCTAACAGTCATTTACAATGACTATATTGCTGACCAAGAACAAATTGTGACTAAAGAAGTTTATGCAGACATCACATTCAAAGAAGTACTGAAAACTACAGCTGCTGACCATCTTGAGTAAGTAACGTTCCAAAGCTGCAACAGTTGCCAGTGGCTCCATCTTCAGGCTGCATCCTGTCCTGTCAATAAGAGTGTTCTCAGCAGGTGCTCGCTCCAGACGAAAGCGCAGACGACGACTCAAAATCTATAGAAGCAAAAGAACAACACATGACACTCATCAACCTCACTCACAAAAGCAGACCTTGGATGTAGGAATCTGATAGTTTATATAGCACCTATCAGAGATCGTTAATCATGGCTAACATCTAAAATCAGACTTCAAATAGCTGAAAATATCAGACTTCAGGTATCATATGCAAAGCAAGACTAGTGCAAGTTCTGACTAAGCATTCAAAGCACTGAAAATGTTACTCGGAAATTAACTAAACCGCCAACCCGAATTTTAGCAGATTGTAACTTTATGCCTGAGCCATAGTCAACAGTTCCTTTCGACCATACCTTGGAAAATTGCTACAGATAAATGAAAACCAGGGCATTATCTTTACCACTGGTGAGAACAGATCTCACACTCCAAAGAAAAGTCAATGATATGAAGAGATGTGGTTTCTTTACACAAGATCCATATTACCTACAAGCATTGACTCTTGGCTATTGAAACCAAAGCATAAACATGTTTTGCAATACTTAAATGCATCTCTCTGACCTCGACTAATAGTAATGGGTGGCTATTCAATCTGCCAACCAACAGTCAATGAATGCCTTTTCTACTTCCTCCTTGCACCTGATTTGCTAACTTATGTATTTTATTCGCATAAAATGACATTTAACCTACTTTAGGCCAGCACAGAGTGCTTCTGAGTAGGGATCTTGAGAGAGCGCTATATAAACGTTCGATAACATTAAATATTTAGAACATCAAAGCCTATAGTACAACCAAGGCAAAATGCACTTTTATGCTGCACATAGTAGAGAACCTCACCAAAAACATTCTGCAACAGTCAAATGTCGGCATACATACATACATAAATGCAATGCTCTTCAAACAGTCTCAGAGTCTATGATGCTAGCCTATTAAATACAATTCAACTGCCTTGAATACTCTTGGCCAGAGCACATGTTGCATGCAGGTAATCTCTCACTGCCATTTACCTGTAAGCCATAACCAGTGCCAGGTGAGTCATAGGTGTAAACAGGTAATTTCTCAATGGATTCCAGAACAGACACTAGTTTTCGAACAAGAGCAGCAGCAGGTGGTGTAGACCTAGCAGCATAGCAACAACAACAAATGATCCTCATTGCCCCATTCAACTTTTAAAAAAAATCGATCAGTATGATTTGTAAATTGGATTAAAAATATAACATTTCTACTAATCCCCTAACCACAGTGTCTCATCTTGTCGGTTTTATCATCCTAACCGCAGACCAATGCATTTAAAAGTCAGCTTATATATACGACATGTTACAGTAACATTCAAATTTCATGATACTGTCACTGTTTACTACAACCATCATATAATTAGTGCATTGTGTTTAATGTGTGGAGCTCGTCATTAAAGGTTAACTGATAACTAAGTATGAATACTCTATGAAATATCACAGAATACTATTGCTGTAAGTTAACTCAAAAAAATTTTTTAAAATTTATTATTTTATTTGAATACAATCTAAATTGTGATTCTGATTTCCATTCCGTCGCTCAGGAACGAATCGTTCACATACCTAACCCAGGCCGTGGATCACAGTTTGAGAGGCACTGCTCTAGAATACTACAATTTATTAAAATGCACAGAGTGCCAAGTTACCCATCCTCTCGATCTCTGAAAGCCTCACGAAAAAGACGAATCCGTTCAAGTGCATGTTTCCTACTGAGTTTGCAGCTGCGTTCATCGCTTGGCTGCAAAAGAAGAAAAATCAGATTCTCAATAAATGCCTCAACTGAACTTCTCAAGGAAGTGCAGCAAGTAAACTGAAAGACAGATGATCACAACTAAGAAAACAGAAATGAACGCACCACAGTCCATGAAAAGCAAGAACACACTTTATCAGCATCACATAAAAACTCTTACAATTCAATACATCTGAAATTACTCCTTATAAGACACACTCTGTCATAGCACAATTTAGCATACAACATACTAAATGGCATAGACCAGTCAGCATGGCTTTACAAATGACGTTATTATAATAGTATTTCATCAAGAGGCAATTCTTGATATGGCTTGCCATCGTAGACATATGCAATATTTTAAAATATCTATCTTGGGAGTTTATGCAGTTCGTGAGCCATACATTGTAAACCATTGCTAGTGGATTGCTGTGCTTCAGTCAACGTTTTCTTCAACCCCAAAACACACTTCTGAAAACTAGCAAAAAGTACAGAGTAACTGTACCTTGTGTTATCTTATTTTATCATGAGACCATCAATTAAATGGCCAGTCAAGAAAACTGAACAACATAAGATGGTGTCAGCCCATCATATAGTTGAGTCAAACCACCGTGCACATCATACTCACGTTGAGTGTGTTGAAGAGAGTTTGAACCAATCCACTGCTGTGTAGCTCATAGGCAGACACGGTGCGCTCATCTTTCAGCAGCAACAGCAGCTCATCCAGTGCAGTCATCATCTCTCCTTTCCAGCCGTCATCCACCTGACATCGTCCACAAATGCACAACTCTTCAACATCTGCCTTCCCATGCAAACAATGTCTTAATACGATCCATTTAAAGGCCAATTCCTATAGTGACACGCTTATTTGATTGTGAACTTGGTATGGGTTCAAGCCTGCTGAGCACACTCTGAAATGACTCTTGTCACCAAGCAGCATGATTTGGCACAGCATATGTTAACAAGTACACAGCAATTCCTGTAATCCAATGAATGTAAAAAGACTAAACACATAACCAGTTTTCTTGCAAACGATAAATCCAAAGAGATTTACAAATGTTCAGTAAAGTATGTAAACAATATATGCATTTGTCTATGTACAAGAAATGAAGTTGGCGGAAGAGAAAGATGGTATTCAGTACTTTAAAGTAGGTATATGCCAAAACTTCCACAGATGAGTCACCTGTGCACATAACGATGTCTACAACGGCTCCAATATGATGTTTTAAAAGGAGCAAGAAATCATTGTGTTGTAGCACAATGCAGCAGCCTACTATGAGGCATTACCTGCAGACAATGTTTTTCACTGGCTGACTCCAGACGAGTCACAATGTTGGACAGCTTGGCAACAACTCCTCGAGGAATAGACTGAGCAGCCCTGAAGTACTGTTCATAGATCTCCTGAGCCAGAACTCTCACCTTCACATGATAAGCAAACAAGAAATCATCAACTGAGACTCATCAACTGAAACTCATCTTATACACGACATGTTTAGTCTCTCCTTAATCTGATCCTGTATCATAACAAAGATAGGCATTGCCCTCTTCTTTATCCAGACCTGGGACTGGCATCAACCATGGCAGAGTTTGGAAGCATGCTCTTGGAGTTAACAGATCTTTGTAACATGTTCATGTTCTTCTATTCAAACTGACATAAAGCAGAATGATTATAGGGTATGACCTGTTGCTATGCTAGATGCTTCATATTTCACGTGACTTCAAACTCTCTGCAGTTTCTCCAAAAATTCCCTCAACTTTCAGTCACATAAAATCATCGGTTACAATCAAAATGCCAAAATGAACAGTTCACATACAAACTGTATTGCAATCAACTGCATATGTCATAGTATAATAATGAATGATAGAAAGTTGCAACAGGAGTCGAATCAAGCAGTACGGCAGCCAAGCAAGGCACCAACATATAACATCTTACAGGTAATTTTACCAGCGACGTCAACCTTTGGGAGAGTAGCAACACTAGTCTAGTAGGAGTCGATTCCAGGTCTATGCCAATCTTCTGTCCTTCACACCAGCATGTTATTACTGCTCCATCACTCAGCAATCCAACAAGAGGGACACCTTTTAAGATCGAACTACACCTGACTTCAAAGTAAATAATTTCATTGCACACTTTTTGTCGTGTTTCCTCCATCTTTGAGCGGAACTTTTTGTTGCGTTGTCCGCTCCAGCCAGCGACAAACTCTGCACCCATTGTAGTCTCAGCCGTGAAGGAATGCTTCGTTCCACGATTGGACTCAAAAATAAATCCTGGAAGATCTTCCCTCAGAACGGTTGCCTGCTATGAAGGAAACAGTAGTCAAAATCACACAACAACATTCAGATGAGGTCAACGAGTCCTCTAACGCACATTAAATGTTCACGAATTTGAAGATTGCACAGACATTCAGCATGTTCAGGGAAGCAGCTTTTTTAGATTTGTTAGATAGCCATGCAAGGTACTTCAAAGGCACCACAGTTTTTACAAAAGTTCATCTTTTAGCAGAACTTTTTGTTCAAAAGTTTGGATATATGCTTACATACACAAACAGTAAATTCAACAGCAACAGTCTGGGTGTTGGTCATCATTGCTGTGATCTATCATCCAACATAACAATATTGCCATTGCTAAAATCAGCATCTATAGCCGTCTTTGCTTTACCATGGAAGTCTTAAAACCATCATCGTTGTGGTCACCATTGGTAAGTCATTTCTTTATCATTAAGAATAATAATAATAACATTGACCACTTCTACTGTGCCTTAACACAGAATTGCAATTACAAGGGCAAAAAGAAAATGGATGAGCAAAATACGAATTAGAGAAGAGGTGAATCTTAAGTTTGGATTTAAAGGATTCAACTGAGTCAGCGGAGATGCTCAACAACGGGAGACTGTTCCAATATCTGGGACCGGTGGCGTTAAAGCCTCAACATCGTCATCCCTGTCATCATCATCATCATCATCAGCAGCACCCTGGGACAAACATGCTAAGTGAGTCAGTTACCTGCTGTCCATCTGAATTCTGGATGTGTAATTCTCCCTCCTTTTTACACGTAAGCGACCAGTTCCCAACGACAATACGTGCTGCACCAACAGTAGACAGAATTGGCTGACTTGGTGTTCCGGATTTCACTTGACTTCGAACTCTCTGCAATTTCTCCATAAATTCCCCGCGATTTTCTGTTACATGCAATCACCAGTTATAATCAAAATAAACCGTTCACAAGCAAGTCTTGAATAAAAAAAACATTATCTGCAACCTCATATATCAATACATCTACTGCATAGGACTAGACAGGCAACTCATTTAAGAATTCAGCCATGAATTACTAATGATTATTAATTAACTAACAATTTGCAAAAAAATCTGCCTTGCATTATACAGCAGGATGGATACAAATTATTTGATTGCAGTTTCAGGTCATCATAACTCATGTTTGTCCAGTGTTTTACCGAAAACATCATATTTAAGTATTTAAATTACATGCATATGACAAGCATGAAATATATATGTTCTATAAACTGTGTTACATATAGCAAGGTCTGATACTTCATTCTATATAGCAAGATTTGATACAGCGGAAAAGCAGACCCGAACTATCCGAGCCGCCCTCAGGGCTTCCACTGGAGTACATAGTTGCCAGCTTTCCATCGAGGATGAAACGGAACCACCCGTTGCTGCCATTCGACAGCTCAAGGGCTGCCACGTCGCTCCACAGGTAGAGGCAATCGCGACCACGTACAACACACCAGTCCTTCCAGTTATATGGTCGGCCCTGGAGAATCTCCTTCGCATCCTCCTGGCTTCCGACTTCCTCTGTCTGCTTAACAAAACCAACACAAAGCTACATCAACAACTAAACCATGTGGCTGAAAAGGGCTCAATGAGGGGATGTAGCAAGAAAATGCAGAAGTGAAATGAATAGAAAAAAAACCATATCCCAGACAAACTGCTCAAAACAGTGAGTGAGAAAACTCCCTATTCAAATATATATGAAAGTATTTTGCCCTGAACAGATAATCCTTAAGTATCTATAGTAGGCAAAATATTCTGGCTGCACAGATGTATTATTGTCCAGTTTCACCCATAATTCTGGGCAGGTGTATGGGAAGAGCACATTTCAAAAATAAAGTGCTAACTAAAGATTTCTGATGAAATTTAACATCATGTCTTTACATCAACAATTGATCAAGTACATAAGAATTATAATGCTGACAGTTCATGTATTTCCTTATGTTTTCATACATTTAAGGTCATGGTCCTGTTACTACTAAAAATTATAACTCCTTCATATATATGAAAGTATTTTCAAAATATCTACTGTATTTTGCCTACCAGTAATTTGTGCACATTTTATGCTCACATTACAAATGTTGTCTCTAAAATTATTTTTATATATGGGATTGGACACAGAAAAGCAAGAATTGGGAAGGGGTTACACTTTGGGGCTGCTTTGAACATTCGAATAAATTTCATTGTCAAACTCTGTATGGATAGGAAGATGAAGCAAAATGCTAAAGAATGATGTTAGCATCATGACCTTATGAAAAAACTGATAAGACATGATAAATAGAAATATTCATTACTTTTATTTCATTTTTTTACAAGGACACTGATCTCGTTACCAAAGCAATCATAACTTCTTCATTTTATCAAAGCATATTGAACATTTTTTAGGTTTTTTCCACCATTAATTTCCATTTTTTCATTCATTCATTCATTACAGAGATTTATATAGTGTCCCTTCAAGGCTACTACTAAGGAGCGCTCCCGACTCCAGCACATTTAAAAAGAACAGATTTAAGGCAAGTATAAAATGAGTCTGAGTGGACCCTTGGTGACAACAGCAACACCAACGGGAAAATGTTCCAGAGCGAGGGGCCAACCACACTATACAAATTGTCACTAAATGTTTTTATATAAGGGTTTGAACATAGATAAATTAAACATGTGGAAGGGTATTTTTTGGGGCAGCTTTTAGTACTATCACATCTGTTTGTCTAGCTATGGACATAAGGATGGGAGATAAAAAATCCCCCCAAAACGATATTTAAATTATGTCTACAGGTCAAGAACTGACTAAGATATAACCTGCTCAAATTTGTTTACTTTATAGTCATTATAAGGTAACAAATTTTTGTCAGACTCTAGGTGAAAAAATTAAATTTGTCATTTAAGGTCAAACCCAAAAAAAATTGCAACCAGTTAAGCAAAGTCTAATGATACCTTGTCTGGTTTTACAGTCATCTTTTCTTCCTCACTGTCCGACGGTGGTCCACTGAGATTCATGACTTTACTGAAGATGCCAAGCTGAGCAAAATTGTCTAAGAAGCAATCAGGTGACTTCTTCATCAGGTCCTTTATGATCTGAAGTGCTGTGTGATGACTGTCCTCATCCTCCTGGAAAAAAACAAAAACAGACTTCATAGTTCATTCTCTCAACCACAAATCCGAATTTGCATAGGACCTCAATCTGTATAAGACAACAACTGCAATATCTCAATTTGCACGGCACATCAATACGTAAATTAGAAGAGCCTCTAAAATGCAATATATCACACATACTCATTGGAAAGGCAAAAAATAGCCTATTTGTTTGTATCCTTGACAACAGCATCGCCTGTTTTAACTGGTTTATGTCACCACAACTGCTAAACTTTACATTGCCAAAATTAATAAAATGGCAGTTCAGGATAGCAAACCATGCGGTTTCATTCTATATGTTTAAGCTTTATGAACAATGTAACACAATTTTACTATCATCTTTATCTTAGTGTTCCATTTATACTCAGCTGGCAATCTATGTATACATTATATACCGACACCTAATATAATAATTTTCCAGTAGTACAGGTTTCAAAGCTTGAAGTCTAGAAATACCTGAGGGGATCTGATGGTTACCTCCATATCCAACACAAATGATAGGACTTCAACAAGCTGAGTTCCAAAGCTGACAGTAGATGAATCAGGGGAACAAAGTTCCTCAAGTAGATCAGATTGAACGTAACGCACCATCTTCCGAATCAGAGCCAAGCTTGCTTTCCTACACCATACATCATCATCATGCCAAAACAACTACAGTTTATATCATTGTCATCATCACTGCAGTTGCCATCATCACCTTCAGTATCTCTCATCACCAGATGCATATAGTCCAAACTGGTAAAATTGACACCAAAGAAACACAGCATTCAGTGTCTGATCACTGCTCATTCAAGTATTTGTAATGCATATACACCAGAACTTTCACACACACACACACATGCACGAACACACACATATATATAAAATATATTCTTATTTGATTATATGGTATCATACCTGCTCATAAAGGTAAAAGCATTGCAATTCTATTAGATGTCTAGGAAGCATGGAGCTTCAAATATACATACACTGTAATATAGCAACTGTCATTGTTCTGGTAGTCGCTGCATGTAAGATGTCCCACTTAAGCCAACACTAACCTGACTGATTGGAGCATGGCACTCTGAAAGACCTGTGCAAACACTGGCAGCAAATGTCTTAGGAAGACCGGTGCCATCTCTGGATCTCCCTTAGGTTCCGACGAGGAATCAGTGCGCTCCTCCAACATCTCTTCCTTGCGATCCGTCTCCTGACTGGACAGTGCCTCAGATCGAGCAAGGTTCTCCTGGTTCACTGGTACCATCCACTCACCTGTCAATCATATCATAATGTCAACAGTATGATACTGCCTTTGGAAGGTCATAAATAAATGTCTAGATGCACTTTTACTAAAACAACTAACAGTTTTCATAGCGTACAGATCGCAATTGACCATACCTCGCTTTCCCATTTGTGATTCGGTCAAAATATACTTGGAACCTGGGTACCTGTTCAAATGACTCGGTCATGAATCAATACCTAATACCCAGTTATTTTTAAGCATTACTTTTAAGTGTGTGAGCTTGATGACAATTCCTTGTCACCTCCAGACACACAGCACCTCAGCTTGTTTATATTAATAGTCCTGTTTTCTTTCAAAGAAGACTTGAAGGAGATGGGAATCGACTGGGAATACGCAGAAGAGACTGCTAAGGATCGTACAAGATGGATAATTCTTATCGATCGATGTACCAAGAGGAACAGGAGGAACGAAGTCTAAGTAAGAAAGTTATGTTTCACAGTCTAAATATATTCCTTAAACCACAAAGGCTATATTATTGGAGCACATTATGGAATATAACAATAGGACTTCGATAAATGCATAAATTTAAAGAAAATTATTTAACGATTAATTATTCATTAATTTCTGCAGTCATAGTATGAACAGTGTAAATCCCCAGGTGACACACTGAATTAACAAAGACAAAGGTCCTTACTTTCATAACATGAAAGTAAGGACCTTGAGCAAGACAATCCTACTGCATATTCATTCCATACCACATTGAAGTTCCTCCTTCTAATTAAACAATGGAATCACAAATAGACAAAAAACTGAAATTGATGTGAAATACTTACTAAGTGACTCACCTGGAGACTGAAGTATTTGGATGACCTCACGATGACCTTCGTCTCCTCTTTCTCTTGCCTTGTCCAGAGGTGTCTTTCCATCCTCATCCCTCAGGTCAGGGTTGGCACCATATCGAAGAAGCATCTGCAATGTATACAACATCATGCCTTGAAGCAAATTACGCACATGACTTCAGTGAACAGCAAGTAAATTAGTTAAAATAGCTGTATATTCCATCAGAGTTTCTCTTGAAGATCTTTCAAGAACCTCAATTTTTGCTCAAACCATCTACAATACTAAATTTAGTATCTAGAGTCTGGACTAGAGCTGTACTGATTGCTGTACTGATTAATCAGCCGGCCGATTATAGAGATATCGGCAAGATAATCGGCGCCGATATTAAAAATTATTTTATTTATTTATTAATATTATTTTCAGTCTATAAAAGCAAAATGACGACAGCAACATCACTGGGTCTGTGAAGGCATTTCCTTCCGTTCCCATATCGTGTCGTCGAGCCAGTGGCTTCTTCAGACCAGTGGTGAGACTACCCACTGTGCTAGTATAGACCATGGGAATGTGTCAACATAGGTTTTGTGCAAAGTGAGTCATAGTGCCTGCTTATGGGCCAATGAATGGCTGAGGAACGGCTGGCCAATTCCAACACAAAAACTGATGAATGTACATCGTGGAGGCATGCCTAATGAATACACGCTAGCTGCCAATCAGATCTCCCTGACACATGTCAGTTGCCTGAGAGGCTGAGACTAGATGGGTGGCTGTGATTTGGACAGCCGTGCCTTGGCCATTAATTACCCTGGGCACAGTTCAACGACGGGCGGTGTGTCTAACCTGTATTGCCTGCCTAGGATTAGTTACCAAATACATGCATACGTCTCCTATGGGGGAAGTGTTCGCTTGTATCACAACCACAATAGGCAGACGCAGTAGGTCTATCTTTTGGAACCGGACATCTTGGGAAACACAAAGAAATAATCGGCAAAATAATCGGGTATCGGCAAATGAACAATCGGCAATAATCGGTATTGGCATAATCGGCAAAAAGTGATATCAGTACAGCTCTAGTCTAGACTGCTTTGCAGTGTGCACTCATAATGAATGTCTGAGAATATATATACATACATATGCATGTGTGGGACTGTATGAGTATACATATACAGGTGTGCTGAAGTCAGAGAGGGTTAGGTTGTAAGGATTTCATAGACCAGGCAGCCAAGTATAAATCTTATTCTGATTTCTACAGCAAGGTACTGAAGCTGACCAAGCAGGGTCATGGAGCTTATACAATTAGATGCATGCAACATAAGATTGCAAGAGAATTTTCAACACTGAAGCTCAAAATTCAGGATCTGTGATACCTGAAAAACCGAGTGGGCACAATTGAGGCCAGGGTCTCAGACAAAAACAACAGAAGGTAATGAATGGTCTGTGGCATGTCTTTATGCGACATGTATCCTCATCACACAATTTTTACAGACAACACAACACTAAAGCAGTTGTTGGTGAATGGCATTATTTCTATCAAATGTCTGGCACAATATGTGGGAATGCATGACAAAATCTAGCTTCATGGATGCACTTTGCGACTTGATCAATATTTTTCAACTTATAGACGAGTACATATACACGTACACAAGCATACATATATACGATTATACTTATAATACCTTAACAATCTGCGGTCGACCAAAGCATGCAGCATAGTGAAGAGAAGACGATCGTAGTCCACGGTTTACATCGGCTCCTCTTTCACAGAGAAACTCCACCTGAACAGTAGTAGTAGTAGCGTTATATATTTGTTTATTAAGAAAGAAACAATCTGACACAAATTCCAGAAATGCTAACATAAATGATAATGGATAATAAAAGTGGTTAGAAATTTTGTCAAATAAACTGGGAAATAATTAAAAAATAAGGATCTGGGGATAAATTTGGAATTTTCTTTGGCTGGGAGCTGATGGTTGTGTGATCCAGGTTTTAATTGGTGAAAGGAGACGGATTGGAGCGGCAGTAGGTGAAGGACATGCTTAGGTTTATGTAATTTATTGAGGAGCTTGGCATCAGCTATGTAAGCCAATTCTGAGACTTGTGGGTAGGGTTTTTCTAGGTAATCTAAAGTGTTTGGCTCTTCTTAGGAGTTTTTCCAGGCAGTCTTTCTCAGAGGATTCATTGAATTACCATGATCCACCATTGTACTCAAGTGTTGTGACATTTAATTGGGTATCAAGTGGATTGTCAATAAATAGGTCAGAAGATGTTTCAAAAGTACTATTCAACAAACTCAGAAACAAAATAAATTCCCTTCAGTGGGAAGATCAGACCAGTGCTTATGGTCACTTGTCTTCAAAGGCTAAAACATAATTGCAAACACTTCAAATCTGTGGCTACTGTTTCGGATTAACTTAAAAGCACCTGTACCTGTTCTTCACCTGTAAGTAATAAGTTGAAAAGCACCTGTTCTTCAAGTGACTATTATAACAAACATGGTCCGTCATCGAGGTGCTAAACAAATACAGAAATGTTCTGCCATAAGCCACCATCTGTAGAAAGTGGTATCATGATGTGACGTAGAATCGACACTTTTCTTACAAGACGGGCTTTTCTTACAAGACGGATCAACTGGATACATATACAATCATAAAATACTTCTCAAGACTAAGACTGAGCGCAAAAGCCAACCATTTCTTGTGTTCCAAAAGCAGATGCCCAGTTGAGTAAAGTCTGACCAACATCGTCTGTATAGTTCACTTCCACATCTACACGAACAAGTGTTCACAAATATCCCATGATGAGTACAAACTCATGAAAATCGTACATTTCCTCCTCACATTCCGCATAATACACAAACATTCTAAATTTTCACAAATTAACACAAATCAACAAATAATTGTCCAATATTAATTCTGCAATTCACATGTCACAGATGATCTTTCATGGAAAGGTCAAAGATCTAAAGAGCAAACCAGTAGCAACCTATTGTTGTTTAACAATAACAAACTCGCATTTGCATAGCATGTCAAGATTCAAACACTTAACCCATCTCATAGGAACAATGCACACTGAATTTGGATTTCCAGAAATGCACCTTTTATTAACCCCTTAACGATGAGCTGCACTGGTTTCTCATACAATTTAGTACAAAGAACTAAACCAATCAAATTTCTAATATAAAAAGATACAGCAGTAACTGATTAAAGTGTATGTCAAAATGGGTCACATGGTTGTTTATGGACTGAGTATAACCCTATAATAAATATTAATAGCTTCAGTTTTAGCTCTTCAATAGATTCTTATTTTGTGAAGATCAGAATCAAATGACAGCCTGCAAGTCCTTCATGCAGCTGCCTAGCACCATCAAATCATATGATTTTGCTCATATAATGACATTATGTAAACACAAAAAACCCAACCCTCATTAAAATTTATAACTCGGAATCCACATTAGAATGTCAAGTTAAGACTAAGCTAAAAGCAAAACTAACACTTTGTATTCTGCCCATGGGGACCTTGCCTGTCCTTTTCGCTTGTATCACTACGATGCAACATCGGGCCTTTTCAATGACGGGCCCAACCATCTCGAATGAGCTCCCCAAGAGCTATGCCTCCTGCCTAGGAATTCCTCATCTGCATCTTACTCTTCATTGAAATCCATATTTTCAGACCAGGAGCACCACTGAGTAGAGATCTTGAAGGGGCGCTATATATTACGTTCACATTGATTGATTGATTGAATGAATATACAATACACCCTTATAAAGACGACGGGAAACAATCTGCACTTACTCCCATTGTCTATGGCGTCAATCAGTGCATCTGTGTCTTTGCTTCGGATGCAGTCGATCAGCTGGCGATGTGAACGTTCACCCGCACTGTCGAGGCGTCGCAGACCGGCAACATGTGATGTGGTACCAGCCAATCCAGTCTTAGGAAGAGCCTTGCGGCCCTCAAAAAGAAGGATGAGCAGAAGGTCCACCAGTCTCATCGTATCCAGAACACACCTACAGACAACAATCATGACAATGAAATATCCACATGATTTTCCTCATAAAGCCCAAGATCACTGGGAAGGGCAAAACTCTGTCATTCAGACTGTTTCTCAATGCAATATCCTTGCCCATTTTGATCCTATCCACATATCTTTTCTTCCAACTATGGCCAATCACAATCACCTTGGACCAAACAAGTGATTATATTAACAATCATGTGTGGTGATGATATGGTGAAGATGATGATGATATGGTGAAGAAGATGACAGCACAGTGATCAATGATGACAATAGTGATATTAATTGAATTAGTGATTAGGGTACAGAGTATGCGATATAAGCACATTTAAACGATACAGGACAATATGAGTCCAAAAGACAACAAGCGACTGTCTTCGTATTTCCATCAACAGTATAAACTGTTATCTGGACCACCCTTACCTTTCATCTCCCTGTAGCGCTTTCTCGATTGCATCGGGCAGATCTGATCGAAGGAGGTCATGCGTAATGCCAGGGGAACCGCGACAAAGTGTTGACAGTAGACTAATTACAGTTGATATGCTCGAATTGCTCTTAGACTCTGGAGTCACGGCTATATTACCAGCTGTACTTGATAGCGCACTGCCAGTGGCAGACGCTCCGGCCAGAGCCAGCCTTCGCAGCAGCTCATCTGTGAGGCCGTTCTTTGAGAGGGCCACTGGATCCATTCCACGCCGGATGAATCGATCAGCCAAAGAAGCAAAACAACGAAGAGCACCATCTGCAACCTGAAACAAAAAGATGAAACTCATTTCTAAGAATTAACACCATAATCTTTATTAATCACAAATTTAAATTATATTGGACAAAATATAGATATACAGGAAATAATGCATGTAATAGCTATACAACACTTTAAGGTCATAGAGGATGACCAATATTTTAGTGTT
Source organism: Bimastos eiseni (assembly GCA_959347315.1). Lineage (NCBI taxonomy): Eukaryota > Metazoa > Annelida > Clitellata > Crassiclitellata > Lumbricidae > Bimastos > Bimastos eiseni. Next base: position 29,046,651 of record OY365811.1, on the reverse strand, counting down.
CCAGTGCTGTTGTGAGGAATTTAAAAGGTGCTAAGTTGTGGCACAGCTGGCGAGGCCGTTGCTGCAATGATTAGAGCAATATGGAGAGCACGGGATGGAGTCTTGCCGTAGACTGTTTAACAAGTCCTTCACTCACAGTAGTTCAGTGACATCAATGATCTGTTGCACGGTCATGTGCACTTCTGAACTTTGGAAAGAGTGTGCACAATATAAAATATAGGGCATAACCGGAAATCGCCTACGATATTCGCCTCGGCCGAATATTGGACTATTCGGAAGTATTCGCCTTGGCAAATTTTACACCCACAAATAGCTAAAAATAACTTATTTTTTAAATATTTCTTGGGATAAAATAATATTTTTTCATCAAATAAATTTAGAACTAACGGACTTACTTATAAGTTATTGATTAATTAAACAAGAACTTAACATTCCATTGAATTTTCTTTAAAATAATTATGTTAATTTAGATATTCTAATTTCTTTTGGTTGCATTTCCTAGGTGGCAACCAAATCAGGAATTTTCCCCCTTGAAATGGCTCCACCCACTTTCCCATAAACATTAGAGAGTAAAGACGTCGTTGATAACTTCATATTTCAAATTTTATAACAAGGTTTTAAATTTTGTTCACAAATAAAGTTATTAAATAATAAATATATTGTTATAGCCTTGAGTGCAACTATACGCAATATGAAGGATATTGCTATAGACTCTGCATCGACTATAGATAGTTCTCCGCAACTGTGCACGTGGCAGGTTAACTACGCTCTGCCTATGGATGGTACTTGTTATGAGGATTTTTGTACATATACCGGAGACATACTTAACTGCTGGATGCATATGGCAAACCCATGTGCTTAAACTACTTTTTAATTTTACACTCTCAGAACAATGTTTATGTAAAAGCAAACAGCAAACAAAGTGAAGCACTATGCAATGAAAATCTTCAATGTTCAAAAGGTTGAAAAGCAATACGAATACAACATATAGCTGGTTAGTTGCCAGATTTGCAAATGTCTAAATGTCAGATACAAATATATGGAATAAGTATGTAATTATTATGCAGGGCCAAGACTTTCTTTTCCGTATTGTTCCAGTTTTAGTGCATGTAAACAGAAAGTATTCTCAAACAGACAGAAGAGCATGATCACTTACAAACTGATCGTCGTGTTTTAGGAGTGTTGACAACGATTCCACGCATGACTGGAGCGACGCATCCTGTGGCTCCATCTTTCCACAAAGTCTTGAGACAACTGACATCGCAGAGTGCAGAGTGTCCTTATGAACCTGTGAGCCATGTTCTCGGATGAAAGTCAAAACAGAACCCAGACCACCAGCTTCAAAAACTGCTCCCGATTCTCTTGTGCAGATAAATTCCAGAACCTGAAACCAATCAAAGTGGAACTAATAATTCACAAGCTCAGGAACACAATAACTCCACATATATCTCATTAAACGTCCTAAAGCCAATGTCGGCTTAACAATTATCATATTCTGCCACAGCTAGTTGAAGATTTCAATGGTTTAGCCCACTTAACCAAGTTACTAGACACCCTCCTTTCCTACTAAAAAAAGAAAAATCTCATCTTGTTACCTTCCTTACCATCTAATCAGAATTGAAGCCAAATATTCTCAAATATCACATGTCTCTGCAGTGGAGCAACATTTGTCAACAGCGATCAAGATATGGTAAAGAATTGCTCAAGCTGATCGCGCTACTGATTCACTCTTCACATCTATTATAACAAATTTCGACCACATACTAGGTTTGCTTCCATCGATTAATACCTCAGCTCGCCATCTGCGCCAACATGTTCATACTAGGATTGTCTCTTGTGCGGATGACTTTACCCATAGTGCTTATTATTAGAGTGCTATATAAAGTATGAATAGCCTACTTATATGATATGAGACGTGATATATCCTATCCTGTTATTTATTGAACTTTTCTACTAGTAAGCTTTTATTATGTGTACCATGCATGTTAATTGTTTGTTTGTACATGCCGATTGTAAGCGTTATTATTAAAGTAAAAATTTACTTACTTACTTACGCATAGCTCAACACAAAATCATTTACAGCCAGCATCAGCGACACTTCTACATACTGCTAAACGGTGCTTTTCTTCTCTACTAACAACCAGCAAAAAGTGTCCTGGTCTATAGAAATGAAGTACTGCATTTGTGATGTCAGATAACCAAATGTATTCAAGAATTTCAATAAATGAGAACCTTAATGCATTGCTCTGCCAGATCTTTGCTAGTCCGTGTTTCCATGACAGCAACAGCCAATCTGTTGCAAAGGGCCTTCACTGCACCTTCCACAGCTACAATTCGACGGGTACACTCTGCTGAAACATCAAGGTAATACGTGATGGCACGAGCAGTCACCTCGAGGACATTGTCGGGTGCAGTCTCATCCAGAAAGATCTGACAAAGTGCCGGCAGAAAGGTTCTTGGAGGACAACTACACAAAGAAAATGAAAACAACATGTCAGAATTATTCTCAAAAGCAATGCAAACCTAATGTACAAAATTGCAATCCACAATTTTGCCTTTAAATACGATGACAGTTAAGTGAAACTTAGAGATAACTGGGTTGCTGCCATCCATTTGTGAGTCATATATAAAATGTTACAAAAGCAAACAATCAATTTACGGTTATTTATCTTTACATCAGCAACCAAATGATTGCACCGCTTGAAAAGCAAAGTCAGATGATTCCAAAACATTTGCACGTCTTTCATTTAACCGTCGGCAGCCACGCAGGGCGCCCATTACACTATACATATTTATTTTTAACAAACCCCGTCACCTAGCGAAAGAAGCCAACCATAGAGGGGGATACGGGTCTCGATCTCAGTACCTCAAGCGCTGCGTCCCAGTGTGTTCACCACTACTCTACTTCCTCCCTTCAATTTTATGCATGACTTTCTCAGTTATACTTCTGCAACATCACTGCAGAGAATCAAAATCATGTTTCAGTCGTATATCACTAAAAGTTTATGATGAAAAAAAAGAATGTTCTACATAATGTATATATGTACATAATGTTGCCATACCATGGTTTAAATTAGTCCCAACCTATTGAAGATCTGGAAAATTTCCCACTTTGCCTCTAAAAAAATGATATGGGTGGAAGATGTGTCTTCTCCTACCTACTATATAAATAGGATCAGGCCTGGTTCTACGGATTTTTCGTAAGTAGACGGGATGTACTGTTGCCGCCCCGCCCACCCCCAACCAAGACATAGCGAGGTTCTGAGCCCTATTAACTTGCTAAATATAATAAGTAGTGTACATCGAAATTCTAAATATGAAAATATTCTATTGAGCACGTAGCCTGACATAGAAGAACTAGAAACAGAAAATGCAGAATTATTTTAGAATTTTTTTCTCAATCAACTGACACATTATTTATTTAAAATTCCCTCTTCTAGCTTTCAATGCTGCAAACTCCCATATTAGCTCTTCCATATTTTGCTGATCTGCAATTTTCTTCTCGATCGAAATCGTGGTTAAACCAACTAAACGGACACTTAATTAACTTCAGGATTGCGCCATTCTTCTTGGCTGCAGATGAATCACATCCGAGCCTTAATTTTTTACAATCTGACCCAGATGATCGCTGCCTCTTTTTCCTCTACCATCCCCACTTGGTTAGGATATTTTTTGCATTTAAGGGAATTAATTTTAATTAAATATCCTATTTCTATTCAATTTAAAACTTTAAGTTTTTAATTGATATTGATAAACAAGGCGCTCATAACCGGAAGTTGAACTTAATTGAAGAAAAGTGAATCAAAATCAAATATAAAGATTTTTGTCTGCATGTTAAAATGAGAAGAAGCAAATGAACTATAATAATTTATTGAACAGAGAAGATATATTTCATTGAAAAAAATATTTGTATTTGAAAAAATTTATAATATTGCGGTCTAAGAAAATAAGATTTATTTAACTGAGGGTTGATTATGGTTTTTAGACATGCGAAGAACCTGTGTCTGCAGAAGAAATTTTGCTGTGTGTTCTAAGGCCGAAGTTTCAGCCGCAGAAGCTCCACACATATAAATGACAGCTACATCGCAAATTCCCAAAACGAAAATTCATGAAATTCAATTCTCACAGGTCCCAAAATTCATTCTTGATGTGAAAACAAATTTGTGCAAATATAACTGGTTTTACATTTGTCCTCCAATATAATATTCATAAGAATGGCCAACTAGACTACGCTATTATTCGAGATTTAGTAGACTTCTTTGAGAATTGGATCAATTTTGCATCTTCATCACATTAAGGCAATCGGACAATGGTGACTTCGGTAGACCCCTATAAATACTACCTTTGCTAGTTCCTGTGCTAATTATGTGTATTCTAGGTGAAGCAACCCAGATAAATCACCTTTCAAAACAACGATCGACGTTGTCTGACATCAGCAGGAGCATACAGAGTTGTTCGAGGGCGATCAGCTGCATGTCTCGTTCGTCTCCTTGTCCTATCTGCAGCCATTCTAACAAAGTCTCCGGATCCACGTCGGCCATTCTGCCGTTCCAGCTAAAGCGTCGCCAGTGAAACGGTGAATATCTTTAAAAATCCGCACCAGCTTATATAACAGAAGCAATATTAACACATACAGGCAGGTCAACTCTTGGCCGCCGCGAATTACGACGAAATGTTGAATACCGAATGCAAACTACAGCTGTGTATATCTATAGTTTTCGGTGACAACCTTTACGCCAACAACCCCGGACTTTCATCCTCTATTTGGTTTTAAATTTTAAAAACTCGAGTAGTTTTTTACAAAATGTTTAACAATATCTAACTAGTTGTATTCGTAATCAAGACTTTTGACAAATTACGCCTCCAATACGATCCCAAAATAATTAAATTTATTATTCACAGCGCGACTGACTCGCAGAAAGCCCTTCGTGCTTTCTCCTAATTCTTACTTTTCTTCAGACACCTGTTTGCAAGGCTCGCACGCAAGTAAGCAAACAAGATATTACGTAAGCCCAATTTGAGGCCAGTAGGGTGTTGATTAGCCTTTAAATAATTGAAGTAAAACGTTTATATGTTACAAAGAGACAGTTCGTGTAAAATGTAACCTTCATCAATACAGTAGAAACTAAATACTAGATTTAATAGCATGTCAAATTGTCAATGCGAGATCGTCGGTGTCGCTGCCTCCTAGTTATTTGGTAGCCTACTTAGTTCTTCCCACGCAGATCTGCACAGAGACGTCCAGACAGGGCGGTCTTGGGACAAATGCCTCCAATTTCACGTAGGGGGAATATTTAGTCTTGGGTGATGTCTTGCCTTTCTGACACTTGGGATCGGAGTTTTGCCGCCATCACTCAGAGGGAGATTGACGCCTCTGGATCTGCAGATCGCTCTTCTCCACTAGTCTGTCTATTATCAGTCTCTGACCTCGTCTCACGACATTTGCAAGCGTCTCAAGTCGTCCTTGGTGGTCCTTAATCAGTTCTTCCATGGTCTCCCTCGATTTTTCTTCAGCTCGTCATTTGCCTAGCTCTTTTATTCTTGTTCATAAGAACCACATGCATGTCACATTCGATTATCTTTTATCTTTTCTTTCTGCTAATGATCTCTACAGTTTCTTCTTGCATGCATCTCTGGTGGTTTATTTCGGGATTTTATCACGCCATTGAGCATGCAGCCACCTATGATGTGCCACCTACAGTCTTCGTTTGTTATCGACTCATCGGTATTTAACGCTTTGTCGGGAAAATTTATGCCTTACAGCCAAAATAGAGCGGCGTATGGTAGGCCATCTAAATGTAATCTACATGCGTATGGGCAGACTCGCATGGGCGAGTACTCAGCTTAGATGCAATATTATAGGCCCATGCAGATTTCGTACAAGAATAACTAAGTATCATTGGTAATTTTTTTTACATTTTATCATGTGCATTCAACTATTAGACGCTGTTTTTGATGAGGTGCCATGATAAGTCAAGAATTATAGGCCCATGAAAGCATTTATGATTTCATTGAGTCTGTACGTTGTACCTAATATCTCCATATTAGAACCACGTACGTTGTACTGTATAATAGATCTGCGCTTTCTCTATTAGGAATATGAAGCTGTGCAATATAGAACTGGTTTAAATTTAGGAGTGGACAGTTTGAATTGATTAACAACAGTACTGATCAAATGCTTGTTCAGATTTCCTAATTCAATTCATCTTTACTTTTTATAATTATTTATCTCTGCATGCATGCACACTACATTTTGTTTATTCATTCATTCATCAATAAAATTGTCAGAGTTGTATGGTCTCGAGACAGTTATAGTGTCTCGGAGACCGAGACAGCAGGCTTCTGAGATGGAAGCCTGCTGTCTTGGTCTCGAGGTAGTGTCTCGAATTTTTAGAAACAGTCTTGAAGTGAAAGTCTTGCTCTGTCTTGAACAAGAGATCTCGATAAGTTTCGCGTTAACTGTCTTAAAATCTTGCGGCAATATAAAAACTATGCTCAGGAATTTTTACCATATACATTACAAGTTTCAAATTGAAATGACAAATGAACCTTATTCCCAAAAACTGATACATTAGTATTTTACATCATTTTATAAAGGATCACTTGTCTTTTACTGTCTCGTACTGTCTTGAGCCTCGTGTCTCGGTCTTGTCTTGAAGTTTCAAGTCTTGCATACAACACTGCGAATTGTGATATAAACGCTCAGCGTCAAACTGTAAAAGAAACTCAAACAGGAATTCATGTATATTTGTACAGTTCCAATGCAGAGGTTATGATGTGTTTTTTTAACAATACAATCACCATATAAAATAACAATGGTTAAAATATCAAGAGCCAGTTAGTGGTACAATTCACAAAAGCATACATTCAACTTTGACAGCTGCACAATATAGTTCAGATGTAAAACACTTACATAAGAGCAGGGTACAAGCATTCACAATATTATTATTAGGGCTGTATGGAATAGGTGATTTTCACAATTTGACTATGAATAATTGGACCAACTATTCGTTCAAATACGAATACGATTAGTGTACAAAAAAGGTAAACCAACAAATTTCAAATATAAGCACATTTTTCAGTTCAGTAAATTTAATACATAAACTAAGAGCAAACAGTTAACTACATGTAGTTTTTGCATCATTCTGCCCAGTCTGTGTAAACTATGATGGAACTAATTTGATTAAAATTAGAAATGTGACGACTGACACTGCGATACCATGGTCCAGACAGTTGAGAATCACTTAAATCCACTCAATATAGCAGCCGCCACTTGTGCAGAAACAGATGTCATGTAACCACTATTCGTATTAGGTCTGACCGCTACTATTCAGCCGAATACCAAATAGCTATTTGGCCCACTATTCAAATATTCTATACAGTCCTAATTATTATTGTCAATCTTAATTAGCAACTTCTCTAGTGCTCATGTCTAATTAACAAGGCATTAACCAATGGCGTAGGAAAATCAAATCTGCAGTCAGGTCAATATCTTCACCAATATACAGCCAGCCAACCTCTGGTGGGTGGAAGACGGTCAGGCAGGGCAGTCATATTTTAATTTACCAGAGTGGCAAGCACAAAGAGATAAAACTTGCATATACATCTGACTGGAATGAATTTTTATGATAGACTTCATGCCTGCCAACAGGCCAAGTGCCTCTAACTTCTGCCAACAGGCCAAATATCTCTCACTGCTGCCAACAGGCCAAATACCTCTCCACTCCTGCCAACAGGCCTAATACCTCTCACTGCTGCCAAGTACAAAAATCACAACACAACTACTATAGATGCAAATTTCTTTCCTCTTTCACTACAGAACAGCTTTGGATATTAGTTTTATAAGTTGATCACAATATTTGTTGTAGTAACAGCAATTAAAATAAAACAGCATACAGAAACCTAAAGCAGGCAACAATAGTTAACCTGCAGAAGAAGGCTTTGGCTTTGTACACATATTTCAGATAAAAAAGTCTCTGACATAAACCGGACAGACTATTATGATCGATTAAATTGCAAGCAGAATTACAACGATCTTGCATCAGTCTCAGCACAATCGTCACGCGTAATCAGAAAACATTTTAAGCAAAACACAAACAGCTGACTGATTTAATTGTCTCAAGAGAAAGTCAACAAAACTACCGCACAACAAATAGAACAGATTGAAAAATTCAACAATACAGTAATATACAGCAAAGACAAAGTAAATTCACAAAAGGGAAAGCAGAACTAGATATATCTCTTGTAATACATTGCTACAAAATTAATCAGCCTTCGTAATCTTACTCCCTCTCGTTGTTCTCTCTCTCCTCATTTTAGGCAATGTAAATGTTGCAACCATTAACATCAATATCGTATACAATAATATTCAAGTTATTAAACCCATGTTTAACTATTTGGTCACTTACACAGTGCCTTTAAAAAGTCTTGAGGCACTGCATTGATAATGAGAAAACTCCATGCTGCCCAGTAATCTCCTTCGTTTCCTTCAATAATACCAGCTGGTGAGGATGACAGGCTTTCATTGTCACATTCATATCTCTGATGAGGATAGTAATCAACCGTTCTGTAAACATTTTTGAAGTTTATACAACTAAAATGCGAATTCCATCTTATGTGGTATTAGTCGCTTGTTTACGAAGCTGTATCTACCTAGAATGTTTTAATGAAGGCCATGACAGATGGGTCTTTATGTCATCCAACTTCAAACTGTTCACTTCATAGCATCACTACTCAATCACATAAAACAACAATTACAAGAATCTCTACAGATGAGCAAAAAACATACAAATCGAAGACAGCATAATATGTTGGCACCTGTGAACAAACCACCTTGATTAAATGCATAGTAAGCTTAAAACAAGTGGCACAACGGTCACAACCTAAAATCCAAATCTTCGTTTTAAATTGAAGCAAAACATGTACGCACTACACATAAATAATTATGCAGATGCAAATGCAGTGTCAGCAGTCTGAATTAATGGAAAGTTCTTGTATTTCAACGACTATGTCTGCAGTCAGCAATTCCCAGAAAATATTCACTTGCACCAAATTTAGTTGTGAATTTCAAAAGAACTTGCAGGTTTAGAGTAACTCTAATATAAGACTTTTCGATGCAATTTAACAGAAGCGGGAAGCAATATAGATGCTAGCCAAATTAAACAGCAAAACTGGAAACTTGTCTGTTGGATGCTTTCGGTAATCTCATAACACAAGCAATGATTGACAGACTTATCTTGAATATTGTCATACAAGGAACACTGCTTAAGCAAACCGTGGAATTTTCTGAGTTTGCTCAATTGATTGAAATGTTCTACTCCCTAATTGTAATGAGTCAAGGCTCTCTGGGGTAAATAAATCAGTGAGTCTGCAGCACAAGTGATCCTGAAGCTGACTTCGATTATTTGTGAACATATGAAGCATATTTTACAAAACGGGAATAACAGTTCTTCTCTTAAAGCAAACTAAAGCAGAGGTTTTTCCCTGTTGATCAAAGCAAAAGTCACAGAATTCATGGCATAACAAATAGAGCTGTACTGATTAATCAGCTGGCCGATTATAAAGATATCGGCGATATCGGCAACATAATCAGCGACGATATTAAAAAAACTTTTTCTTTTCATTTTATAATATTATTTTCCGTCTTTAAGAGCAAAATGACGACAGCAACATCATTGGGTCTGTGAAGGACAGCATTCCATTCGCTTCCCATAGTGTGGGGCACTCAGACTTCTATTTCAGACCATCTAGTAACCATAGTGCTAGACTGCTAGTACCATGGGAAAGTGTCGGCTGTAGCCTGCTGTGCAGAGTGAGTCATAGTGGGCACAATCATGTCATTTTAGGCCAAATTGGCAAGTCATAAAAGTGACCTGTCTGAGGAGGGAATGGCATAATTGGCATGTTAGAAGAAGGCGTCTAGTTACATGATTACATTTCCTCTCCTCCGTCATGCAAGGTCGACAGCGGGCGGTGTGCCTAATCTGTATTGGCTGTCTAGGATTAGTCCACAACTACATGTATACGTCTCCTACGGAGCAAGTGTTTGCTTGTAGGTCTATCTTTTAGAACCGTTCATCTTGGGAAACACAATGAAATAATTGGTAAAATAATCGGTTAAATAATCAGGTATCGGCAAACGAATAATCAGCAATAATCGGTATCAGCATAATCGGCAAAAACCGATATCGGTACAGCTCTAATAACTAATTCAGTCCATTTTTCACTCTTACCAAAAACAACCAGAGCTAACAATTGCAAAGCACTTAATACTCGAATACAAAAATATCTCAGAAGATATAAATCATATAACAAAATGCAAACTCATATAATTTATATTTGACATTAAATGCAACTGTGAATATATAAACATTATGTGAAATACAGGAAGCTACAATAGCACTTGTAATAAGGCCGCTTTCCTCAGCTCAGATCACAATTGATCTGTGATGTTTGTAGTCACTCAAGCACAGAAAATGAAATGTCCTTCCTATCCAGACTGACCAGCTTGAATGCCTAAAACAAGCAGAAGAAAATCCACTTCTCAATACAAAAGTCACCATTCGACACACAGACTGACGTCACTTTCGTTTTCATGAACAAATTCCAACAGAACTTTTTCAACTGATTAAATTATTTTACAAAGAGGTCAGCTTGAAGTGACACTTCATTGATGCCTTGTGGTTATGGTACAACAGAAGTAACTAGATACACTTGCATACCATAACACTTAACACAACCTGCTGTAAAAAGGAGCCTATAGTATGGAAAGATAATGCAAGGTGTTGTAAAACTCCATAACCTGCATCAGTAGACTATAGAATAGCAGACCAATTGTTTCATAAATGCTGAATGATCACTGTAATTAATAAGACCAGTTCAATTAAAGATGTCATAATTATAATAATAATAATAATTTTTGTTTAATTTCAAACAGACAAACCGCAGTATAACAAACATAGTATGAATGAATGATGACGCTGCCTTACTCTATGCCCCTCTCCCCCAGTCAGTTCAGTAATTGAATATCAATTTAGGCCAATGGTCGTTCAGCAAAGTCAACAACATTTCCACGCATGTGGCATCACTGCACAAATATAATTGACAGTTGTGACTGAATTGTCAAGATTAAAACCTGAGAACAAGTGACCAAAGTGTTAGCAATCAGCCAACTTAATAAATGAGTAATCACTGTTAAATAATAACTATAGACATATCCAAGGAATAAATGAAACACTGCTGCTATGTATGTACAACATCATTATGAATCCGGACATTTATGGGGCATCATCTTCAGAAGAAGAGTGGTGGTAGTGCCTAGTTACCTTGTGGAGTGCATTGAGCCAGTCTAGTGTATGTTTCTGTGACCCTTTCTCCATCAGATTCAGTTCAATCGTCTGTGTTTGCAGAAGCGAATCAACAAACTGTAATTGCACACCGGTTATCGAAGCGCAACCTGAAATGCACAGACAAACTATACATAGTCCATAGTTCAATGTCCACAACATGCAACATATATACACTATTAAGGTAAGGCTGATGGCATCTATTAGCTATGCAATTTAAAATGTGCCAAATAACTACAGCATATTGAATACAACAGAACTGTCAGCAGAATATGAGTAACAAAAAAAAGACACCTACATTTTTAGAAAGTCCTCATTCAAGTTTTCATCTCAGAACAGTATAGCTTTCAAAATAAAAATTGTAATAGACATAAAGACAAGTTGGCCAACCAGCCGAGACGGAAGTCTGCCATTGCATAGATCTATTAAGAGCCTGGAAGCAAGTGCTGAAAAATAATGTAGCACCATCTGTAGTTGGAATGCTGTGCATCAAACACATGCAAAAAGCATTTTTGGGAAATAAATTTGTTGTGTGCTCCAATTTTTCTTATGTGCTCTCGTATCACAGAATGTGTGCACATGCACACACGCACAGCTTAAAGGGAACGTTGATCAGCTTTTTTGTAGATAGTGCTATATGTTATTCCATTATTAGAAACAAGTATGCAAATTCACTAGAGTAATAACCACACTTACCTGTCAACATGTTTGGAGAGGTCATGAACTTTGTAGCCTTGATCTTTTTTATATCAACTGGCTCCAGCGATATGAATGGATTTGGCTCCAGAAGCTCAAATAACAGATTCCTAACAATTCACCAAAAGACAAAGCCTGAAAAATGAATCAGAACTTTTCCCCATATGACAAGTGATCCATTTAGCGAGCGCTCTGAGTGAGGCTGTGGTGCTATAACTAATGTGCCTGAGTTGCATATTAAAATTACCATAGCTTTCAAATGGTGGTTGCGAATTTATCGAATGCCCGCGAATTATGCAATGCGAAGCTAAAAATGTCCAAATATTGGAATTTAATGTTAATTGTGTGCTGGAAATAGTCACATCAACCCAAACATATGCATAAGATCGATTTTTAAAAATTTCATAATGCCAGTCATGAGCCTTTGTTGGGATATGGAAAGACAGAAACAGACAGAAAGGGTAGAAAAAGAGGACTCATTTGTCCACATAGACAGTGTTTACCTTTTGCAATTGATCTTCAATAGGAACCTCTTAACAGTCAATCAATGTATTATAATTCATGACCTTAATTGGAAGATGTGGAATTCTGATGGGGGGGGGGGGTGTATGTGTCATCCATCTCTAAGCACCATTCAAAACGGTTATACCATGTCCTGTTTACTTGTACCTGTGGTCAGAGGAGAGCTTGCACGAGATGGAAACTGATATGATTCCAGAACGTTCCCCATCAAAAGTCGATGAATTCATTTTCAGTTGCGTGCCTGCTCAACAAAAAGAACAATTTTGAAATCCACAAGACAAATAATAATCATAACACATTTATTCCTGTATTTTATTTTTGCAACACTCAAGCACCAAGGTATCAATCGGTGTTGTAAAACATCTTGGGCTTAAGACTTGCCCTGAAGGAGGTCTGAATGTGCAGTCCACATAACATGGTGATCTCTTTCTCCCAATCAGCGACCTAGTAACACTTACTGGCATAATACAATATCAATGGCAATGCTGTCAAGATTTTAAACACTGTTCTACCCATCTGGGTGCTTCACTCCTTCATTCATTTGGAAATTTAACATCAATTGGTGGACCATTTGAATTTAAGACTATAATGCTCGAGGCGTTGTCAGCATATTCTATGTGTGGAGGGGATAATTAAGGACAACCTAATTATCGTCAGACAATTGGTCCTGTCTGCAGTCATAAAAAGCAGTGTATACTAACAGCTCAAAGTAAGCTTCCTTGTTTGATTCATCTCATTGTACGTTAATAGACATCCATGTTGGTGAAGTGAATCATGTAGACTGTAGAGTCACACAGTCTACTCCTCAATCAATGATCCTAAAAGGCACTGAGTCATGTCTCCAGTCAAATAGTCAGCATCCATGTCCCAGTTCCATACCGCAGAGCAGGCAGTATGAATTGCTTTAAAAGGTAGAAATTGGTATTCAGATATTTCTCCTCCTCTTTTTATGCTATCAAGAAACTCAAAACCCATGGTTTCTCTTCCTCTTCCATTCATAACATAACTAAAACCACAACATTTGATAAACTGTTATATGCCTCCCCATCATGGTGGGTTCTAACCATATCCTCCAATACAGGGTGCCTGAAAAACTCCTAAGAAGAGCCAAATGCCTAAGAAGAGCCAAACGCCTAGGTCATCTAGAACAATCCTTCCCAACAGTCACTGAACTTGCGAACACAGCAGATGCCAAACTCCTTTTCTCCATATTACACAAACTCAGGCATGTTCTTCACCAACTCCTCCCTCCGGTCACCTATTAAGACCTATAGCACTCAACCATATTCTCCCACCCATAGACCTCAATTTATCCACAGATCATGATATAATTTTTATTACCATTTTGGTGTTCAGTTATAGCTACTTCTATTGTCCACTGTCACTCACGTTAGCATTTCTGAACATTCTGTATTTTTGTCCGATTCCCTTTCTTTCTAAATAAACAAATATACTTCTACTTGGAGATGGAACAATTGCGACCGGGGCAAAATTTTGAGCAGTACACCCATTGAGTTCAATTTTCAATCCAGGCAAACCTGGGCTGTGAGAATAGTAGATTTATAAATTTTGAGGCAAATACGACAATTTTTAAACTTTTTATAAAAACATAATATTGCTGAGGATTAAAATATGAATTACATTATAGGACGAAAATGACAGGTCATGTCTACACAATTCAAAGTATTAATATTAACATAAACTAATAATGGTGAAATTGATCTAAATTAATGTAAATGTAAAAGAGTTAACTAACCACATAGGAGTATTTTGATTTGGTTGTCAAAGAAATCGTTTTCCTTCCTTGTGACCGTAACACAACCTGCACAGTGGAGAACTGGATCGACGAAACACATTCGTGGAAGAGGAACCTTCTCTGAACAGCAGCTGTGGCAGAAACACTTGCCACAGCGACGACAATGATGCTGTAATATAGAAATCTTTGATTCATCAAACATTGGTAGCAAAAACAAGAACAACATGAAACACCAAAAAACTCATTCACTTATGGTCTTTGCAAAAAACATATAGATATCATGCATCATTGTCATCTGAAAGGTATTTTTTGAGAAACTGCAGTCCTCTGGATAAATAACAGTCTCTAATATTAGCTTCATGATATAACACCACTATCACAGATCTATTCAAGCGATCTCATTTAGATTCTACTCATGCGTTACCACACGACCATCAACATTGCTGACTCCTCGGATTTGACCTAGCATCAGAAAGAAAAGAGAATCTTGGCTATTGTGGACGTGACTTGTTGTAGTGCCGATGAAAAAAAATAGGTATCCCTGGCATGACCATTGTGGGCGTTGAGAAATTATTGAAGATTTATATTACATTATATCAGTTGATCACACACCAAAACACCATCCGTTATATATCATCAATGTAGTCATCAAAATTTTCTGGGCAAGTGAACAATATTTTATTAACAGCATCTGAAAAAAATCACCAGGAAACAATCAAGACCTACCCGTCTCTGAAAAAAGTCAAAGTTGACTTTGCATGACATGCAACTCTGACACTGAAAAAAATCACAGAAAAAGGCATGACTGTACATGCAACGAAATGGAAAGCCACTGTTGTGCTCTTCATCTCTTCCCTTGACCTCTGATACTTCTGCAGTGGCATCACCAAAAGTTCGAGGTGGGGGAGGGGGGAAATCTACTAACAACTAGGGTGCATAGGGGAGTGTCTTAAGCTCCCCCTGCAAGGTCTGGGGCAGAGCCTCAGCAGCCTGTGCAATTTGAAGCATTTGATGCCAATTAGAGTACATTTTGAGCTCTTGTTTACCTTAAATTTGTCAACTATGATTTCGCAATAAAGTACCTAAATCAGCTGGACGTGCAAACAAAATTCGATCACATGACATGCAAAGAAGTGTCTTTCTAGGCTTCAACTGCGAGCCATATTTGGATTTTAAAAATAGAGATGAGAGTCCTCATTTATATATTTTATAAAGCTTTCAAGCAAACACAATTTGTAGATTGTAGATCACACAAGGCACAGTTACTTGCCACCTCATTAATAACTACTGCGAATAGGATAAAAAACCACATAGAACTTTTCTGCATTCAATCTGAAATTTTTTTTAAAGCTCAATCCATCACTTGCAGAGTATAGTACAGTGATGCTTACGAACGAACTTTGGAAGAGAAGGGAATCTTCAATGTGAAATGTCAAATCACAAACCATGTAGGGGTGCCCCCTCTCTGATTTAAAAACTCATAGGATTTTCATGAATCTTAAGACCCTGCCTGGGCTGAATGGGGGGTGCAACTAATGTACCATGTCTGCAATCTTTGATCCTCGTATCCCTTTATCTAACCAAATCTCCAATTCTAGCAACTGTACATCCGTGACATCCATCCCATGCTCGACTTCAAAACCGCCTTCATCATTGGAACCATTCTCCATTCAAAGTTCGATTACTGCAATTCCCATTTCCTCGACCCTGAATCAACTCAAGTAAAATGTCTGCAATTTACCCAAAACTAACTAGCCCCAGCTGCCACTGGAATCCCAAGCATCATCACTCCCATCCTCAAATCACTATGGCGCAAAATTCCAGAGCGAATCCACTGCTAACCAACAACAATATTTCCAGCCCACATATCTTCACGAACTCTTCACCGTCCAGTCAACCCATTCCAACCTATCATCCTTCTGTCTTAGTCTTTCTTGATTCCTGTCACTTCTCAACTCAAGTTCTCAAACCAACCCATATTCAATACTGCACCACATCTCTAAAATGATCAGCCTAGATTCAATTCCACACTTTTTCGGTTCCTCCATCATCATTGATAATCACCTACCATCATCTGTCTGAGGCTCTTCTATCCCTCAGCCCTTTAGCATTGAACTCTAAACCAAAGTCTCACCTCTTCAAGAACTTGTAACCTGATTCACCTGATCATCCATCTTCCTTACAGCTACTCTGCCTCCTCTGACCCCTGGACACCAGACTTTGACCTCCTCCAGACTACCTTCTGGCTAACCCTAATGACTTGACGCATAGCTTATGAATAAGCTGGTGCCATGCGTCTTGCTTTAGAATGGCGCTTTAGAAGTTTGAGAACACGATTAGGATCAATCATTAACACATACCAATGCAAGGTTTTCACATTTTGTAAAAAAATGTATGTCTTTAGTATGCTAGAGTGTAAGAGCATTGACTTTTTTTAAGAAAATTAAACTATCATCAACCTGTCTAAAACTCCACTTTAAGTAGGCTGAAAACATTCGAACAGAAGTTAAACAAATCAAAGGGGTGTATCAAAGGCCTTAACACTTTTGTAGGCCTGAATTTTTCCAGTAAACAGTTCAATATCCGTCGACAACCATAATATCACATGAAGCAATAGATAGGAGTACCTCTCTATCGTCGACCCAAGAAGGCTCGCTTATCAAAAACGGACTTTTAAACTCATCTTTGACAGTAACCATACGCAACCCACTTTTCGATTTCACCAATTTCTTGTCGCACGACGCCATCGTCGTTATCGCCTTCCACCAAACTTCCCACAATTCTATTCGTAGGCTAAAACCACTGACGTTTATTGTCTCCAGTGAGTGTTCTACGGGCCTACGGCTAGGAGGTTAGGATTTTACAGTGTCCAGTGGGTCTTATAATTAAACGATTAGCAGTTCCTTCACCATCATTTAAAATCAACCACCACCTACTGCCACTTCTATCCATAACATTTGGGCTTTTCATTGGACACTGAAGTTATCTTCTATAACTTCTGGCAGTACTCATCCGGGAATCTATAAGGTCCTTGGAATTATAATGAAATATACGTCGATGCTTAGAATTGTGTTATTAGTGCTTGTCGTCGGACATGGAAATGTTTTGTTCAATTGTTTATCAGTTTTTGATGCTAATGGTAATTAATTGCAAGCATAGCTTTTCTTCTAGTGAGGTTGACATAGTTTTGGACGACAATCTAGGTAAAGCATTATATGTTTGCAGCATTTTTCAATGTTTCAAAATGTAATTGGCTAAAAGGGTGATCCCGAAGCCTATGATATGTAAACAATATGACCACCGTTGAATGCACTGAAATAGAACTCCCTAACTGAACACTCCGCTACTATTTGCACCCTGACAGTGCCAGTCCCAAGCTTGGATGCAGGAGTAGGGCGACGCTAATCATCTTTGTTATGAAATAGTGTCGTTAATCTGCAACTACTATAGCTATGATTGCACACATCTCATATTGCAATGCACCCAGTTAGTAAGTAATCAAGAGTCAGACAGCAGACCATTCTAGGGTAGTCTATCGTTTTAGCTGATGATTGTTGACATACTACAGAGCCCCTAAAGGGACATGGAAGAAGAATATTTTAACTCGTGCGCATGAGTTTACAACTCGTTCCCTCGACTTAATAAGTCGTGCGCACGACTTATTTGACCAATAGCAGGCCGACTTTCTGTGACGTAAGCAAACTTCTATTTTGGGGATATAATGGCGTCGCTGCTACAATTG
This sequence comes from Bimastos eiseni, assembly GCA_959347315.1. Taxonomy (NCBI): domain Eukaryota; kingdom Metazoa; phylum Annelida; class Clitellata; order Crassiclitellata; family Lumbricidae; genus Bimastos; species Bimastos eiseni. The sequence continues at coordinate 29,028,590 of OY365811.1, read as the reverse complement.
GCAATGACTTACTAACTCGTGCGCATGAGATAACAACTCGTTCCCTCGACTTAATAAGTTGTGCGCACGAGATAACAACTCATTCCCTCGACTTAATAAGTCGTGCGCATGACTTGTTTGACCAATAGCAGGCCGACTTTCTGTGTCGTAAGCAAACTTCTATTTTGGGGATATAAATGGCGTCGCTGCTATAATTGGCAACGAAGTAGTTTGAATTGGGACAACGGCGAGGCGATTTGTCGTTTTAGCGTCCCAAATTCCACAACACAACTCATACGATAAATCGCGGGGATAACTCTATCTGATATTGTCAGTATTTTAGCTCTGTCAATCTGAACATCATTTTCATTTTCGCTTTCATATTCGCCTGCAGAGTGATATCCCCAGTCTGGCACATGCTCAGCATACAAACGGTATCACAAATAACATTGTAGCTTTGAATGCCTTCCTTTTAGGCCAAAACCTTTCACACCACATATTATACACCCCTATAGTAGTAGTAATCGTAATCTCCAGACTTCTAAAGCGTCACTTGAAAGCTATGCGCAGGGCACCAGCTTATTCAGGAGCGCTGCGTCAAATCGAAAGGGTTGTCCAAATGATAGTCCGTGGGAGGTCAGAGTTCGGTTTCCAGAAGGTCAGCCGGGAGGAAGAGTAGCTGTAAGGAGGGCATTGCTTTCGTCGAGGAGTGACAGATGTCAAGTAATGAGTCTGGGTAAGAGTTCTTCCAAAAATGGGATTTAAGTTTAGAATGAAATGCCCGAATCACTATGTCTTAGACATTGTTTCGTTTATAGAACTACGTGTTTCCCTATAAATACCAAAATAGAAGTGTGTTTACGTCACAGAAAAGTTGGCCTGCTATTGGTCAAATAAGTCGTGCGCACGACTTATTAAGTCGAGGGAACGAGTTATTATCTCGTGTGCACGATTTATTAAGTCGAGGGAACGAGTTGTTATCTCGTGTGCGCTACTTAGTAAGTCGTGGGAACGAGTTGTTATCTCGTGCGCACGATTTATTAAGTCGAGGGAATGAGTTGTTATCTCATGCGCACGAGATAAAATATTCTTCTTTCATGTCCCTTTAGGGGCTCCGTAGCATACTGATATGACGGGACAATAACGCGATTGGCTATTCATCTGATTGGTGATGAGAGGGTTGTAAAAATTAAGGGGCCGAGAACAAATCTCTGCGAGACACCAGCAGGGATCAGAACATGCACTACCAATGCCCACCTGCTGATGTTGATTGCCAAGGTAACTTTAGACCTGGCTATTTTGGTTTAAAATAGTTTATAGTCCCCCAATCATTTGATCATTGTCCCTGAGATACCAAAGCATTTGCCAAGTCTAAAAAGAGGAAATTGGTGGTAAGCAGTGTCAAAAGTAGCACTATTATCGACACTTTATGAGTGGCATTCCTTTCCTGCATCAAGAGGAGAGGGTGTGGTCCAGGTTAGAGACTAGAACAGTCCATCAGAGTAGCCTTTACGATAAGCGGATGGTAAAGATTGAAGATTGGGCTTGTAACATATATTTTATTCCACATGATATCAATATTAAGATTTGTGTTTGATTGCACTGATTTAAACAATTGCTAACAGAACAAGAGTGAACCATGTACTAAGACACAAATATAAGTCTATCTAACTATCAATCAGTGAAACTTGATACAACACCTCTTCAATGAATCTACTCAGAGGCGCTCCCAGGCCAACCATACACTAAAGCAGATAAAGAATACATGCTGATATCTGCATTCATTGATCTATTTGGACATTTTGTCTTGGCTGGGTTAGTTCATAGTGAGGTCTGTGATCAACACCCAGGTGGGCAGCAAGCCCATGAACTTTAGAAAGATAAAGAGGTAATGCATAATTTCCATCTTAACAGAAGCAGACATCACTTTGGAAGAACTGTTTGTAATTTGCATATCTGCTGAAACCGTAGATTGGTTATAATGTACTTGAACTATTGTTGTAGTTAGGTTAAACAAGTGGTAACCAAGACAAGACAGTTCAAGATAGATGCTATATAAGTTTGATGTTCAGCAGAAACAGCGTGCATTGATTGTAATTTTTCCTTTGTATAAATTGTTTGTTGTCTAGTGAAGCATTGTGTGCAACATAAATATAGTCTTCTGTTCTCAGGGTTTGTGTGGACACAAGGTTCCGACGTTGGCAACCAGCATTCTGTCACCTGCACTGACTGTACAGCCGTTTTTGACAAGAATCTAGAAGGTTCTACGAACAACAGAAGACTTTATCCTGGTGGTAGAGCTGAAACGGCCTGTTGGTGTGATGTGCATGGTAATCTCTGGATGTTTGGGGGAACTGGATATGATGATCTTCCAAGTGAAGAGCCAAGGCTTCTTAATGACCTTTGGCTCTTCAACTGTACAGACCAGTCTTGGAAAATGGTTGAGCAGGAAACTCAGGGTGCAGATAAAAGGCTACTGCCAATTATGGATCAAAAGAAGATACCAAAGAGACGAAGACAAGCAGCTTCATGTGGTGTCATTGGTTTGATCTTCATTATCTTTGGAGGTATGGATGATGAAGGAAATGCACTTTCCGACACGTGGTTATTTGACATTGTCACCTCAAAATGGCTGCCACTGTATGCAAATCACCATGGCCAAAATCTGTCTCTGTCAATTCATCCTCCAGCCAGGCATGACATGGCTAGCTGGTGCCTAGATGACCAACTGGTTATCTTTGGTGGCCATGGGCAATATGCAAAACTTGATGATATGTGGAGTTTCTCGCTTCGATCACTTACATGGAGTCAAGTGGAACAGTTCTCACAGACTAAGGATCTAGCTGGTGAGCAGGAAACACTGTTTCCGCCTCCGATGGTTGGACCTGCCACCTGGACTGGTCTTAACAAAACTATTAGTTTATTTTCCTATGACTGTGGGGGCAATTCCAGCACAGTCCACGATGTATGGGAATTCTTTTTGGAGACAGGCAACTGGAAAATGACGAGCATGGCGTCCAGACCAGGCTGTCTCAATGAAAGCACGGACAGTGAAGGGTATCTAAACGTCCATCAGCATTCAGCCGCATGGGCAACTCCCTCAAACAACATATTCATATTTGGAGGACAAAACCTTCACAGCTGTGGCCTTGAAGCTGCCGATCTTGAAGAGACATCTCATCTCTTGGTTTTTAACTGGACGTCTATGTGTTGGAACAAATTTACACAGCGTTTAAAAGATGTTAGCGGAGACCTATCGACATCACAGCATTTTTCTAGAAAGGCTTTACCTTCAGCCAGAGCAAAAATGACATTCTGGCAGCATCAAGAGGCACTTTATGTGTTTGGGGGAGTGGGATATGATGGTCGAGGCAGTATTGGGTTTCTGAACGACCTCTGGATAGGAAATCAGAGAAATGTGAACACGTTGTTACAAACCACTATTGTAGCAATGAAGATGGGTACCATGTCACCACCAAAGCTGTTCATGATTGTGTTATCAGCTGTTGGGGGCACTGCCTTGTTATTTGGATCTAGTTTCTGTCTGAGAAGGATAAATTGTCGACGAAGAAAGCGTAGACGTAAGGCGTATGATGTGCACTACTCCCCTCTCAGTAATGAAGTAGAATTCGAGTAATGAAATTATGATATTGATCAAAATATCTGTCGCTTTGCACACCGCATCTTCATCATACAGTGATGTCTTAGGCACCACAAAGTTTTCTGGAATTGGTGCTACACACACATTCTGTTGATCAGTTTCTCATTGTATCATACCAAACACACCGCAAGACAAGCAGTCCTCAGTCAATGATTTGGCTGAATCCCGTATAAACGTGTCTTATTATACACTCCAATTTTCGCCTCATCTCACAAAGTTGACAACGGCCTTTTCATTTAGCTTCCTGGTTAGACGCTGTTTGCTTCTACTCTGTTGCTGACTTGGGAAATTGTTCTAGTCATATTCAGCTTTTATATTAGATGCTGTTCAGTTCTGCTCTACTGCATTGCTGTCTGTTGAAAAATTGTTCTAGTCTTATTCTATTTTAATAGGACACACCAACATCTGATACTGTTGACATTTAAACTGGTACTGTGAGATACTGAATTTATTTTACATTACAAGTATATAAGAAAAGAAGAACAGTCTCTTAAGTCAGCCCTAAAGTGACTCAGTTTTCTTTATCCACCGCATATGAGGGCTAGTGACTCGTCCTCACCATCGCCGTCTGATCCTCCCACCGACAGTGTACAGTCGTTGTACTCATTATTGCTGCATTTGCTATGGGTGCATTCAGAGCATACATCTAATTAACTTATGTAAATAGGGGAGGTTAGAGATGCTTAGTTGTATGCATGCATGTGGAGGGTTCATAAAATGTATAAAGTTCAACAGGGCGGGAGCGGGTATGAAAATATAATTTTTTTGTGGAATATATGGATGGGCCTTTGACAGGTCTTTTATATTAGCATTGTACGGTTGTACCTGACATTGGGAAGTTTTATTCGGCCATACACGATTGTCTGGATTTTAAATATGAAGAATGCCGACAGTAAAACAATCAATATTCTCTGCATGAAATAAGACCACAGAGTCAATAGAGAAGCGACTTCTTTTAAGAGTTCTGACAAATATTGCTAACATCGTGTAACTTGGAGCATGATTTCAAGTATAATATGAACTGATGAATCTGTGTTGTTTGTTTCCCTTGACAGTTAAACACATTACTAATTATTCTGATGAACATAGCTGTAAGCTCTGGTATTTTTATGTTTGTACATAGCCGATATAATTTATATGTAAAATATATTATACCGGAATCTTTTGTTTGCCGGGATCTTTTGTTTGTGAATGTAGTGTTCAGATTACACCTATTCAACCACAACACACCTTTTGTTTTCAACCCAGGTTTTCAACAGAGTGTCGTTAACGATGTGACCACACTTTACTAATTAACTGACCATGCTGTTCAGTTCAGGCTGCATATTTGGATGTGAGTAATGAAATAAGAAATCATGGTTGAGTTACCACTACCATTGTTGTCCAGAGACCATCATGAACAAAAGTCAAAGAGTCATATTATTTTTCTAATATGAATTCTCATTCTAACTGAAATTGCTGTCAAGTTCTCATGAATTACTATTATATAGTTCAATTAACTTTTAACCCCTTAATTAACAACCAACATTATTGATTTCCCATACATTTTACTATGTGCTGGTCATTATAGAGTTAAGCAAGTGTAAAACAACAATGTTTCATCATATAGGATGAGCTTTGTTTAGATTCACCCAGAGGTTCGGTCAAGGAGGACAGATATCCTCTGCCACTGATAAACAGCCTTAACACTAGAAAACAAGTTCTGCATCAGTGTTGACATACCACCAACATAACTAGAAAACAAGTTCTGTGTCAGTGTTGAAGAACATACCACCAACATAACTAGAAAACAAGTTCTGTCAGTGTTGAAGAACATACCATCAACATAACTAGAAAACAAATTCTGCATCAGTGTTATTGAACATGCTGCAAATAGTAGGTACTTTTATACAAATGCAAACATCGAAAATTTCCTGAAATATACATTCCCATCACTGGATGTTATAACCATATTCCCAACAAGTAATGCTTGGACAACAAAAAGTTAGTTACATTCAGAGGATTTGTTTAGAATAGCAGTAATCATGAACTCTGGTGAATGCCAAATTATTAAGTGAAGTATTTACAAAAGAGACTTGCACTGTCCACACTTCCAGAGATTATGTTACATACAAATGCAAAGCGAGTCTAGCCATGCATTCGCAAGGACGATTCGATTACTTAAACCTTAAAAAATTTCTGAAAGAAGTTTTCTCAGTATTGCAATATTTGTTATAAATTTCTTTAAAAATTACATGAGAAAGGCCTTGTGCATCAAAAGAACTAAGAGTACAATGGTTCTGAGATAGGAGCAACCACAGCTTTAACTCAATTTCTACTCTGCTTTAAAAAAACAAGCAGTGCAGTATAATGAAACACCACTTGAAACTCTAAAAAACAAACAAATTAGAAATCTCATGATTGGTCTTAGATGACTGATAATTTGATAATGGATTTTGCATTCGAACTTTGATGTGAATGAGGCTGTAAGCTATTCATTTAATTCAAACAAGAAGCTATTTTGTATTTTGAACAGCCTTTGACTCCTACAAAGGCAACAATGATCAACATCGATAACAGTCATATATTGACACAGGTCTTATTAGCCACACACAGGACACTTATTTTGCAGCGACATGTTACGAAGCCCACATCTCCAGTTCCTTCATGTCATCATCATCGGCTACAGCAGCAGGTTTGCCTGTAACAACAGCAAAAAATCCAGTTGCTCTAGTTACATCAATAGTACTGTTACACAACAACTTTGTCGATATCTGTTACTGTCATTTAGTTCTAATGTTTTCTACTAAATCTTGATGTATTATTGTTATTAATTAGATTTGTAATTCACAAATAGTCACATAGAAATGTGAATCTGAGGCACAGCTGCTAGAGAAGAGAGTCTAGGAGGAATTGAGAGTTATGAGCCAGTGTTAAAGGAAGGAAGTGAATTTGGGCTACGAAGAGAGCGGCGGTCAATTACATACTTTGGGCAGCAGCATGGACTGTATATGAGCCCTTGGCTGTTCTGCTTTGTGGTTCAGCTAACAGACCCATACTTGACGATCACAGGCAACAAGGGATGTAAGGAGTAATTAATTTAAGGTAGGACGTGTATACACATCCCAAATTTGGTTTGCTAGGACCAAACGTAACTACCGCTCAGACATTATTCAGCGTGGCAGTAATATTTCCTATTGCGTATAAATAATAATGGACATGTGCTGCTACGTACTGAATGCACGTAAGATTATTCTAGACTATTTTTGGCACTGTCAGAGTTACTACAAACAGAATGAATTATGTGTCTTTGTTGATGTCGGCCATCTTAGTTCTTTGCCTTGTGGCACAATGTTAGAATTATATCTTACATTGTGCCTTGCAGTAAACATAATAAATAAAACATATAGTATTTGAAAAAGAATGGATATTTGTCAGGATATTAGGATATTGTCAGGATAGTTGGAAGGATCTGTGGAATTTATTTTACACAGCGTCTGTAGAAATGGTGGTTTCTAGATTGTGTGGCATGCCTACAGGAGTTTGTCAAGGCTGTTGCCTATTCTCTCCCTGTACTGTTTACTGCTCATGAGGAGATATTTTGCGCTCTTCTCACAAATCGGATGTTATCCTATCAACTGCAAATAAAGAGGGACCTTGCTAGAAGTGTGCGATTTATACCAAGCCTCGATGACGCAACGAAACGTGTATTTTCTGCAATACTTGCCTACTCTGCCGAGAACAATGCTTCAAACAGTTTCAAACTCAGAATCCTATGGTGTGGCATTTATTTATGCACAAAAGGAAGTTATTTTTTTATTCTTCAACCAAAAGAATGCAGAAAAACATGAACTAACAAATTTCTAAATTTTAGGCTTAAAGGCCTGTATTTGCCGTGCCTGGCTAATAAATGTGTAAGCGGTCAAAGTGTTAAATATAAATTTCTGTCTGTTCATTTTCAGCTTAACAACTTGAAACTTCATCCAAAATAAATGAAAGTAAGAATTTGAATGAACTGTATTAGGCACATACTCGTCTACTTTCTTGTATCTTATGCAAAATTGTCTATGTATACATATTGCACCAAAGTCAAGCAGCAAAGTTCTAAGCAGTTTAAATTATTTGTTTATCATATGCCAAAGGTGGCCTTTGTGCAAGTGCAGTTGTCTTACAACTTCCTGGATACAGAACCAGCACATTGCAGGAATCATGATTTATCACTAGTCTTTCCGTTGTAATTGTAATTCAACATTTATAAAGCGCTGCTTAAAGAGAAAACAATTCCTAAATAGTTATTAAATGTCCTAAAGAGTGAAAAAAATTTGGTTAGCAAACACAGCTCAGATATCTAGAAAAGTCAGTAGTAACAGATTCACACAAATAATGTTGACCTAACCAATAGCTTCCCAAATAGAGCTGACAGATGTAGTGTTTATATAATATCTCAATTTCATAGAAAATTGTAATGAAATACTTTTGGCTGGTGCTTCTGGTCTGGCGGTAGGCACAGCTGGTAGAGGTCCGATGTTGACAAGCTCCTCTTCCAGATTCTCCTGCTCTAGTTCCTCCAGCTCTGCCATCAAGTCATCCTGAATAAAAAACAAGATTTGAGAAACATGAAAATACATTTGAAACACTAAAAGAAAACTACTCACATGCTGTTTTAGATGTGCCATCTAAACTAAGTTAGCTCGTAAACTCTATAGCATCAAAAATCATATTGTACATCTAAGCAGAACTGTGCCTTCTCAGTCGCTGGCTCTCGGTCTAGAACAGGCTCCCTTGGCGCTTCATGAGGTCCATTCTGCTTACCAAGGTCCATTCTGATACATTCTATCCTGATCTCAAAACTGTTCTTTGTATCTGTGCTTAGTTCAGGAGCACTTCTGACTCGAAGTGGAACAGTTTACAATTCTACATGCATACAGAAGCACTCACTTCTGGTCCATACCGTGTAAAAGAAAACAATTCAGTTAAGCTTGTGCTTGCACAAAGTCCTGGCCATGGGACACAGATTAACAGGAAGACCATTCCTCACATTCCACAACCTTTCCCCACCATTCCACAACCTTTCGTCATACTTCCGCTTATGTTAATAAAGAATCATAGGTGATAGAAATCCTTAATGAAACTGGCAATTATTTCTGGGTCCTTGCCTCATCCACATCTTGTCCGAATCCAACAGGATTTGAAATTGCATCAGAGATCTCATTGGCGATCTCCTGCTGTTCAGCAACATCATCCATAAGGTTGTGAACATCATCGACATTCCTAATAACATCAAAATTATCAGTTTAATCGAAAGTCATTCATTATTTAGCTTTCTTGTAATGTAATACACCGCGATTGTAAGTTCGCTAATAAAAGACAAAAGTAACACTTTATATAGAACTTTTCTCCATTAACAGAAATCAGCTGATGCCACTTAGACAGAGACCATCACTACAGATGCTTAGGGAAGCTCATGTGTAGGACCGAAATGACAGAATGAACAAAGTCATGAAATTATGAAGCAAAGTGAGAAGGATGGTGTGAGGGAAACTCACTTCTGATATCGGGAAACTTACTAAGTCAAAGAATCAAGAAAGATGTTCATACTGTTCTCTTAACATAGGCATTTATAGCATTTTGTAAATTAGATGCAGCTGAAATCATAGCTAGGGTTGTAAATTTTTTCCAGTCAAAAATTGAAAAATATCGCAGCCAAAAACACAGAATTCGCGGTCAAATGTGTAATACATTAAATAAGTAAATAACTAAGTATAATCAACTATCATTCATGCCAACAAGTCAACAGCGGGTGCTGTTGCTGCGATGCCTGCTTTGGAAACATAGCTGAAAGAGCAGGTTGCAATTTTTCCATTTTCGCCTTTCCATTGTCGACATTCTGTGCTTTGCGCTTGTGAACGGTGCTTATTGCAACTGTCCCTTCGATTAAATTCGACGGGCACATTGCATGTCCTGCAAAATCACCGCTTGCTGCTCACCCGAAACGTACTGGGCTAAAACTGAACATCTTCCTCTAGCCACCGAATATTTTTGCACTCGGAGAGTTAACTAATGTTTAGAACCTTTGCCTTTACCACATCAGAAACATGAACAGCACAAAAAACTGTCAAATTCGCAGCCATTCGCAGCAAAATGTTAAAATTCTCGATAGTATCCAAATTTCGCGAATCCCACAAAAAATTTACAGCGAGAATCATAACTAATCAGCAGAAGGTAGTGTGCCAATTATTTGCAGAACGAGTAACCACACCACAATGCAATGTTGCAATCAATGGAAGATGCAGAACAAACAGGATCAACAGTGTTGTAACTAAATAGAAAACCGCAACAAGCAAAACAATTTTTTAACATGTTTTAATACAGACATGTTTTTGTGGGCCGACTTGAGGGCTTTTGCAGCATCACCCATGACACGAAGCACTTCAGTGTTGGTAGACGCATTTTCAAGTGCCTCTCTCTGGAATTCAATTGTTGACAGAGTCCCATCAATCTGCTGCAGCTGCTTCTCATACCGCTTCTTCCTTTTCAGTGCCTGCAGTGCAGCTGCAACCAAATATTTAATACATCTTCAATCATTTAACTAATAAGTAAAAAACAAATAATTTCATGTAATATACACAAAATGAGCAAGTTCTTTAACAAGAGAGGCATTACCAATTATGAACATTGAAGAAAACAGTGGACAATTATAATTAATTTTATAACAACTGCCTAATACACTTCTTACAACATTTTAAAATAACAACTTGTATACAGTGTTTAAATATAATTAAAACATGATCTGTCTGTAAATGCACACTCTTCTGCTCAAAGTAATTACAGTGTGACCTATAATAGCTCTATCCGTAAATTTAAATTTGGGGTTGTTGCAGCCAATCATACATAAACAATGGCTGCCCAGACAGGTAGAGAAAACAGTATTGTGACCTCTGCACATTGAATTACCTTGAAATCAGCAATGAATAAGTATTGAACACAATAATGCATGCTTGCTTTTTTATACATACTTTGTTTCATGAAAATATATTAAGTGGAGCACATGTTTTTAAAGACATACCATATATACTCGATTATAAGTCGAGAAATTTAAGACTATTTCAGGACAGCGAAATAGGTCTTTCGACTTATACTCGAGAGACAAAATAATGGGAGATTTTCGGACCGAATATTCAACATTCAACAGCAGATATCAAACTATATATTTTGATTTATGATGGCCATATGCATTAATATTGATCTGCTCATGGTAAAATAAATATTTTGCAGCGAAATCCGCCTAACTTCTCTGCCGAAAGGCAGCAGATATCAGCCTATATCTCTCGATTTATGACGGCCGCATGCATTAATATTGATCTACCCATAGTAAAATATATATTTCGCGGAGAAATCCGCCAAACTTCTCCTCCGAAAGACAGCAGATATCAAGCTATACCGCTCAATTTATCACTCGCTTTTTTTATTTTATGGGTTCGACTTATATTCGAGTCGTTAATTTTGGACGTTATTTTTGTCCAAAAATTGCACTTCGACTTATACTTGAATCGACTTGTAGTCGAGTATATACGGTAACATCTTTTTTGTCCCAAATGTAATTCCTCAGATAACTCTTTAATAGTACAAACTGAACTCAAGTTCAAAACTTTGACTGCTCAACTCTGTAATCTTAGGTTGAGATGAAAGGATCAGGCAACAGAAGTCAAGGTCCTTGACCTCGAAATGGCAGCAAAATGACGACTCGTAGAGTTATAGGTAGGTTCTGGTGACTGAGCTGGAGCTGTATCCTGGCAAATGGAGATCTTGGGACTCAGTCAGTGCAAAATTTCAGCTGCAAAAGGAGCTGTCTGCATGCTGGAGGACCGTGGCCTACCAAGGAGATCCTTTAAAGTGGCCCAGAGTCTTGTCATCTTAATAGATGCACCTCATCAGTTTCCCTCAGTCTCTGTATGGCTTCCTGAGGGCTAGCCCTGGGTCTTAACATCCTTATTACTCAAGATCATCGATCTAAGCCTCATAGTGGCAAGCTTCACAAGATGCATTAATAAAAATCACAACTTGTGTCAAATTGTCTTTTCTGTTTCTGTTCTGCACACATCTACATGTTCTTGAAGCCTTGTGTGTATACCTCAACATTGAGTGACTACAAAGATCCATTGATGTACATGAACAAAATGCACAATTGCTATCTTCCAAGGTTTGTTTTCAGATTGGAATAAGTTCAGCTTCCATCAGATATCGATAATAATTACTTAAGTGATCTACATGCGGCAGCCGCAGAGCTCTGTTTTCAACCAGTTTGCTAATATCAGCCGCATACAACCATAATCTGGAGCATACTGCCCTGTATTTTCGATCTGAATTACGAATGACCGCAACTAGATATCGTACCTGCGGTAGTTAGGTAGTTAAAAGTGAGACGATTATTCTAGAAACCAATAAAATCAGTTTTAATTTCCCATGTCAAACTACGCAACTGCTGACCTCTTTTGTTTTTGGTGCCGTTCTTTTTGGCAATTGCAATTTCCTGTTCGATCTTTTTTTCCAGGAAGTCAGATTTCTTCTGAAGCATCTCTTCGGTTTCCCTCAGTCTCTGTATGGCTTCCTGAGGGCTAGGGGCCTTACCGTCCTTTTTACCAAAGATCTTCGATATCAGGCTCATAGCGGTAAGTTTTATAAGAAGTACGGATAAATACAGAAGTGTCTGTCTAACGTTTAGTTGAGATTTATGTTACTGAGAAATAAATCTACGAAAATGAATCATCCGTTACTGTTGACAATCGCCCATTTCTTCGCCCCAGCGGAAACAGAATCTGTTTTCACTGGTACTGGTTCCTTACCATACATCAATATACGTAGCGGCGCGTTCTGCGTTGTTCTGATGCTATAAGTTGCCTACAACCCAATTCAGATGCTGCGCCTATGTTGGCCTCTCAGCTTGGAAATGTCTTCCACAGTCCCAGTGCTTGAAATCGTTAGCCCTCTCACCTTTTCAGTTATGTTTTCTGGTCCAAGCACAGATGACCGTTGAGAGCGCTGCCGATTATCGCGGCGCTATACAAATGTTCGATTGCGTTTCATTTAATAGAACTATAATCTTCGTTAACTTTATTAGATAAAACTGACGCATCGCAGTAACCAACGCAAAGGGAGGGAACAGCCGCCGTAGAACGTGAGCCTCTGTCGCCATCACCGCCCTCAGTACGGTCGTCACCCTTCTCGACCATCTCAGCGGTGGACGCTGCGCTGAGGGATGAAGTGCAGCTGTTGTTGATTTTTTAACGGCACCGTTCCATATCGTAGATGATTTGGTGTCGCCCTCTTCCTTTCTCCGGGCTTTGGATTGGCACTGTCAAAGTCCAGACAGTGGAGGAGCAGCAGCTTTTGCAGCCTTCCTAAGAAGGCCTCTAGGCGGCCTCGGCCCTCTGCATTTATAAGCCACACCATGCTAGGGTGCATGAAGAAGTCGAGAGATGGTCAGATGGTGGTAGCTTTGGCTAGTAAGCCTTACGTTAATTGGGCGTTGGGGGTCTGTGCAGGATGTATGCTGGATCTTCGGGTCTTGAGGTGACATGACTCGGGCTCCCCACCAAAAGGCCTGAACAAATCACTTGTAGGCTAATGATGATGATACCAACTAAACCAACTTAGTAGTTTCATCTCCCTCACGACGGTGCTAATTTCAAAATAAACTTTGAATTGAGGTTTGGAGTACGGCACGCGCGATTTTTTTAGCTATTGTAACAAGTATAATTTCGCCGATAAACGATATAATCCAAAGTTGTATTACAGTTCAAGGGAACTGAGAGAAGTTGGGGAAACTTGTAATCAACTTGCTGGGTTTTTCCAAAGCTGGTTTGCGTGCATTCGATTGACACTCGAGTAGGAGTTCAGGTAAGGGTCCGGATTTACTAACCAGGCTCCAAAGCTCACGACATTCTAGCATCTAACCAGCTTCTACTTAAGCATGATAGTTTCGTTAATCCCGCTTCCATTTGGCATAATAATTTCGTCAATCCAGCTTCCATTTAGGTTTATTTCTGTTCATCAATCGAGTTTGTGCGTATGTACACTGCCTTGTCTACACACCAGCTTATTTACGAGCTTTGCTTCGAGTCAGATATTCTGTCCAATTGTCAATCAATGTAGGACTAAACCTCGTAACTATAATTATGAGCTCTGCTGCCAAGACACGTTTATCGTTAGCGTGGAGCTTCAGCGGCCGAAAGTTCGGCCTAAAACGCACAGAAAAATTACTTCCGTGGCGGAAAGTTTTACTCACCAAATATGGTAGAACAGTAACAAGAGAAATTAGAAAAGGTTTTAATGAATGCATATAGCAAGAACCTAGCCGGTGTATGTGATGTCCCTACGAACTGGGGACGTTACAAGCTAACGTAGAAATAAGGTCGAACAGTCAGATTTCAGTGGGCCCATGGCTTTGAATTATGCACTGGGTTGTCGAACTTGGCATTTCCAAATAGTCACAACCAAGATTGACAAGAAGATAGACTGCTGAAATAGTCAGGCAGGATTTATTTGATATTCAAAAGCCTATTATTCTAATTAAGTCTATGGTTTAGATGAGAAACAGCTCTGTAGGAAAGAATATGGTGAGTGTGTCCATTCATTCATTCATTCCAAAAATTTATATAGCGCCCCTTCAAGATGCCTACTCAGAGGATATCTCATACAGGGTGCGACCAAACAAAAAAAACTTAAGGATATGGTAGAAGGTTGGCAGATTGTTCCTAGGGAGAGTATGGCCTGCAAGCTGTCACAGAAACTTTCACTCGCATTTTCTTGACTAATAAAGCTAAATTACATTTCTTGTACCTAAAACTAAATAAGATGTATGAAGAATTATGTAAATGTAATCTGTTAAAGAACTTTTAGCAAGATAGCAATGGGATCTAGATTAGGTATTCCTTTTAAATTGGCTGCAAGTTCATGTATGTGGTTATTAAAGTACATCACTTCATTACATTTTCTTAATTATATTCTTCAATTGCTACATGTTTCACAGCAAATTGAATTTAACATGTTGATATGAGTATAGCAATGCCAGTCACAGTGGCGAATTAACAATAGCAATAATAATGATAGTAATAGAATAATGATATTAATAAATCTGGTTTTTAATAATAGTACTACTATGATTAACTCTAAATGATTGTTTATTGTTGCTTATTTTTTTTCAGATCAATGCCAGAATGTTAATAGATGTCTTGAAACAATGGCTTATCATAAGCTATGCAACAAGCCAAGTTGTCTGTCTTCTTGGAAGCGGTGACACTAAAATAGCTGTAGTGACTATCAATACAAGTCAGAGCATCAACTGTATTGAGGATGACTTTCTCAGTTTTACTATTGATTCAAGTGTTTTCCAACCAAACGTTCACTGGTATAAATTTAATTTCACGTAAGTAAAGAAAACCGTTCCTCACAAGTTATTCTGTCGAAGACTTTCATTTAATAATTGTGAGGTCATATGCAAACTGTTCCAGGGAAATAACAATCTTTTGGTGATTGTGATAATCCAAAAAATACACTACAGATCTCATCCTCGAGGCTTCCTGTGCATGTATGAAGACGTTTCATATATGCAAGTAGGTGTTTACAGTTTATCCTGAAGTTAACTCATTTATGTCCTTGGATAACCATTAACCAGGTACTAGTGCCTTAATGAACCATACAAATATTGCAGGCAGGCAGGCTACACAAAAAATACACTATGCAGCAGCAGCAGGCATTTTGACCGACGGACCGACCTATCAACATGTATTGACTATTGATTTATTATCATTGTTATCTCTGTCTTGGCCGCTGAATAAGTAGTTCAATTGACTGCTTATAAATGGTTCAGATCACCAAAGGTACAGACCCTGATGAAGTCCTTGTCCCCGGCTTTGCTTCGTGTTGGAGGCTCAAGTTCTGATTGGCTGTTCTTCGATCGACCACTGAGTGTGATTGGTTCTCTGCAACTGAAGCCAAAGGCTAACGTCATGACAAGTGAGATGAGCCTTCAGTCTCTTCATTCAGCAGCTGACTATATCTATTTTCATTGTGAAGTTGCAGTGTTAGCGGGATAGAACCGAAAATATTTTAAATTTATCATTCATGCTTGCGTATGCGATATATGATTTGATATGCATATATCAATGCATAGTCATTGTCCTCATTTCGATATCAATCAATAATCAATAAATTTTATTGAAACCAACCAGATTTTTACAGCAGCAAGATAGTTTTACAAGATTCCATAAACATCGGTAACAATTGGGAGCCCTGAAGGGATCTAGATCCCGCTAACTAGGGTCACCTAAAGTACTTAATAAATATACATGAGTGACAGTCGATTAACATATTTCAAAATATGATGAACAGTTTCACTTAATCATACGATTAATCCAATTACAACTTAATTGATTATTATTTTATCTTAACTAACAACATGAAAACATAATAATAACACAATAATGCTAAATGAAGAACATAGGTTCACATGTTAACAAAGCACAATACTAACATAATAATATAGGTCCATATACACACAGAGCTAGTTACTTATTTCCATTCACTTTGTGGGCGCGCAGCCTTTTTTTTGAATTCGTGTAGGCCATGACATTGCTTAATTTGTGGAGGAATTTTGTTCCATATAAGGGTCCCAGTAGACTTGATAGTGAATCGATGAGTATTAGAATGAACGGCAACCGAGCGATATGCCTTTGCATTTCTGGTGTAGTAAGTGTGTATGTCCTTACTCATTTTAAAGAAATCCCCATAAACTTTTGGAAGCAGGCCATGCTCATCGCGGAAGAAGAATTCCCCAATTTGAAATATCTTTATCTGTTCAATTCTTAACAGTCCCAAATCAAAGTAAATTTGGCTAGTTGGCGAGCTTGCTGGGGCACCTGCAACAATTTGAGTGGCGTGTTTCTGTAAAATTACCAATCTATGTAGTCTCGATTCGTAGGTTGATGCCCATATCATGTTAGAATATACCATTTGCCCAGATACAATGCATTTACAAATTATTCATTACATCACATCAAATTACCGCATAATTCCACATAGATAATATCGGTTAAGTTAAAAAAATTGTGTATTTCAGTCCTAAACACACAATAGCCTTTTACTTTTTTGTGCTTGCTTAATCTGATGACATTTGACAATTTATGTTTTAAAAGTTACAAAAAATGATTTTACCAGGTGCTGTAATTTTTATTAAATTTTCATTGTATCTACATATATATGTACAAAGTGTTCATTACATTACATCTTATTGCATTACATCACATTAAATTATCAGTGCTAAACGTAAGATATTACCAGTTAATTGATGCTTTGCTAATTTAAGTCTAAACACACAAGTAAAGCTGTTAGTGTTTTTGTCTTTTTTATCTGTGAAGAGCTGTGTTTGTAATGACATTTAAATTTTCTTATTAAAGTTGCTAAAAATGAAAGTTCTTATTTGATAAATGAAAAATATACCGTTAACTTAATGTTACAAAAGTTAATAAAATGATGGTATTACTGATGCTGCATTGAATTTTTAATTTGTTTGTTTTGAATCTGATCAGAAAAGGATGTAGTTAATTTGCTTCAGTTGACACGTTCCACTAGAACTCGACTAGTGTTTGATCTGAACCTTCAGCTACGATTTGGTCCACAGTGGGATCCTTCGAATGCCATTGAGCTCCTGAAATTCTCCTCTGAAATGAAGTTCTGTGAAAACATCGACTGGGAATTGGGCAATGGTGTGTGAGCTCCTAATTTCATAGGTTTTGCTGAAATGATATTGAAGCCAGTTTTGTTCTCTGATTGTGATGTAGCTAACATGCAAAAATATTGGCAAAGACATTGGCTTATACATTATCGCATTATGAGGAAGATGCGTCACCGATTTCCTATTGCAGAGTAAAGTTCCTTCAAAGATCATTCTACTGGCACTTGACTCTGTTATCAACACTGCTCTTGCATAGACAAGTGTTCCAACCTCAAGTCAGCTTAGTTAGTGATCTTTACTTTAGTACTCATGGAAATATGCAGGTGCTGTACCTCCACACAGCAACTCGAATTTCTCCACATATTTAGACCATGCTCCTGTAATGTAACGGTATACTTATAGACTGTTGCATTCGACTCTTTGTGCGGCAATCAATTTTACTGTTTTTCCAACTGATGTACCAGTTAGGATAATTTGGTTAGATATGGGTTATTGTTGGTGACAGTAGTGACAATTGTTTATATTGATCCTGATGATGACTGTGATGTGATATTATGTGACCAGATATTTATTAAGTTTCCCATGTGTGCTTTCAAAGACTTACTCTTTTGTTGGTTTGGATTTCTTATTGTTTCTCTAGAACCGGACTGGTATGGTGACCAACGGAACCAGACTCTGCTTAAACCAGATCAAATTAGTAACGACTTCTGGATTTTAAAGTCGCTTCTCAGTAAGTACGACAACTGTCGCAACAGCGCCATTATTGGTGCGGATGTTGGCCGACCATCATCTACGCTGGGTAACCAAATCTTTCAAGAGTAAGGATGGTTTTATCTAATCTATACCTAATCTTGTTTGAAACTTTAACTGATGCTGCTGATGGCGGCTTTGAACAGTGCTTTATCTAATAGTGTTTCCTGTTCTTTTTTGACAAAGTCCTTAAGAAGTAAAGTTGGGGGCTCTTGCCAAATGTTCTTGTCATAGAAAGCCTTTCGGTCTTTTTTCTTGAAGATACAACCCTGATTATTGCCACAATTAACGACTTTTATTATGATAAGGCTATTTAAGATAAGATTAAAAGCAACACAGTTACAGATTTGCACTGCTTTCTTATATGGAACAGTTTCTAGGTTGTCATTCTGATTCATGCACGATTCTTGACTGAATAGAATAAATTTAGGAACAGTGGTTCAAACCTGCTCTTTTACCCTGAAGTTAAATCAGTCATGCTGATCATTCTGATCATGAATGCTTTATTTGGTTGATAATAATTTTTCCTGATAATATCGTTTGCCTTTGTTGTTGTAAACCCAATTTTGTTTTGTTATACATTACTGGCAGTTGACCCATCTTTGAGTTTGATTTTTAGAAGTGTTTATTTATATTTAGGGTTGTCAACTCAACTGGTGGCTTCCTCAAGGGGTTGACATTTCATCAGTGAGTGATACTTTGTTAAAATTGTCTGCTGAATGGATAGTTTAGGCTGTGCAATTAATGATGAAGGGTGATAGGTATGCCTGCAATGGGTGCTTTGGTTTGGCATGTCCCATTATTGATATATAGGTGATATGTATGTTCAGCTGGTTCAGACGTTTTGTCAGATCCCACTGACTTGACACAAGAGCAAAAGATATGTCAAGCTACTAGGCTTGGATGTGTAATATAATGTAAAGTAAATCCATGAAATTTCTCAACACCACACAAAATCATGTTATGAAAGCCAACTTTTGCACAGCGTTCATTTGGTAGCAGAGAGGCAGGATATGATGCTTTGTGTTGAGTAGTGTGTGGAAAGCAGCAGAGGAGAGAGCATGCAAAGAAGAGGTTAAATTAGCAATGATATTGGAGGATGAGCATATAGTGGAGATATTTTGGGAGTTCGTTCCAAAGAGTTGGTGCAGCATAGACTAAGAAGCAATAAATATTGCAGAGAGGAGAAGACTGGAGTCCAGGAGTAGAGAAAGATATGATGAGCAAGTATATACCTGGATGGTAAAAAGCTGGCAAATGTGAGAGGGTTCGGTGGCTTGAAGGACATTGTTGGTAAGAAATGCGATTTTTTTCAATCAATCTTGTTTTCCTTGTTTTGAGAGACAGGCAGACAGAGAAAGAGAGTCAGAGAGGGAGGGAAGGAGGCAGTGTAGGAGCTACAACATAATTTTTAAACATTTATACAATATCAATTTTTTTTCCTCACTTTCAGTTATTATTTTCGAGGTGACAATGCCACAGTTGAGGAGTACACAAATCCATTGTATTTCTCCAACTTGGCAATGATGATAAGCGTTGCAAGAAAGACCGTCGCAAAGACTCGATTTCCGAACGCTTCGTTGTGGCTTGGCGAAACAAGCAGTGCTTACAATTCTGGAACAGCTAACATATCAGACAGATTCGCCGCAGGATTCTTGTTAGTTTCTCTTAAATAAATTATTCTGTGAACACGATTGATTTGTGAAGTTTAATATATTTTGTGTTAACTGTTCCAATCAGGAGGCTTTTATTTGACTTCTGTCGATGCTTCTTCTAATGGGTTAAATTAGCCCCACATGTCTTTGGGTGGTCCCGATTGGGGTGCATTCATTCCAAGCCTTTAGACTACTGGTAAGCTGGTAGGAAACTAGATACCCGGTAACTGTCCGAGATAAATTTGGACTTATTAGACCAGAGCAATGCTGACTTTAACCCATGCAACATTTTGTTTTTCATATTATATACACAAATACACTTGTATTCACGTGTACATATGCATCCTGCATAACATACATAAACACATACATACATCGCACATACCAGAGCATACACACAAGATGATAATGCTACAAGTGTCAGGTGAGGAGATGCTAAATTAGTTAAATTAATTTAATTAAATTGCAGGCATGTTGTGTCTGATGAGGATATAATTGACGTAGGCCCTGAATCCTGTTTTGTTTGGCAGGTGGATGGAGAAGTTAGGTATCTCGGCTGCAATGGGAATAAAAGTTGTGATGCGACAAACGTTTTATGGTGGCAATTACGCATTGCTGGACTTGGACATGAACCCCAATCCAGTGAGTTTTTCCAGTATTGTTTTGTAAGATTCATTTTAAAGTTTCGTGCATCAATATTACTGTTTGCGATTTGGTAGTCTTACTGAATTGTATGCTGTTGCATGGATTCTGTGTAGTACCCTGTATACTGTAATTTCCATAAAACATTTCTTTGGGTTGTCTTTTTGTATTGTAACAAGGTTGTGTCATTATGAGGTCTCTTTCAGAAGTCGAGTAATATTATTACACTCTGTGTTGTGTCTCTGGTCTTGTATAAGGAAATATGTTTTTATGTGGGAGGGTGTTTGGTGCATGCATTCTGTCATTGTATTACATTATTATATTACAAGGAAGAAGGGCGTCATCAAATTTCTGTAACAATAATAATAATAATAATAATAATTATGCTTTGTTGCTTTTATTAAAGGATTACTGGATTTCCTGGTTGCATAAGCAATTAGTTGGTCGTTTGGTGTTCGATGTAACAGTGACTGCATCTGGCGCAGTTAATGCAACCAGAGTCTATGCACACTGCACAAATGCAGAGAGGTGAGTCGTGCATCTTATAAATTTTCTATTCATGAGTTGTATGGAAAAACCTTTTGTGGTGTGTCGTCAGCGAGAAAGTTTAGGAATGAGGTTATTGTTTGCAGGAAATTTATGTTGTGATAAAAAGTAGAACCTCAACAGGATATATTTATCCTAAAGAAAGCTAATTTAAAAGTAGTCTAAAACTGTGGAAGGCATTATATCAGTTTTGTACAGTGTTGGGCACAAGACCAAAACCTCAAGACCAAGACCGAGAGGTCCAAGACCAAGACCGGGTGGTCCAAGACCAGACTGAGGGTCCGAGACCAAGACCAAGACCGATGCTCTTTTTTATAAACAATTCAATTTATTAAGACACTAAAACGGAATGCCATGCTTAAGACAATAGTTTTATTGCTGAAGAATACTAATCTTAATAATGGTCCAGAATCAGTTTTACCGGCCAGTCTGAACTTTTGCTGGTTCGGCCCTTGGCATCGGCCTGAGAATATCACACTTTAAATTACTTACAGCATACGATAGGTAAATATTTTAAACCATCTGAACAAGTAGATTAACGTTCCATTTGAATTATGTAGGCCTACTTGTACTCGGAATTGAATAGTGACTACACATGGCCGACCACATAATTATTAGATTGTTCCAGAACTTTGAAATTTGTGAATGCAAACTTTGAAATGGCTGGTTCCGTTGCAAATGCATTTTTTGCCCACAGTAAAATGTATACAGAAACTGGTGTCTCTAATCGAAAGTAACCGACAAATATCAAAGAAATTGCTCTGATACAGCATATGACCAAGAATGCTGACCTAAGACGGAGACCAATCCCAAGACCGTTCCCTTAAGCCCAAGACCTAGACCGACGCATCCGAGACCAAGACCCATGGTCCGAGACCAAGACCAAGACCGATGCATTCGAGACCAAGACCAAGACCGCAGTTTTCTGGTCTCTAGACCGTCTCGAGACCAAGACCACGGTCTCGAGACCACATCACTGGGTTTGTAGTTAGATAAAAATATTCATGATATTCATGTTACTGACGTGCTTTAGATTGTTGTTGAGCTGAAAATTAAACTGGGCAAAATTTTCAAACTTAGATGAACTGGACTAGGACTCAAGATTCCTTTCAGATATGCAGTATTGCTGAACAACGAAGGTATTCATGCCGAAACTCATGAGATACTGTCTTTGGGATAGGGGAAAGTCGAAAATTGCCTCTGAGGGGCAGGGCAATTGCACAGAGGCCTAGCGATTTTGAGGGGGCCATACCACAATTAAGTTACGAGGGTATTATATACGATTTTGTTGCACCTAAATCCAGAAAAGTTGCTGTTTAATGAAAGTTTAGAGGCCTATGACTGCTCTTGCTGGGGCATGGAATTTCTGTTGCCACCTCTGGATCCGGAAAACGGTACATCCGTATACTCAGATTTTCGGTACATGGTGGAAAAAGTGTCCTCGGCTGATACCTAGCTTTGGGAGCCACAAAGAGGTCCGACTTGAGGTGACCATCTACTGATGAGCATCTCCTGATGAGAGATTACTCCAGTGCTACATATGCTATAGACGTTTTCATATTAGATTACGTTAAGTAATGGAATTTACTTAAATGTATTTGTTTAATTTTAGATCTGAATACAAGTCTGGTGCACTTACAGTCTTTGCGCTCAATGTTAACCGCAATCTCACACAGATGCTGATGTTTACAGGAGCCTTAGCCAAGCAGGTCATTCATGTCTATCTATTGACGGCTGACGATGGTCCAGATGGCATTCTGTCCAAGTATGTTTAGAACACATTCACATCCAGTTACACTAAAATGAATCGACTCTTAATTTTAAATAGGCGGACTTTAAAATCGCTGCACTAGAGTTAAATCCTGTTAATGTATTTCATTTAAAAGTCTTTCACCAACTAACTGATGACTTTTTAAAATAACCCCAACCTACTGTGAACTCTTCATCGATCCTGTTCTACCCAATGATCCTGTTACCTCTCTCTTGTTCTTTCCAGTCACTCTTTGATCTGTGGCTACTAGCTACTAGCCAATCCATGTTCTACACTGCACCTTGCCTCTGTAATAATCTCACATCTAAATTCTACAAATTTCACGATGTTCAATTGCTGTTGTTATTACTACATAAGACAACATGCTGTTGTTTGTTACTACATAAGACAACATACTGCTGTTTGTTACTACTATTCATGAGCATGGTTGAGCCAAGTTTACAAGCCAGTCAACAGAAGATGTTATGGTATTTACACAGTGATAAGTTTTGGTGTAATGAATCTGATGTCTAAAATTATTAATATGAATAATAGGCTAAGTGCTGCTGCCATCGTTCTGAAGATGAATGTTGCTATGGTGGATTAAAGAGGTGATGCTACAGTACTGTTGAAGGATGTTGACTTGACTATTCTTTCTGTTGACAGATGGATTAAACTGAATGGTAAGCGGCTGGTTATGCCGTCTGAGAATTCTATGCCAGACCTGAATCCAGTCATTCTCACATCTGGTTCACTTGTGAAATTACCACCTCTGACACTTGGATATTTCGTTTTTCCAGAAGCAGAAACCGAACTGTGCAGTCAATTAATTTGTTCCTAGATATCATGAATGTCCAATACCTAACTTTTGACTTGCAGATGTAATATTTGCTTATTGGCAAATGATTTCCAATAACTTGTGAATGATAGTGACAATTTAATGTCTTTACTCAAAATACTGGACAGTGCAGATACATGATGAGAAAGAATTTTCTCAAAGAGCAGTTTGACCCAAAAAATTTCTTACATTTCAAGAAATAATAGTGTAAAACAGTTTTTGCATATGTGAGGCGGGGGGGGGGGTTAAAACCCGCCGCTTGTTGGCTCCTAGTTATTGAGATGCTGAAATAGGTGAGAGGGGTCAAAAAACACAAAATTGTTTTATGGTATATTTTTACAAAACAATATGTCCTCTTTCAATATCTGAAATAAAAGATGTTGAATTCAAATATTTAGTTGGAGAAAAATGACTTTTATTGCATATGGTGTCTAAATTTGGACTGCTAAAATATGCATGTTTTCAATAGTGAACGACCAAGATTTCATACGCCGTCCTGACATAATTTGCAAAGTAGCAAACAGATTTTGATGCCACCTACTTTATCTCATACAGAATATAGCGCTTTATTGTCCAGCAGAGTTGCGGAGTAATCAAGTAATGGTTGCTAAGATATTTGATGACATGAATATTCTGAAACTTTGACTTCGATTTTCTCAGTTGTTAAGATTATACTAATGAAAGCATCTAACGAGTATAACTTAAGTTAGGTAAAAGTTGTTTTGATTCTGTAAAAAGTATTTTGAAGCAGATGCATTGTAGAATATGATTTAATAAAACAAGTCAAAAACGACAAATGATGGGTTTTCACCCTCTGTCTCACCTATACAAACAACTTTGGCGTACAAATTCATTTTGCAGAGGCTGATGGTTTGGCTTTGTTGACAGAATGCCAGTTGATTGAATCTCACACATTTAGATTGACTGTTTTCATGTAAGAACAACAAAAACTGCAAAAACAAAAACTGCACCCTAAGTTTATTTCAGCAGAAATTGGAGTTGATTGATGTAAATAACGTTATTTTATGAACTATTTCGATTATGAGTCCTAGATAAAACCGCTATACAAATTTCATGTATATCAAAATTTTTTTAAACATATGTGTTACATGTTGTTTACTTATTTCACATACATAGCATCAAACTTGAGTAACTAAGAATAATTGAAGGATTTGCATAAGCATACTATAATATTAATAATTGTCTATTAATTTTAACTGATGATTATACATTGAGATTACATGTTTTGATATGTATCAGGAGATGACAAGCTTAACAGGAATCTAATTTAACTTTATGGCATCATACAGGGCACCCAAATGTTATTTTACAGTCAACATAGGGAGTGGAAGGCTGAGTCAACCTTAAGGAGCTACCCGCTAGCAGATATTGAACCCACATCCTCCTGATCTTCGTGCCAGCATGCTTCCATTCAACCATCTCCCGCTTAAAGTAATAAAATTATGGCAACTAGTATTAAAGCAAAATATTCACTCAGCTGGAGCACTACTCATTTTAAATTAATCTATCTGATGAGATCCCTCACTGCCACTAAGCACTTGAATAGGCTTCCTTGCGTCACAGTTGTGTGAGCCGTGTTAGACTGAGTTTCAAATCACTCAAATACGCCTAAGCCAGGATAATCATATCTGGAAACTTGCAGCTCTCAATCAACAAAGCAGTTTCATAATTTGTATGACACAGTGTAACATGCCTAAGGCTACTAATTAACATTTCTGATCAAAGTAAATATTTTGTTCAGATTTAAATTTTAAACCACTTCACTGAAGTTATGAGTGTACATTATCTTACTCTAACTACTTTGAGGATGTCTAATTACTGTGTATTTGCTTGTTATGCTTATTTTGAGAGTGTACATTTTTTGAACGTTCATAATAATATTATTATGATGTGCCCGCAGTGCGTTTCCAAGCGGTTCAATAAAGTTACTAACTTACTTTTCTTAGCACCAGCACATTATAGTAACACGTGACCTTAGCATTTTAACATCCCTGGTAAACACCACGCGTTACTCTGCCTTATAATTTTCCTGATAAACACGCCGCAAGGACCTAATAACGAAACTCAAACACACTATCGCGATTTTTTGCTTAAGAACTAAAATATAAATTCTTTGAACAATAACAAAGTGCGAGAATTAATGCTTGGTCTAATTTGTTACAACCGTTATTAACATTTTTGCAAACTTATAAACTGCTAAGGATGTTAAATTAAAACATCAGTATGACCTAGTCCCAGGTATGACATGCAGCTTGGACGAGAAATCTAGAAACACAGTGTAATCGTCATCGGTAAAAAACAAGTTAAGGCAATCAGACTCAGTAGTGTAGCGTATTAATGCAAGCATAACAGTGTCGCTCATTCATGAATGGATATAGTTGTCGATGTTATGCTGGTCGATCCAGACACAGTTGAATGTGATCACGAGAAGTTAAACGTGATGTGAAAGGAGTCATGTGATGTGAAAGAAGTCATGTGATGTAAAGGGAGTTTTAACATGTATAATTAATGTTTTTTCTGGCGGGCACGGCACCATTTTTCAATTTCGAAAAATAATAACGTTTGTAGTTGTACAAAAACTCTGAAATTTTATGTTAAACTTTAAGATTTCAATTTTTTACGTTCTAAGATTGGTAGAATCTCGTAATAGCAGTTTTTATTATTACCATCATTGATCTCTGTCGTCATAGTGGCTTTGATTATTTGTTTAAGTAGCGACTGGATTGATGAAAAGAATAATGCTATGGCCTAAGCAGAAGCTGGATTGATGAAAAGAATAATGCTTAAATGGAAGTGGGATCAATGAAAAAAGATTGCTTAAATGGAAGCTGGATTGATAAAGACAATAATGCTTAGGCATAAGCAGAAGCTGGATTGATGAAAACAATAATGCTTAAATGGAAGCTGGATTTATGAGAAGAGAATGCTTAAATGGTAGCTGGATAGATGAAAAGAATTCATGCTTAGCCCTAAGCAAAGCTGGATAGATGAAATCTGCCAAAATGGGACTGATTATGTATGGATACAATAAAAACCGTTATTGTGTTTCACATTTTCATAAAAATAAAAAAAACACTATTGTGGGATTCTACCCTAAAATTTAAAAGTAAGTGTACATAGATTGTGATCATTGTGTCCTATAACATTTATTTTATTTAGTAGCTAATTTTAGCCCATTTCTGGCGACAATATGGATGTGTTTCGGCCATTTTTTTTGCTTGAAAAAAGCACTGTAATCGTATAATCTTCATATAATCACAATTCATACACAAACATGCAGTACATGCATAAAACATGATGATGATGTTATATGTAGTTTAATCTTTATTTGAGGCTTTTTGTTAGATATTGTTGCAGTTTATGTCATCATCTGAAGGTGGATGACTCTTGTTTGCCAAAATGAATGCCACCATCATAGTTCTACTGGCCATTCTGTGTGTGATGGCAGACGAACAGTTATATTCACATATCAATGAAGAAGGAGTTAGAGTCTTTCACAACTTAGAATCAGGGAATAAAGAAATCATGGAAATAAAAGAACAGCTCACTGTAGTCAGTGAGGAAGTGGACACAGATTCCATGTTACATATAAGATCAGTTGGCAATGATGAAGTCAGGGTTACGGAAGAAGAGAAAGTTATTGATCTTCACACTACTGAAGAAGTTAAAGTCAGAGGCGAACTCAAAGTGGATGTCAATACACAGCATATTTTAAATGTTGTTGAAGATTGTTACATCAGTTTCAATATTGATTCCGACATTTTCCAGTCGGATGATCACTGGTTGAAATTTAATTTCAGGTTGGTGCACGGATGATATTTTATGGTGCTTTATTTATACTTTGCTTGCATTCGTGATACAGAGGGGAGTAGTTTCACCCCATACTGTGTGGCACAGTTACCGATCAGTTAGAGCGGTCAGCCCGTAACGTTCATTGTGCACTAAGTGAGTGGGTTCGACCCTCGTCCGGGGAGTAACTGTGTAGGGACCTTGAGCAAGTCCTTCGCACACAATTGCTCTGCCATTCAACTGCAGTTGTGCTGTCAAGGTGTGTGCAATTCTGAGCAAAAAATATTTAGTGCAGCGCTGTTGCCCATGTAAAAGAGCAGGAACCCAATTATAAATGGCTGGTAATTGATCGGCTAGGTGTTTGTGTTTAACAATATCAAAAGCCTTACCAAAGTCAAGGGGGAGTAGCCTAACATACTGTTCCGATTTGAGCAAGGTTTGAAGTTTGTGGGTTATCTAGATCAATGCAGTCGAAGTTGACCCAAGCGGGTGAAAAGCAAAGTGATTTGTAAAGATTCGGTTAAAGCTGGGGTCAGTTATAAATGAGTAAAACCAGCTACATTGTATAACCATTTTTTTCAAAATGTGCAAGAGGTTGGAAGTGATGGATATAGGTCTAACGCCAGATCCTTTGAGAAGGCAGGCAATCTTGGGTATGGGGTGATCAATGCTAAGGCAACACAATAGAGAGACATAAGATTTGGTAAGAGAACATGTAAACAGAGCTGTAACAGGTTGAGCCAAGAGATGTGCCATGGTAGATATCAGCCAGAATGGCAGACCATCAGGGCCTTGGTATTGCCTTTTACAGTGCCATGTGCTTTATAGATATCACACAGATCTAATGATCTGCAGATCACACAGATCTTCCTCATTGCAAAGGAAACACATGAACTATCTTCCTCTAATTAAAGGGTAGTTTGCTTTGCTATTTCTAGGCTGCTGGTAGCAATTTTGAGTAGGTGTCTAGAAGAGAGCTATGTAAACTTTGTTTTTACATTACAACACAACCATAGCTTCCTAATGTAACTTGGCCTCTTGGAGTTGAACCTGTAGTAAATGATAAACTGGGGAGATTAGACTTTGTGGATGAATTATTATTTTCATAAGTATTGGTTTTGTGTAGTTCACCAAAGATCTACACGCTATTGGCATCTCTTTCGCCTGCTCTGCTGCGCATTGGAGGCAGTCCTGCTGATTGGCTGTTCTTCAACAGACCCCTCCAGGTCATCAACAGGCTTCATCTACAACCTCATGCCAATGTCATGACAAGTAGGCATCATCTGGCAATGTGTTTGTTTGCGCCACAACTTGTTTGTTCACTGGCTGCCTCATGATTGGTTGCCAGGGTTAATGCTACAATTAAAAGCAAATTGAAATTTATTAAAGATGCGGTGGCTGAAAAGAACCATTTTAAGGCGAGTATAAAGAGTCAGTGGACCCTGGGGCAAAATGCAATGCCAAGGAAAGCCTTTTCCAGAACAGGGCACCAACTAATGAGAAGATTTTCTTTAATAGTTGGTACGATGAGTAGGATTTGCTCAGTAGAGCGGAGAGAGCAGCCAACCCATAGAGTAGCAGAGATGGCGAAGATAGGCAGAGGCGAGATCCAGCAAGGACCGCCAGACCAAAGCGATTATATGGTACGAGATTCTCTGTTGGAGAAGGAGCCAGTGGAAACTTTTCAGAAGTATTGTCCCAAAGTTAAAGCATCATGCCTTTGTGCTATCTTCTGAAACTGAACTCGGATGTACAAACATGGAATCGGACTATCTTGAATACTTGTCATAAATTGATGGTATTAGTAGTTACATAGTTTATAATTAATTTGTATGTTAATGATTTGCATGGTAATTAATTAGCAACTTCTCTTTTATAAGTTTGACATGTGTTGTTTATTTGAATTTTGTCCAGAGTCAAACATTGTTACTTTGGTGGGGTTAACAAGGTCAACAGGAAACCGACTTCTGTTTGACCTGAACCTTCAGCTTCGGTTTGGTTCACAGTGGGATCCATCAAATGCCATTGAACTTCTGGAGTTCTGTTCAGAAATGGGGTTTGGTGACAACATGGACTGGGAACTTGGCAATGGTAAAGCTATTTTCTTCGTATTTATTATATGAAATTGTCAGTATTATGATTTATCTACAGGAATGTTGAGAGATCTCTAATCCTATCTGTATTATGCTTGCCTTGGAATTAGACAATTGTCTATTTGAGCCCAACCGATACTGGGAAAGTTGTTTGTGCATAATGGTGTCTGTCACCAAACAGTAGTGTTTGGTGACATTTGAAGTAAGTTGCAAGTCTGGAACTGCTTTGTCCATATCCTGGACTTTTGATATATTTCCCTTTTGCCAGACTCTGAGCTTCTTGATGGCTTAGAACAGGAAATAAAGATTACTACTACTTAATTTGTTGTAGAGCCGGATTACGACACGGCACCAGGCCAGATTATGCTAACTCCAAAGCAGATCGGAGAAGACTTTGTGATCCTGAACAATCTCCTTCGGTCCTATCCAAACATGAACAATAGCAGGATAGTTGGACCAGATAGCGTTGGAACCACTCCTGGTTCAGCAGGACTAAAAATAATCCAGGGGTAATTTGCAACTTTTCTTTTTTTCATGTTGTTGGAACAGTTCATCAGGACTGGGCTTGTGTCCGCCTGTATGCGAGATATTTTACATTGATTACCCATGCCCCAGCACGTTGCATTTCAGTCTTCTCCGATTTCTTCCCTGGTCTGGCGCTGCCTTTATGACGCTGCACCTTTGCTGTGTCTTGCAGGGTCTTCTTCTTGTCCCCTTTCTCTTTGACCTATACAACGCAGTATCATGCTTCTTCGGTTGTGGGCCCGATTGCTTGGAATAGCCTCTCATTGCATCTTCAGCTCTTGCCTAGGAACTCTCTATCCCATATCTGTTCTACTCTTAAATATGTCATATTTGGCTAAGGTTGGACTGAGTGATTTCTTGAAGTGGCTCTATATCAAGTTTCACCAATTGAGTTGATTTATTAATAGCAAGATAGTTGGACCAGATAGCGTTGGAACCTCTCCTATATATTATTACCAAAGATGAACTGTAACTGTTTTGGAAGGGTAAGTCAAAGAGTATTAATGTAAATGGATTATGATGTAAAAAACTAAAATTATTATTTAGATATTCTCAATTTAGAAATGACAATATTGTGAACTTGTGATTTTATCAAGTGCGCCAGTGCGGCATGCCTGTGTCTGCTTACGCATAGCTTTATATTGTTTTAATTTAGAGTTGCAAATGCTACAGGACGTTTTCTGAAAGCCATCACATTCCACCAGTAAGTCTGTTTTTAAACATCTTTTTTGTGACAATGACTAAAGTATTTATAGATCAAATAACATGAGGAACCATGGAATTTTGTTTCAGAATTTAGAACTACATACATGAGGTAATCTGATATTACAGATTTCTGAGATACTAATTTAATACTTGTACTAAAAGAATTGTTAATTTTTTTAATTATCTACTTAACCAGGAAATATATTTCTAATAATTTACATCAACCTTCTGAATGCATATTATTTTGCTAGTGATTATTTTTTTATATTTCAAATAAGTTTTTCAAGGATTAAATGATTCTGACAGCTTAGAAATTATTCCATTGCTAATGAATTATTTATCTGTAGATATTTTTTTAATGCAGTTATTACTTTGAGGGAGACAAAGTGACCTACAAGGAATACCTAAACCCCGAACATTTTGCCAACCTAGCACAGTGCATAGATACTGTCCGTGAAACTATTGATCATTCCCAGTATCCAAAGCTTGCATTGTGGTTGGGTGAAACAAGTGACGCTTGGCACGAAGGAACTGAAAACGTCTCCGACAGATTTGTTTCAGGATTCCTGTAAGTACTGAGAGCCTTCATCTTACAATGTTCTTGGATGTGAATGTCAAAATACACACATTTCGTATGTAGTTGTGGCCAGCCCATGGTATGGGAGACATGTGCTTGAAGTCAAGAGTTGTCAATCAGCAAAGCATTTATAATAAACATGGTTTATCTTTTGGAGTCATTGGAGGTAGTTTACTGTGATACTTGTGAGCTGAAAGATATAATTGCCTCTTTGTAGTGTGATTGACTAACTTTGACTTGACCTAAAGTGCACGTAAAAATTACTCATATGTGACCTATTGTATGATAAATTGATTATCCAGTGACAGTGCAGTCAGGTACGCACTCACACTGGACTTCGATACCTGGACTGAATCTTACTAAACTTTTGACATCTCTAACATGAAATGATGCAGCCATAATTGAGAGATTGTTCAGTTTGAGGCAATGCACTTTATAGCTTGCATGATGTCTGCTATGTTTCTGTTGGTATAAAGCATCTTCAGCAAGAGAGAGGGAAAAAGAGACAGAGACAGGCAATGAACAATAGATTTGAGTGATCTGAGAAAGAGAACGATTTAAGTGCAGAATGATAGACAGTTTGTGGTATCCAGTTTTCTTAGATTGTCTTGTTTTTGCTGTATAGATTGTCTTGTTTTTGTTGTATTTAGATGGTTGGATAAACTTGGATTATCTGCTCAGATGGGTGTTGATGTCGTTATGAGACAGACTCTTTATGGTTACTACTACTCCCTCCTTGACATCAACATGGATCCAAATCCTGTAAGTAGGCCATCTTTTAACATGTACCATCAGATAGACATCTGTAATTTCGAGTACTTCTTGCTTCACAAAGACGCCTATAACGAGTGTACACCATGGTTTGTGAATTTGTTCATGCCTTTGTCACCATCAGGGTCGATCACTGCTCCTGTGTTCTTGTAAATATTGTATTAATTATTCATTTTATGATTTATATAGCACCCCTCAAGAAGTCTACTCGGGGTGCTTTTTACTTCATTGCATGCAATAATTGTTTAACAGTCAAACTTTCAGTTTCAAGATTCATTGACCAAGAACATAAGTGCAAAAATAAAATCATGAATTTTCATTTTTAAAAAAAAATTAATCAGGCTATTGGTGTGTGATGTTTTTGAGGATTTCTGGTTGTCATGGCTCCATCGCGTGTTAGTTGGAAATCAGGTGTTGTCAGTAGCGCTGTCTGGAATGAAAAACAACTCGGCACCAACGACCAGAGTCTATGCGCATTGCACAAATGTCAAAAGGTTAGACGTCGAATAGTTCAGTTATGCAGTAGATTCACCATATACTTGGCACTGCCTTGTGGATTCTCAAAATTATTTGAAGACTGAAAGGTCACCAGTCCGTCTGGTCTAAAACCAGGACCTGATACTCCAGCTGTTATTACAGGGCCCTTGACCAAACTGAAATAGGGACAAATGAATTAATTTATACACACTTTTGCCCCAAAGCACTTGATGCATAGTAAACCGTTCAGCTATGACCATATAACTAAGGGACGATTCTGGATAACTGACTGAAGTTATTCCTGTAAGTACTGAGAGCCTTTGTCGTACAATGTTCTTGGATGTGAATGTCAAAATACACACATTTCGTATGTAGTTGTGGCCAGCCCATGGTATGGGAGACATGTGCTTGAAGTCAAGAGTTGTCAATCCTTATGCATGATTTTGAACAAATCACCTTTCAGACCCAAGAAAACTTACTGGCCGGTAAATGTGCTATAGCAAACTTGAAGGCCTTAAATAAGATAAGATTTGAAGAGTCAAACAGACTCCTGTCCTATTGCCCGACTTGCCCTCTACCTAATTGCTCATACAGGAAGCATTGTTTCTGTGGTACCAAAGGTTCTTGTGTTTCTAGGTCTGGCATTTACAAGCGTGGATCAGTGACTGTGTTTGGCCTGAACATCCGACCAGACTCGTCCAGTACTCTTGTATTTACAGGAAGTCTAGCAGCACAGCGGATTGATGCATACTTGTTGGAGTCAGATGGACCTGAAGGCGTCTTATCTAAGTAAGAATGAAATGAACCCACATCTGTGCCTACAGTACAAAGTATGTCTGCACAGCCATAACTACAAAGCAGTGCAATGCCTTTCTGTCTGGATTTCTTTGTGTAATGTATTATCACTCTTCAAAATGTTAGGTCTAATTATGCAGCATATGTATTGCAAGGAAACTGGCCATTATGTGTGTCTATGAAAAGCACTTCAGGTACATTATTGTTGCTGAAGTTGTGGATCTGACAGCTGAAGGCTTAGAAACATAGCAGTAGGATTACTACAACCAAGAAAACCTTCCATGTCAAGGCAATGTCTTTTTTCCATCTATATCTTGCAAAGATCAGAAACACTAGTGACTTTTGCAACATTTAAAACTGTTCTCTTTCATAGTGGCTGGAAAGCATGTGTACCTATGCACCTGTGTGGGATCAGCACCGTATCAGTTATATTCGCCATTCGCCACTAACTAAGGGACCTTTTAGGTACGTCACAAAAGCGACGCTTGTACCAGCTAACTGATGTTAGCAGACATTGCTCAAATAACAAGAGAGCTCCTGCAGATGTGCTTCAATCCCAGCCAGAGCTTCTAATAGACACGACCTGAAGTAATGGGGTGCATAACGCTGTTTTGTGAATGTTTTTTTGACAGATGGATGAAGATGAATGGAAGGCGATTACAGATGATTTCTGATATTCAAATGCCGAACATAAATCCTTCCAAGCTACCACCTGGTGCCAAGGTGGTGTTGCCACCTCTGACATTTGGTTTCTTTGTGTTTCCTGATGCTAATGTTGGCATTTGCCAGTAACTGTTTCAGCAACTGCAATTTGCACATTTACATAATGTCTTGTGACAGAAGCCTTGAAACAAGACAGAAGCCTTGAAACTAAAGGGACCGATTTGATCTGCTGGTTGAGGTAATGCCGTTTGTCACGCCATTTCTTGGTAGTCCATGTTAACAAATTAGTCTAATCCAGCCCAAAGGCTTTGCCTTAGTTTATTTATCCAGAAAAAGAAGCTTTGCAGCCTGTTACGCTGCCTGTTAAGAGCACATCAGTTGAAGGGGTGCTATACAAATTTGTGGTTACATTAGACTAACTCATTATTTTACTTGTAGGCCAATATGCTACATGGGTGCTGTCTAATATCCAATCGCGTGCAATGTGACTTTTATAAATGTGGTTTTGTGTGACTAAATGCCTTTTTAAATGTTACACTATGCTATTGTTGGGATATCATATCCTTGTGGACAATTTTTACCAATAGTTTATAAAAACAAAGCATTCGTGAATTAATTTACATGATGTTATCACAAGCTTTCACAAGCTTTCATAGCATGTTGTTAAGTTAACGAATTGCAACGGTCCCACTTCTGCTGCAAAAACAAGTTTGACTCCTCTAATATTATACAAATGAGTAATAAAATTGATTGCAAGTGTCTTTAGAACAGGGAAATTTATTGTAAGCATTTTTAAACAATAGTTCTTCAAAGGTTGTGTGCATTGTTCCTGGGTTGAAGACTATATTATTAAACACACAAAAATTATTTGGAAAAACCAAATGTTCTTCAAAGAGCTTAATATCTGCATTGTCCCTGGGTTGCAGAATATATTATTACATGTACATATTTCGTAACTATCTGTCGGCCTATGTAACATTGCCTATTTGTTTAGTTCTGTTCCATTCCAACAGATCCCTGATATGTTCTTTTTTCGATCCACTTGATGATAGCAGTGGACAGGAGTTATTTCCACCTATGTGGACATTTCTGTAGTAACTTTATAAGTGACTAACAAAATTTGCTGTAAACATTCTTAGACTATACATTTATTTACATATTTTACAACTGAAAAAGGCCAATTTGGTTCAACAGTCAAAGAAAATAATCTACAAAAAATAATCTACAAGTATGCTCTGCCCCAAAGTTTTTTTAATTGCTGCTGCAGGTGTTTTTTATCTGTCTGCTATTCCATAAATGGTAATTTAAAAATGTGATTCCACAGTTCGATAACACATTTTTTTTACTAGTGTTGCAACTGCAAAAGTTTTAACCGATGCCGATAACCAAATCATTTCTTCCTTTGTGTAGAGAGACACTTTCTGTGTCTCTCATTTTGCTGATAGTCACGTCCACTAAGTGTATCAGCAAGAAATGCTTTGAAAACATAGACTCTAGTAAAGCATAAAAGGGTAATAAGTCGCACTGCATTTAAATTACCGGACCATGAAAATTTGGCAATTGGCTGATTTCCTGTCAGATGTGGAAATGTTCGATGTCTTCCTTTACCTAAGAGAAAATATTATATCAGATACAAAATAATTTGTACATTTTATAAAAAATTGATTCTGATAATGTAATGGCATCAAACCAGGGTAGAGTGGCAGATAAGTAGAGTTTGAGCCATGGTTTGCATCTGGTCTGAAGTGAAATTTATGCTTTGTTACCAAGCCACGAACTGCACAAAGAAATGTTGTCTGCATAATGCTGAATTGTTGTTTTATATTTACATTTGAGCTGAAAGTTCCTTTAATCTCATGACCATTGCATTATTAAAGGCATTGAGACTTTACTTTACCACACAACATGTACTCTGTATAAAGAACTTAGCTCTGTATATTTACTTTGATGGATATTTAGTTGCATCATGTGCAAAGTAAACTACATGTGACAGAATAAAATACTATTAAAGAATGCATAATTTTCTAGTTCACCCAGCGTCATACACCATCTGTACATGTATCACATGACTTTCTGCTAACATCTAGGCAATGGCATGACTAGAGCATGAGCAAAAGGAGCCAAATTTTACTCTTTGGTTGGTGTGTAAACTTTTCTTTTCTACAACCTCATGTGGCCAGTCCATGACTGACCCGGAATGACCCCTGTATCTGCCCTAGCATCACAGGATACTGCTGTGGACCTATGAAGAAGATGCATCCTTCAGATCCCTCAGCTGCTAAATACATTGAAGTGGTTCTCAAATGGTAGTAAATAAATGTAAAGGTGATGTATAGACATACATAACTTTGTTGCAATAACTATTAAAGATGAAGATTAGACTATATGAAATAAGAAATGAAGTTTTCTTAAAAGTCACTGATGCAATTATAATAATCTGAACGAACCTTTTCTTGAATGATTCAACGATGCTGCTAAGCTTTTCCTCATCTCGAACAATCTCTCCATCTCTGTTGTAGATGACCAAAACGAAACCATCCTCCGTATTTAAACAGCTTAATCTCTCATCCAGAGTTGGTGAACCAGGCTCGGCATTTGCGTTAGTTGTCATGACAGTCGGAGGTATGAAAGTGAGGCTGGCTGGAGGAGAGTTGGGACTTGTAGATTGCACGAGATTGGAGAATTCTGTCATTTGATGATGACATTTGGTTTGCAGCTGACAGAGAAACAAAATAAACAACAAAACCATTTAATCAGTGAAATGACGACTTCATTACGTCTTGACTGACGAATTCATTCAGCCACGAATCAGCTGCTATGGAAAAAGAAACATGGTCCTCTCCACGTACAAAGTAGTCGATTTACTATTTAAAGTGGCCCAAGTTAAGAACATGTACAAGTGATTATCAAAAACCTATGTAGATTAGTGGCAAAAAATTGTGTCTTACATGCTTTCGTTTCAAATAACCAACTAAATGCCTATTCCTCAAGTAATGAATAGTGAAATACCTTATCCAAGTCCTCGGAAAATAACTGCCTCTTTTCACAAAGTTTTTCCAAGTCTATTCTAAAGACGGCTAGCTGATCTTCAACCGCCTCAATCGAACTGGAACAAACATCAGAAATGGATTATAATGGTTCAGAGAGCATGGTACAGAAAACATTGGGAGCCACACCAACAAAAATAAATGAGGCAAAGAATTACTCTACTAATATTTATTGAGAAACAACATGTATTTAACTACTTTATAACTACTACAACATGAATAAGCATACATGTGAGGCAACTAGGCTCAAGCCTTACTAATACTATAGGCACAAGCGACTTACCATGGGTTGAGTGCCCCCATTATATTAACTCGATCAAACACACTGGATGCATAGGACTGTACTGCAAAGTTCCTCAACCAATCAAACCTAATAGCTTATACTACAGCACACATATGAGAAAGGTTGACACCAATGCAATTATAATTATAATTAATTACAGAACCATCTAGAGGGAATATCTGAAAACCATCCAACAGCTATAATTATATTCATGACAACATTAATCAAAGACTTTACATGGCAAGCGAGTATGAGAAATGAATTTCAACTAACCTGTAACAAGTGAGAAATGTAGAAAAAGCTTTGTTAAGACTTGGAAGGAATCTGTTTCTCAGGAAGAGCTGAGCTTTCAAAGTACTCTGAGTTACACTCTGCCTATGTCACAGATTAAAGATCATCATTAGTTATCAGTATATATACTATTTCATTTTAATATCATTACACATGATAAATTGAAGTGCACAAATTTGTATGGAGTACTTTAGCACAAACAGAAAGCTACTTAGCTTCAGAAATCTTCCAAACACATGGTGAATTGTAGTTTTCTGTACTTTTGATTGCTAATGACATTTTTGCCCTTAATGACATTAAACTTCATATAAATAGGTGATGCTGTTGTGGGATACTTTTAAAGGTGTCAGAGAAAGTCTCCAGACATGTACACACACACACGCATGCACGCACGCACGCACACCACACACATATACACCGTGGTTCAATGAAAAGTAAGCCAAACTGTTTATTTCATATCTCTCTCATGCCTGACAACTTTCTTTTAGATTTTGTAACAAAGTAGGCCTATTTCTAAGATGAAAACAGTCTTTAATATTTTTGTGAAGAAACTCTCAGTAGTATGATCTGATTATTTGATTAAAGAAGATGTTCAAAATGTCCTCATTCTGCATGCACGCAAGCCTGAAGGCGCTGGCGCCATTGGGAAACAGCATCGTCGATTATCCTCTGATCCAGACCATCTCACACTTCCAACAAGCGTTGCTTCTGATCGTTTACATCATGGATTGCTGTCTGGCAGACTCGCCCTTGCATTACACTCCACACTTTGTAGTCGACAGGATTTAAATCTGGACTGTTAGTAGGCCATAATGTGGGAGAAATGAAGTCTGGTGTCTCTCTTGTTAGCATTTCGATGGTTTTCCTGGCTCTGTGGACTGGGGCACTGTCTTGTTGAAAAACAAAACAGCCTTCTGGGGCTAGATTTCTGATAACAGGTAGAAGATGTAGTGACAGCATAACGTCGCGATAATAGGCTCCATTAATTTTTACTCCCGGATCAATGACGACCAAATGGGAACAACCAAGCGTCAAAACAGGAACGAACACCATGACAGACTTGCTGAAATGGGCACGCATACGCAACAGTCTGTTTGCAGTGACCTGCCTCTTTTTAGTGCCATTCGTGATGTACAGATGATCATTCTGGGTGTTGATTGGTCATGCAACGGTGAACAACTTTTTGTCAGCAAAGAAGATAGTCAACCGCATGACGAGGATATTTTCTCAGCAGTTGTCTTGATCTGTTCAGACATGCCAGACGATTAGCTTTCATCAGTTCCTGTGCTGGCTTCTTCTTAAGGCACTTGCGTTGAAGGTCATTATGGATTATTCGAACAACACTGGACCAATGAATTCAGGTTTCTCTGGATATTTGATGCATTGTTCTTTGAGTATTCGGTAGTAAAAGTTTGGCTTACTTTTTATTGAACCACCGTGTATATATTATCATGCTTATCACCATGACCAATTGACCATAATCATCAGACACACACCATGACCTCTACAATAACTTCCATTCCATGACCATCACTATCACACCTTGACCACAACCATGATCACCATACAGTGACGTCGATCGAGACCATATATGTATGTATATGTATATATATAATATGTATCACATATTTGATCTGGCTTTTCAAAATAGCATTTTGTCTGAACTGGATTTTCAGTAGCATTATATTAAGGTTCAATTTGTTTAACTTGGTTCACAATTCATGAGTAACAAATAATGAATATTCGTTTATTGATATACATGGAATGTCACACCGCAAACCATTACAATATGTCAGTTGTTTAGTACCAGAGTCTGATTCAATCGAGTTTTAGATAATATTACAATAAGTTATTATAATAAAAGAGAATTCGTTGGGAGATTCTACATAAGAGTTCTGTATAAGGACTCGAGGGATGAAGTTCTTGTCATCTTTAACAGGCAGTCTGAATTTATGTGGCCTAGGTCTTTTAGGTCTTTCTACGAGGGGCATCACAAATGTTTTTATTATGCATCATTTCTTTTGGGCATCAAACTTACTTTTTGAATGTGTAGAAGAGTTCTTTTCCTCGTGGAAGGTATTCTCTGTATCGCTCCTTTTTAAACTCGTTTCGAATCGCTTCAATCTGGCTAATGAGTTGATCCATCCGTTGAATGCTAACGACAGCAAACAGCAACACAAACATGCCACATGATCAAAACACCAGGTAAAATAAGAAACAAAAGAAATAATTTTTTTGGATAACCCACCAGTATGCCTATAAAAATTTTATGGGATAATGGGTCCATATGGACAAATTGACAGGATTCCTCTTCTCTGATTAATTATGAGAATTATCAATAAACAATTGAAAACAATAATAGTTCAAATAATTGTTAATCTGCTTCGTATCATCCACTTGCCGTATCATCCACTTGCCGCATCTTTAAGAAATAAAGGATAGTTTGACTTTGATTGAACTTACTCCAGAATAATATTTGGAAACACACCAACTTCACTTTATAACGACCCTTTCCTAACCATTTGCATTCCTAGAGTGGTGCTACAGAAGTTCTTAAATTATTATGAGAATTATTAATAAACAATCGAAAACAATAATAGTTCAAATAATTGTTAATCTGCTTCGTATCATCCACTTGCCGCATCTTTAAGTCCTATAATTAATGCTGGTCCTCACTCAGAAAACTGATGCATAATAAATACGTATACACTTGAATGCTATAAAAGGAATATAAAATTACAATAATTATACAGCATTGTAAGAAAAACATACCAAAAAAAAAATTTTTTTGCTACATACCTTCGTTCAGAAATGTCCCTTGTTGGTTCTTGGGACACAAATGTCGTGATTTTCTCATCTGAAGTTAGGCATCCGAGATGTAACTCAAAATACCGTTTCAATCGCTGAACTTCCACCAACATCTAAAAATAATGCTGAAATGCAATAGCTGAGCTAAGAGTCAAATTCAGACTCAACTCAGTTGGCTGCCAAATTAATTCATTAGTATTCAATTTCATGTTCCTGAAACAAGTGACGCATGAAATGTTGGAATACAATTATGATCACTACTATGAGTATTGATAATCAGATATTTAAACAGATGGCATAAATTATTTATATTATGCCACTAGTTTGAGTGGATAGAGATGAACCTTCAATTATTTGGAATATAAGATAAGAGAAACACAAGTACCTATCAAGTTCAGCGATAGTCAATTTGTATTTATGAAGACACAATGACAGCTTATCAAACAGAAGGACCATACAGGGATCAATAAGAGCCAAAAACCAAAATGTATGTGATGAACTCCTGATACATTCCTAATAAGGAATAAGGTATAAGGAATACCTCATACCTATACAGTGCCCAATTACACAAGTCCAGGTAACGTCTTGCACGAGAACAGGGTTCTGCGGCACGTCTGCAGCTTTGTAATTAACAGCCCACTTCTGATGGTTCTTTAATGTCATTCCTGTCTAAACTTATGACAAATATGTTTCAACTTGTTTATCCATCATTATTTGCTTATTTATTCTGAAATTTGATATCGCCCTTCTTCATTGGCCACCATGCCACACCATAGGACATATTGTAGTCTCACTTCTTGCTTTCCTGTTCTATCTGCTCTATATTTTGGATTTGGAGTTTCCACTTGCAAGTAAGTCAACTCAGCCATACTAAGTCCCCAGACCAATCTGCTGTAATGGGTTCTGCAATGGATTAGTTTTTCAGACTTTAGTTTCACTTGAAGAGACTATCAATATATTGCCTGTATATTATGACAATGGTGCTTTAGAAGTAACCAGATTAGATATATATGTCTGAACTGAACTGTAGCATTGAGAAATTCGATTGCTGTATGCGTGAATCACAAGCACATTACACAAACGGAAAGACAAGTTTTATATTTGTCTTTGTACTCACCCGATGAAAGACTTCTAGTTTGCTTCTGATGATGTAATCCTCTGCATCGTGTCCAGGGAATTTAGCCAGAAAGGCTCCAGGTGGGGCCATACCAAGCAACTGTGAGATGTCTGAGTTGATACAGCTGCTGTCGGCCAAATGGACTAGGCGTCGCCTCATCTCATACATCACGGCCTCCTCTTTCTCAAGTCTCAGAAACAGAGTCCGTGACTCCTCCACCACAAGAGCCCTTGAACCAGTAAAGCAACAACAAGTGCCTTACATTTCGATGATAAATTCCAGTATTGACAATTCAAAACCTATGTAATGTTTAATAAAGCCTCTGTATTTGCCGACTACATATGAGGCACACACCAACTACATGGGTTAAAGTTACATACCCGTAAATAAGCAACTACAATAAAAGTAGTGAGTAAAACTAACCAATAAAACCACAGGACACCAAAAACAATTAGAGTTTATAAGAAAAGATACCCAGTTCTACTTCATAGTGGGAGTGCACAATCGTTGAATGATGACCACCCAGACGGTCAGTTACAAGGTCAGAGGATCAATTCTTTTCAGATTTTGACTCCACCTGCAACCCTAGCCAATTCACTACACTAAGTACACTGACCATACACAGTCGGCAGGATGATTAGAGGGCAGAGTCGGCAGGATGATAGAGGGCAGAGTATAGAACTAACCACCTGTCCTCATGTGTCAAGGATAAGAAGTTGCTGACATTTCAAATCAATGGCTGCCTTTCATAGGCTTAACCCTTTAACAACCAGCATTATTAATTATGCCTCTAGTTTTACTATGCGCTGGTCGTTAAAAGGTTAAGGGTTGCTCTATTTCTCTCCATCTGCATCTCATAATGATAAAAAATTGCTTAACATCATGATGTTGAAGTTACAATGCATTTTCATCTTCAAGTGAAACAACACTACAATCATAGGGTGTTCGATTTCCATTTATAATCAGTCTCAAAGTTTCTCTAATCAAACTCTAAGACTATGGCAGTCAGGATATTCAGATTCCACCTGCTTTGCATCCTCTTTCCTTTTGTTTACCATGTTGTTGTTTACCAGTAGATCAGCTTACCTTAAAAATACTGGCATGTCAAAGACCGGATGAAATGTTCGCTCATCATAGATTAGCCTAGCTAGATAAGACATCTAATTAAACCAACCACAGCATCTTCGCCGCATGCCATAAAAGTACGTTGTTGCGGACATTGTTGGCTACAACACGTCGCATGTAATAAACGATCTCACAGCAGGCTATTGAATATCTGTATGGTGCTTCTCCAGACGAACCCGTCACTTCATCCGGCAATGCAGCTGAAAGTAAATTTTGCACAAATTCTTCCATATTTTGAAGAATCATCAGAAATAGCAATATTTTAGAAAAAACTGTTGGGAATGTTGATTGCAATAAAATTGTTCACATACAACATATACATACAACATATACATACAACATATACATACAACATATACATACAACATATACATACAACATATACATACAACATATACATACAACATATACATACAACATATACATACAACATATACATACAACATATACATACAACATATACATACAACATATACATACAACATATACATACAACATATACATAAGCCCCTTTTCAACACACATCATTGCAGTGCATATATTTGTAAAACATGATCAGGTCATTAATCTCAAAATTCATTCAGTTTAGAACATAACATCATTTTATAACCCTTTAAACAGATCCGCACAGTAAAACAAACGGACACTATGACAAGATATCCTGGGACTTAATTGCAAAAACCCCCAAAAATTTTTTAAAACAATTATACCAATTTTAGAACACAAGACTTACGAACGTCGACGCTGATATCGGACGGTTTGTCACAGCGAATGCGAGTGAAGAGAAACAGAGGACATGAAGGAGTTGTAGTGAGAAGATGAGGCACTGGATCCAAGAGATCCAGTCTCTTGCCATCAAACAGAAGCAGTTGATCATTGACCTCCACTGCAGTCTGCGAAGCGATCATCTCTGCCATAGAAGACGACCTATCACATCATCAAGTCAACAATAAAAGAATACTTCAGATGCAATATATATATATATATATATATATATACACATACAATTCGCAAAGCATCTTGCCTATCAATCATATATTAGAGTGTCTCATATGAAGGTGGATCTGGCAAAATTTTGGGATGTCACCCATCACATGACCAGATGCATTTAGAAATTTTGAGGTAAGAGAGGAGTGGAGCTATAACTGCAGAAAATAGCATTTTTAAGTTGATCCTACAATTGACAAACACATGATGGATAGGTGCAGAGGCAGCTGGTAAGCAATTCACACACCCATTGCGAATCTGAGGACGACAAAAAAATAGCAAGATTAGGACACATTGTTTACCTGATAGCTCTTGGTCAAGGATAATGTTCAAAATCTCACACAAAGGTGGAGAGAAAATGTGACATCTACAAAACATTTTGACATGACCACCAAACCAAATAAATTGAGTCTTGTCAGAATTCAACCAAAGACTGTTTGAAGACTTCCAAGCAGATAAAGTTTCCGATGCATGCACAACTGATCGAAAAAGGGAAGTACGGCTCTAATGTCATCCTACAGTAAA
The DNA here is from genome assembly GCA_959347315.1 of Bimastos eiseni. NCBI lineage: Eukaryota > Metazoa > Annelida > Clitellata > Crassiclitellata > Lumbricidae > Bimastos > Bimastos eiseni. The sequence continues at coordinate 28,984,459 of OY365811.1, read as the reverse complement.
CAAACTAATCTAATGAGCACAACTTTACTGGGTTCGGCATTAATGAAGCATGCATAGACAGTCAGTCATAGGTACATTCAATAAATTGTAACTTCAAAATGCGAGACTAGCACGGACACTCCTCAAGCAATGATGCATACCCAAAAGTCTACAGTACCCAGAACACAGCAAATATCAACGGTAAGACGAAAAATACTACTCTGAATGAGAAATGACAAAATTACCGACTGTGTGGATCAAGATAGACATAAGAGAGGGTGAAGGATCTGATGTTGAAGACATGAATGACATGCTTCATGGTGATGGCTTCAACTTCGTCAAAGAAACGCTCAAAACTCCACTTCAGCTGAGGATTAATTTCCATCAATCCAGCCAATAACGGAGTCAACAACAACTGAAGACCACTGAAAAGCAGAAACAATAACAAATCACAGAAGATACCATCAATCAATCAATCAATCAATCAATCAATCAATCAAAATTGATATAATGCCCTTCAAGATATCTACTCAGAGGCACAATGATCACAATCTCCACGTATAAAACATGAAGGTAACATGTTTACCACTCTCTACAAAACTCCTCAGAAGTGTGGTCAGAAGATAATTAGAATCATTATCCAATGATTGGACATCTTGTTAAACCTCATGTTCATACTCACCAACTAACTGTACAAAGAGGAAAGGCTGAGTTGACATGACACTTCTTGGATAGTGATCAAAGTATAACTACACACATGCTTACTGCTCTTACTAGTATCACAGGGACACTGCTAAGCAGATGCATAATATGGTTATGAACGATAACACAGCACTTCTGTAACAACTGAGGAAAAGCACCATGCTACAATGTGCTTTGTGATGTCAATGTTCAGTGTGTAGTAGGTCTCTTCAAAATAATATGATGATGACCAAATTATGATAATAATGAATGTGGCTATGAATGACTGACTAACACAGAGAGGCAACATGTTTCTGGTAATGTTTGGCTCCATTCAATTGGACCATTCATTTCTTGTTGAACGCCAGAAATTACCCCCGATTCCTTTTCTGTTATCATCTTATACCTTCACAAAAGCAAACACAACTCAACATCATCATCAGAGGTTACCACAAAGACATTATAATTTAGCACCACCAAATAGAATATGTATTAATTTACAATTAATTGAATAAAAACAAAACAGGATATTGAACTGTAATAGTTTTACCCAAACACATACTTATGCTCCCTCATGGTTAGGGGAAGAGCCTCAGTACTCTTTTTAGTTGTTGACAAAGGTAAGGGGAGGCACATATATACCAAATGTGACGATAAACATGACTTAATGCAGCACAATGACAACAGACTGAAAGGTGAATGCACCAGAAGCAACGGAAACACAGCAACCAGAAATTCAGACAAGAAATTCAGCTGCGGCATTGTAAATTCAACAGCCTCAAGTTGTACGCAATCCTCATCATCTATTTAAAGCAACTACTATGCATTCATGTCTGAAACTGAAAAATCTTTGATATCTGTTTACACATTAACCTCAAATTATCAAAATCTGTGATAGGAATTGTGACCAACTCAGTTTTTCGCCATCAATTTTTCGACAATACACTTTTTTCGGAATCAAATTTTCGCCATCTCCTGTTTGTTCCCCTGCTATTTATTCTGTTGGGTTCTGGCTTCTGAATAATAATTATCTGCGGAAAAGTATTATCATCCTAGAATGGTTTAGAGCATTACAGTGCACCCTCCGCTCAGTTGAGCAAAGTCTCCTTTATGTTCCACATGCATGCACAGTCACCAGCCTTCTCAGTGGTGGGTCCCTCGATCTGAAATGGTCTCCCTTTGACTCCCCACTCTTTTTCTGGAACCCCGTCTCAGCCATTCCTCTCTCATCTCTTAATACGACTTTATTTGGCCACGCTGGGTTGGAGCTCCTCTGAGTAGTCACCTTGAAGAGGCGCTATACATAAATTCTGTTATTAATAATAAAAATATGACCCAGAAAGACTTCTACGCTTTATATAATATGTGACATAACTAAGCAGCAGGCGAAGAATTTTATGTGGCAAAGAATTTCAAGTGGCGAAAAATTGATATGAATAAATTGATTAAAACCGATATGGAAATCTCTCAAGCATGGTTCATACTCTTGTTTAACATTCACTTCTCATACAGTTGTTATATCTTCAAAGCAGTGGATGACAAACAAGATTTCAATGAATAACGTACTAGTGAAAGGTGAGAAGTAGATGAAGAAAAAGATAAATGAGTTATAGGATAAGTGTGTATTGAAAATGAATGAAAGAGTGAACAACAAAAATGCTGACATTGTTTCTCGACTACTGCGTCCTCCAAATGGACGAAATGGCAGCTGTCCAGTGGCGACATGGAAGAATGTGACCCCAACACTCCAAAGGTCAACTGCTGCACTGAACGAACTCTCAACCGGATTGCGAAGAATTGCTTTATTAAAGATGTCTGGATGCTAACATGGGACACAAAAACACTTCAGTATCTCCTGATTCAGTTATTATGTTACTATGCCATTTATGTAGCACCTTTTCAAGACCTCTTAAAGGCTCTGCTCTAATATACATAGGAACAAATAAACAGTTATATGGCAACTGCATATAGAGCACAACCAGAATTGCCAATATAGTTCTCATTGGCAATTCTGGTAGTGCTTTCGATGCAGTTGTCATATAACCTGGTATCGAAACTTCAGAATAAAAGAGTGAGATGAAACAGCAAGAAGACACTACATCTGCTTTACAAACATAAACTAGTTGCCTTAGTAATCCCACTGTCTGTCTCACTCCATCCTTCAAGTCTCTCTCTTTCTCTCCCTCCCTCCTCTGTCTCTCCAACCTTCTCCTCTCTCTCTCTCTCTCTCTCTCTCTCCATCCTTCTCGTTTCTCTCTCTCCATCTTTCTAGTATCTCTTTCACCATCCTTCTCGTCTCTCTCTCTCTCTTTTTTTCTCTCTCCATCCTTCTAGTCTCTCTTTCTCCATCCTTCTAGTTTATCTCTGTCTGTCTGTCTGTTTGTCTGATTCTTGTCTCTCTGCCACAAATAGCCATGAAAACAACACTGACTTGCCACAGTAAGAACTAAATATCAAAGTAGTTTTGCCCTAACTCACGAGATACTCTTCTGTTCCACAGAGGGACTTGAACTCCTGCTCTGGAAGAAGTTCACGAGCTGTTCCAAAGTCGGCCAGCTTGTAAATTGATCTAATCGTAACCAAACAGTAAGACAACACGAAACAATCAAACAGACAGCAGAAAGTCAAACAACCGTTACTTGATGATAGGATCACTGGGTTAATCGTGCAGCCATGGCTTCTTGACCCATTGACCGTTATTTTGTTCACAAAATTGATAAAGAGCATCTCTAAAAATGATGTTGTCAGATGAAGTTGCAGATGCATGTCTTCTATAGCACATAATTTATTGTTGTGGCATAATTTAATCAAATGTGAATTTCACAACCTCGTTGCCAGTGATTCAACAATATTCTATATTCTGTATGTTTCAGCAGCACCATTTCGTTTAAATCTACATGATATATTAAGCCAGCAGGTTTCAGCAAGTTACAATACAGTAGATTCTGGAAAATATAGTATGATTTTCCCTTATATCTGTGTAAAAATTAAACCTGTAGAGAAATCCAACAGGAATGGTGTGGCATTCATGCAATCTCAAACAGCCCATGGGATATTTGCATATGGACCCCCAAACACTAGGGATTATCGTCATGCATATCGTTCAATATGTTATTCTTAGCACAGAAATTCGGCAACCATTCACTGCTGCATGTTCCTCCATCTGCAACTATCTACCTCCTCATGTTTGCAACTCTTTCAGTAAAACTATCTTTTGCTCTTAGCTGAAAACTTACATCTTCTTTACCTCTTAATGGCTGCTTGGCTTCAAGGTCCCCCTTCTGATCTTTTTGGAAGGAGGCAATATCAAACTACAGTTGCATTGTACACATTGTAAATGATACATTGACTGGTAAATCTTCTGCAGCTACACACCTCCCTATCCATATCTTCATAGACAATAGACAACGACACATTCAGCTATGAGTCCATGACCAATCCAGCAATCTGCTTACATCATAAGGCTTCATTGGCTAGACTTTGGGTATTAGATTTCAAAGCCCACATGCCATCCTTGGGACAAGTACCTGGACCGCAGGGTACCTGATGACAGGTCAGAGTCAGCTACAGTGACCAAATGACACTGCAACGCATAATTGAAACTTTAGAGACACATAACCAAGTCAGTTATGACTGTATGTCATGAATACAACTCACTCTCCATCGTCTGTAATGAATCTCATGATGTTGCCTGGTTTGATGTCACGATGGACAACCCGTTGCTCGCTCAAGTGTCTCATGCCGGCAGCTAAATGCAACAGAATACCTTGTATAACTCTGTTCCAATCTGTCTGATAGAATTGAGGCAAAAGACTATAGCAAGTAGTTCAATATGCTGCATAATGAAACTGTTGTTTTCTTTTCACAGGACCCAAGCCAACAAACGGACTAATCCAGAAGTCCACGAAATGCGGCCAGAACGTCATAATTGTACTGCTGTTTATTACCAAGGTGGCATTTTTATATGGCTTCTTGATCAGCTAATGCAACTATAGAGAATGATTTGAGCATTAAGTTGGTAAGACATTAACAACATATGACCAGAAACAGATATACTCAGCAGTACATCAGTATATAGCTAACCTAACAGTGAATCCTTCAACACAAGATCTCAAATTTTCAACAGTACTTTAGATGTGCCAGCTGGATATATAAATGATGGACATAGACCTATCTCCTTTTAAGAATACTACCTTATCTAACTAATGCATCATTGTTAGGCAGGTGAGTTTGCTTTAGTAATCAGACAGATTCGTCATAGAAGTCGTATTTAGTATACCTCTACAACCATCTCAGTTGAAATCCAGTCAACCAAACCAAGAAAACGGAAAAGCTTCAAATGGGAAAAATTATCTGGACAGTGGACATCAGGACAAGATTAGCTTTCAGTCTAAGAACTAACCAACATCGCGTTGGACACGAAGGTATTCTGTTTCCTCAAGGCCGAACACATTCTTTGGGTCCTGGAGAACATCGTGAAGACTTCCTCCAGCACAGAGTTCCATCACTAACACTTTATTGCCACTAAAATTCTAAAATAGTTCAGAATAACAACAGCTACACAATGAAAATGAAAACTGCACATATTCTGTCACATCAAGCTCAGAATTACAGCCAGTTTATTACAGTGGAATATACATTCCCACATAAGTTGTAATGTAACAGAACAGTTTCATGCATATTCACACATCTTCACCTCGTAAAGGCATACCCTTTTATCTTAAATGGAGTCAAAGTTCTTTAAGAACAAGTTCTTCTAAAAGCAAATAATGTTCAAATAACTGGTAAAGCAACCATGGCAAGTTATCAAGCTCATGTGGAATTAAAACGTTCCATCCAGTGCAGACAGTGGACTCTACGTTTAGAGCTTCTGAAACACATTGCTTGAGAATTACAAATGACAACAGCCAAATAATACATTTGTCACATTATGGCAACACTCTCCGAATGGCACTCCTTGGGCAGGTGGCAGAAGACAAGGCATCCAGATATCCAATTGGCCATCAACTACGTACAAGATAGGTAGTTGTCAGTGGCCCGTTGGTTGCGGAACATTTCTGTGATCGACAGACGAGGTCATTCAAAATAAAATACTTTAAGCACACATACAGTAGATGTCAGATTCATACAGTGCTACTGTGATTAGCTCAACAACAAGCTTAGTTAAAATCCAGCCAAGCAATCCAGAACAGAAAAACAGCCTCCATGTAAAGTAATCTGGAAATACTACTGGTAAATCAACAAACCATTGAAATACTAAACAACATGACACGGAACCCAGAAACTGCTACTCAGAGGTCACATGCGTAATACCTTTACAATGGAATCCTGCCGCACAGTTGCATCATTGAATCCAAGAGTCACTAAAAATGAACCATCATGTAAGTTTGGGGCTTGATGCCTCAAAAATGGAAACTGTAAACCTATTATGGGTCAATCAATTCAAACCTGAGAAATAAATGCAAATATCAAAATGAAATTGGAAGCTTCATCAAGATTATTCTTTAATAAAGCAGAATATTAAACTTTTTTAAGTCAACAGCTTTCACTAACCTCCTCTTCGATAGCAAGCAGAGAAACGATATTCTGATGATTGAGTCGATTGAGAATGTCAAATTCGCGCATTCTAATATCCTGAGGAATTCGTCGGGTAAAAGTCTTTACTGCATAGAAATCTCCAGTTTCCTGTCAAAACATTGGTGAGTTAATACAAAACATTGATGTGACGACATTAATTAAATCTTTGACGTCAAGGGTTAAAATGTATGATATTTTAATTCTCTGCCCACGCAAGAGCCGAACGTCTCATTAGTTGCAATCTGTAAGATGTGCTACTTCAATCTATAGTCAATGCAAATTGCATCAAATTCAGAGAATAAGTGATACATTGATACAAGACTTCCGTCAAATCCAGTTTTGAGTGCCATAAGCATGAACAGATCACAAGCAAGCATCGGTTATTTCTAATCGCAAATTCACGTAGAGACATCACTTCAGAGTCAAGATACTGTGGTCAAAATAACTATGGTTTCCATGCACATTGCACTTGCAGAAGAGGAAAAGAAAGGCAAAGGAGCATGTGTTGCATTTTGTTAGGCAACTTATTACAGAGAGATGAGCTGTCCAGAGCAAAGTTTTCATGGAAAAGTCCAAGCTTGGTGGACAACCCGGTCAATTGTGCTACAGAGTGAAGAGAAATATGCAACTAGGGATGAAAGAGGCCGGGATATTATACCTACTTAAGATACGATGGAAAACAACCTGCAAGAAAATTATGCATAAGCATCAAGAACTTAAACTTGAAGCAATTTTGTATACATTACCGCTGCAGTGCCTCCCACCCAAAACTTGAAATATGCCTAAACCTAAGCATAGTACCACTGATCAACCAAGCTGCAACATATGAAATGGAGAATATCCTAAATAATACCTTTGCAAGGGGTCATTGCATAATTACGTAACGCTCGAGGGTTGGTGGGGTGCTAGAAACGTTACGAAACATTACGGAGGCGGGTGGGTGGGTAAGCTGAACGTTACCTAACGCTCACTGATTCTGTACTAATTATAAATTAACTAAAAAATTCAATTTAAATATCTAAGCTATAAACCAAAGATCAACTTTTTCTTTGGGCCGTGAAATCTCAAAAACGGAACGCTTTGGCAATATAACATTTCTACAGAATATGTTCTTCTCCAAATATCTCGGCTAAGGTGAATTTTTTCAGGAAAGCGGGGCTAATTCAATGCGACATAGGAGGCGGGCAAAAGCAGGGCGAAATTCAACATGCAAATCAAGTCGGTTTGTTGTATTATGATCAATTTAAATATTTGGGTGATGCTCGATCGCCTTAGTTGAGAAAGACAATCGGGGCACACCCGCCGAGTTCGAAATTCAGTCCCAAGCAAAGCATATAAATTGACACCAAAATAGTGTTTAGCCTAATAGCCTATATACAGGGTGGTGCAATCGAAGTTGAAACATATTATCAAATATTGTATTGTACTATGTACCATTGATGATTAAAACCGGAGTACAAATTTGAATACCTGGGACGATATTAGGCCTGGGTAAAGCTACACTGAGTTTTGTAAATTAACAATAGTTACGTACTGCTCAGGGGTGGGTGGGTGGTTCTATGATAACGTTACGATGCGTTACAGGGTGGGTGGGTCAAAAACAGCCATTTTCAGCATTACGTAATTATGCAATGACCCCCCAAGCACTGCTGTCCAATAATTTAATATAAAAATACTCTCCACCTCTGTGGTGATGCACAACAAAGTCAATCATACATCAATACAAAAAGTCATGTTAACTTCATGCATCTGGATAAACAGTGAAACGCTTGCACCTTGTGGATTGCCCTGAACACCTTTCCAGCGGCTCCTTCACCCAACAGATCTTCATCACACCATGCATAGCTGCGTGATTTGTACAATCCATACATTATGGACTGGATCTACAATACACAAACAAATTCAGTACAAATCATTAGTATTTTCACAGAGATTAAACACCCATATTATACTTTAAAATAATAAATATGTTAAACTTCAATTTAAAATTTTTTATAAATTATAAATTTCTTTGAACATATTTTTCCAAATAGGTAACCCTTCTGAGATGTGGTCTTAAGTTTTGGAGTCAATATTTGGTGCTGTCACCTCCGACATGTTAATTTATTTAAAACACTTATTAAGTGCACAAGGTCAGTATATCTGAATTTGAGGCATGGATATATAAGATTTAGTCATGTAAAATGCTAAAGTAAAATAGTCCTGACTAAGTGGCCAAACGTTCGACTGAGTGATTTAAACGACATATCTAATGAGTTGACTAATTATACCTCTAGAGATCCTTTCATCTTCAGTCAGGTTTATATATTTAGTTTTCTATTTGCGCTTTTTAACGATGAGAGTGTTCTATAAAGCAACTGGGAAATAAGCTTGCTGTTATAGTTCTTATCACTTGTATGACATTAAACTGCATTAACTATTTTATTATTATTGCGCAGAGTATATATTTTGTACGTGTCACCCCACAGTCAACCCATCCATATACTATTTGAAACTACACCCATCACACAAAATTAAATTTCATGGGATTTTGTAGACCAAAGTGTGACATGAAATTATCACAATTATACAAATTTCCACTAAAGTTCCCAAAAACATTGGCATTTTGTCATGCATCTCATACAAACTGCCACAACATGCTCCAATAAATTGCATTTACTCACTCATTAACTCATAGATAGCATAGAGCAACATGAGCTGAGTCTCAAATTATACCTCATGCCTTAGAAGACTAATAATCCAGCAGAATAAAACAATTCTTCTAATTGCTAAATGTCACTGCAACTCACACACTACACACACTTTCAAAAATACAGCATCCCTAACATCTTGATCAAATCAGATAGCACAACTGCTGATTTCATGTTCCATTTGAATCACAATCTGTTACCCAAGACATCGGCCAATTACTTTGGTATGGCCTCAGACATTTGTTCATATTTTATAACACTAGAACAGCTACAGACTATCAGGCTCGAAAAAATACTCGTAAATATTCTATTAGATCACCAGGTCACACTGTATGAAAAGATCTCCCCATGGATATTGTGAATGTTCTCAGTACTTCAAACCTTCTTATTGTTAACAATCTCCTGCATGCATATTTCATGAATCGTAACATAATAAACAATCTCCTGCGTGCAGCACATATACCTTTACTTAAGTGTTGAAATCTGTCGATTCTCCTTATTTATTTTTATTCATTCATTTATATAGCATCCGTTCAGAACCTACTAAGGAGCGCTCCCAGCCCAGCAACGATGAAAAATAAAGACTTGAGGGACTTGTAAAACCAGACGGTTGGGCCATAAGCAAAGCTCAAGTGGGAGCTCGTTCCATATTGAAGGGCCCACAACCGAGAAAGCACTGCACTGCCAAATAAAAAGGTGAGCCCGTCAAACTAGAAGCCCACGCCTCGTCGCAGAGCGAAGCACCCTATGTGCTGCAACATCGGATATTGAATTTATCAAGTGCCACTATCTAACAGCCAAACATCATCAATGGCGCTGGGTAAATGTGAGTGAACGACTTGCTCAAAGTTTCCTATATGGCAACATTCTCAGAGGATGCTACAACCTGCGCTCCACATTTACCAGACAACCACTCTAACCAATTGGTTTATTTAAGCACTCTGAATGCTGCTGAGTAATTGCCTGCCAAAAAGCATACGCACATATAACGATTTTTCAGCGTTACATAAATTATCTTATTCACACATCTAATCTAATGACTTCTACAACTCGGTCAATGATGCATGTTGGACCTTGTCATTAATTTGCAAAAGCACAATCACTCTTGCGGCATAATCAGCTGATAAAACGGCCTAACTAGAACGGCGATCCTCGGCTGTATCTATTCCAAGTTTATATTCCTCAAAAGATACTACATCCTTGGGATTTTGAATTAGAGTTCACAACACACATTCTGCGTTCTCGATGTAATTTGTAGACCCCTCTACTCGGCCACACTAATAAAATACGTCTGAATGTCTTAATTACCTGCGGCTACGCAACACGTAAATGGAAGCTTAATCAAGTTTCTGGAAAATCTTAGTTGTATTCTTATTTGGGCCATACATTTTGAAATAATAGTTAGATATACTGTCATATAATACCACAGCCACTTTCAAAGATAGCTGCCATAATAAGCACAACGATAACAATAACACACATGCCCCCTACATACCTATTCTTAGCTTGCTATGACTCTTACAAAATCCCGCGAACTATTTCTGGACTCGAAGCTGAACTTGATTGAAGCGTCACCAACATCGACAATCTGGTTCACTGTAAAAAGTCAGTAAGACCGTTCTAGCTATAACATTCATCTTTCTGCGTATATAAAAATTATGACAACTTCAAATGAACCTTGAAATAAATAATGCAGTATATTCGATATCATTATAAAGTAATATGAACAGGCTAGCTTTACACACACATTGTCCATTGTCCCGGCACCAGTATGGCTAAATAGAACGGTTTTAAGGCTATAATAAAATGCGTAAAAATGGACCCTGGGGAAATGGACGCTGGTCCATGGGAGCTCGTTCCATCGATGGGCCGACCAATGAGAAAGCAGTTCTTACATGTAGAATGGTCACACATTAGAATGATCTAGCTTGCAGTTAATTAGACAAATCGTAATCGTAATCTCAACATTTCTACAGCACCCACAAAAGCAAAGTCGCGGGAACCAACTTATTCACAGGCGCTTCTTTGGATAGGCAAACATAAAACTGTGCATGCTTGTGGGTGGAACAGTTGGGGAGAATATGCACAAATTTGCCAATTCTACTCTGATCGATTAAAATGTGTGTTCGGTGCTGCAGAGTTTATAATATTAAATACAATCATGCTGAGATCTAAGCAGACCTAGCCAAACCAAGCTATTTTAGGTCAGAGTAAATTTAAGTCGAGATCAGAGATATTTCATGGTGTTAAAAAATAGTCAGATGATAAACGCAAAGATCGTTTAAACTCGGCGCAGTGTTGTAGTTCGTCCTGTGAGACAAAATGTTTATACTTGGAATTGTAGCATAGATACTGCAATTGCAATCAAATCTCTATATCTATGAAATTGTAGCAATTCATCAGACACTCACAATCTGACAACACAGAACCACGATTGAAAAAAGTCTTTAGGCTCTTGTAGAAATATCACAAAGTGAAGCCAACAATTTCACTTCGAAGTCCACAATACAGTACACAACCATTCCAAAAGAACTGCGCTGCTGTTGCTAGGTAACATACTGCAAAAACTGATGGGATGCTAATGCTATGTTGGATCAGTAATCTCTTCCATTGATTTCAGCCAAGTAAAAACTTTTACCATTAATTCTCTGAATGGAAATATACGGAAAGTGATACCACATTTTCTTCTTGCCTCAACACACCTCAGAGCTGCTAATATCGCGATAAAGTATTGCAATACTTAGAATCACAAATACGCTTTTCAATAGCTGGGGTGGGTTCTGGAACTGGTGCCTCAGAAGAGTAGACGATCCGCAGCTGACGAGATGAACTCGCATTATAATTAATTGTAATTGAAAACTTATATAGCGCCACTCATAATCAGAGGTGCTCACGACTCAACACAAAGCTAGGTGGAGAACAGGAAAGTCTTAAGGCGCTTGCGACAGATGGCCGAGGCAAGAGAGACCACCAGCTCTTCCCGAAGAGAAAGGGGAGGCTGTTCCAACTGGTGGGACCAACATAGGCAAGGCTCCTGGATTAGGCTGTGGTAGAGTATATGTGGGGAACCAACAGAAGTCCACGGGAAGAGGAACGAAGGGAAATCCGGTGCGGAATAGAGGAGACCCTAGTGCAGAGGGCCAGAAGGTAGGTGGGTGCCCAGAGCCAAGGAGACAGCTGCGCATCAGCGCGAGGGTCGTGAAACGGATGCGTTGAGGTGCTGGGAGCCAGTGGAGGGATTCGTGAATGAAGAAAGAGATATGGCCATTCGGTTATTTCGTCCACACGCTTCCAGTGGTTCAAACAACCAACTCAAATACTCAACTCATTTACACAAGTGCGTTTATCTAGTCAAGCACCATATCAACCACCAATCAATCTTAAGTAACACCCTGAATAACCCAACCATCAGCCAGTGGGTAAAACAAATAAATGTTACCACATTATTACAACTGTGTCCAACACTTTAACAGTCTCTTCCCAAATTATTTGTAGTTGTTTAGATCTTGACAAGGATTTTCCAATGTTTTCATTTTCAATATCCTCAGGGTTCAATATCATCTACATGTGCTTGCACATCAAGGGTTGTACAATAAATTCTGCACTTATAAGGTATCACTGTCAAATGAAAAAGCATAAATTGCTGGTGATCAGCAACTGTGTCTGAAGGACATGCTCAAGGTTGAATAACTGTTTCAAGGGAAGCTCAGACCCACACACCATGGATTCACAATACAAGCACTCAAACCAACAACTGCTGTCACACAAAAATAATATTTAATAGAAAAATGTCATTTGATGATAGTGATACTAAATAATAATATTTATTAATAGTTTATAATAATAATATCCAATACTAGTCACTAACAATAATAGCATAAATTAATATGCGCCATTTTGCCAGACAGCTAGTTATTGAATATGCACAGTGGCATCCAGGAACACGACATTCAGTTAAAAAGAACTTCATCTTTGCGCTTTTTCTGGACAATTGTGCCTGGCTTGTGCTGTGCCTCTGGATGATTGGACAGTTCAGGTGGACATGTCGAGATAGGGCTTTCATTGAGTGCCAGCTTCAGGTCGTAGAAGATCATAGAGTCATCTTTCGTCACAAACGATATGGCAACACCATGCTTACCAGCACGACCAGTTCGTCCAATACGGTGAGTGTAGTCTGAAAGAATCAACAGCACAACACGTAGCTTATTTACAAGTAGTGAGCCAGTGGTTAAATTCAGCCGGATCTCAGATCCAGAACCTAGGATTTGAGATCCACCACCTAACAGAGGAGATCTGCCACCTAAATACATATTTTGTTTTAACTCAATCATATGAACCATTTTTCATGTTTTATGCTTATCTGAATAGAAAATGGCGATTATATCTGTTATAGATTCAACATTTAGCCTCACTTAGGCGTAAGTTTAAAATTTTTAATATTTGGAGGCCTGGAACCTCCGGATGAGAAACTTAACCACTGTAGTGAGCAATCATGAGCTCATCAGCAAATCAATCTCCAGGCAATCATCAATCATCAAAGTGCATTACCATTACCTAGTCAAGCACCATATCATCAATCTCAAATAACTTGCCAATCCATCACACAAACCTACACTTCTAAAGATGATCCTGAAAATGCAGCAATGAAGACCCCTACACAAACTGTTCAATAAAGTAGATTGAAGCCATACCCTCGATTGACTTCGCCATATCATAGTTGATAACAAGAGAGACGTCTTTGATGTCGATACCACGACCAGCGACATCTGTGGCCACAAGGATGTCCTTATCACCATGCTTGAGACTGGCCAGTGCAAACTCTCTCTGTTCCTGACCTTTACCTCCATGAAGTGTTGTAGGATTGAACTGAGTGAGAAGCAAACACACTCAGACATCAAAGAGAAATTCAGGAACAACAATAAAAAAACATAAACTTGTAGCAGCAATAATAATACTAAATAATTATGGCTGTCAGTCATTCGTCACACAATTCCCATGATTAGTCACAATTGTTAATGTCTATTAAACAAATTTTTTAAAGCAACTTATGCATTTTTGGGAAATAATATCTCACAGAATAAGCTGACTTCTAATGCAATAGAAAAGTCACCTGAAATTTTAGTAAAAATCAGATTAGTTACAAAAACCAGAACTCAAGCTGTGGAGAGTAAATATGTGCAACAAACAAGATTCAAGTTTAGTTTTTCATACAATACAGAATGCACAAAAACTGTGGAGTGAAAGCTGCAGACGCACTACTGACAATACCCGAGAGCATAACATTGCTTTAGTGTGAAACACGACTAAGCTAGAAATGCCAAATAAACTTGGTCAATTCATTGTTCCATCCTTTCAGAATCAATTCAACCGGTCAGCAAACCCTTAAAATATCAAGCTATAACAGATATATGCAGTGTACCTTCTCCTTTACCTTATACTAATGCAGTCTCCTAAAGGAAACATTACACAATTCAGACTAGAACTAGTGACCAGAATCTTGGATGCTATTACAGGTGCATCATTAAGGTTACCTATGTTCACTGGGATGTATTCTGTAGAAACTACTTACTCCCAGTTTTTCTAGTGATTTCGCAAGAACGTCGGCTCCCTTCTTCTGGTTTACGAAGATGATAACTGGCGGTTCAACACCTTCGTTCAGGATGGCAACAAGCTTCTTTCTGCAGAAAGGCATAATATTTCCTCATTTAATCACTGCCAAATATTTAAATCAGTTACAGTATCTGCCAGGGATTTGATTAAAATAGGCTACAACATAATGTTGATAGCCATAGAAATAGCAAACTGACACTAGAATGACGTGCGTGTAATAAAATTGACTGGGAAACCAAGACAGCACAGCGTTAAAGTAATAAACAAGGTCATCAGATGATATTTAGATTACTCATAATCAATTTACACATTCATTTTGAAAGGTTCAGTTTCTATGTTTAGATCTTTGCCTTTTAGCAAAGACACGAATAACAGCAATATTTTTGATGTCTTGCTTAGCCAGATAAATACATAATCATTCATTATGAGAATTTGCAGTGCCTCTTCAAGGGGACTACTCAGGTGCTCCAAACCCAGCATGGCCAAATAACACCATCAATAGATGAGAGAGGAATGCCTGAGAAAGGAGTTCTAGGAAATTAGTGGAATGCCAAGGAAAAGCCATTCCAAATCAAGAGGCCTATCACTGAGAAGGCACGGCACTGCACCTTATAGATGTGAGCAAGAGGAACCTAGAGACCTTGGTCAATCGAGCGGAAGGAGCACGAGCCCTAACGGTGAACTACAGAGCTTGACAAGGTAGGCAGAAACTAGGCCTATCAGGCAGCGACAGCTATTCCACACTTGACTCACTGCTTAAGGGGAGTCAGTGGAAGACATTGCACATATAGCTGGAGATGTGGCTGAATCTAGGTATGCAGCCAATGAGTCAGGCTGCACAGCATAGGAAGATCCAGGCAACTCGGTCGGGCGGCCAGCATATAGAAAGCAGCAGTAATAACGTCACATGGCAACTAAAGAATGGACAAGAGTAGCAGTAAGCGAGCAACAGTGGTAGTTGGTACGAGCAAGCACGATTGAGCGAGTGAATGTGGGAACCAAAAGCGAGCTCCTTGCTCAGAATAACACCAAGGTTGCACACCACACAGAAGACAAAATGAGGAAATATGTACTTTGTACATACAATGTTACAGCTGGAAAACTTATCCTCACAAGGAATCGCTACATCACATGACATTCGAACCCCTCGATTTCAACTGTCTGAACATTAACTAAGATATTGCCTTTAACCAAAGATTCTGAGTACTGCATGTATTTCATGCCCAGGTCTTGCAGTTTTAAGGATGCAGTCACCAGTTTTTGGTCCAATAACTACCTGACATTTCTTCCTCTTACCTCTTCTCTTGTTCTGACACCATGTAGACAATCTGTTCAACCCTCTCAATTGGCTTTCCAGCAGATCCGATAAACACGGTGGCCGCTCGACGAAGGTAACTCTTGGCCAGTCGTTCAACAGCCGGAGGCATGGTGGCCGTGAACATGACAGTCTAATCAGTAAAAATACAATAGCTAAATATCAACCGTTTTAAACTCTCATTTTCAATAAACCACAGCATCTCGCAAATTTCCACATAATATCCCAGTATATAGACACAGCTCTAGAGGAAGACCATTTCATATTTAGTGGGCCTACCACAGAAAATGTTCAATGTGCAGGACGTGCAGGGTTCTTTGACTTCCGAGTCGATTTGTGAAGGAGATTATACAAATTAACGACTGACAGATATTACCGTGAGATCATTTCTACCGCATATCAAAAGAATAATAAAATGAATAACCAAATGACTGCATAGTTGATCACCAAATGTAATGTTTTGAATAACAACAGAGACAGCCATCAAAATGTTTTCACCTGTCGATACTTGTACTTTGAGGCGAAGTTAGCCGTCAGCTTTTCTACATCCTCCGCATCTTCAGAATCCGGCTTCTGGTTACTCACGGGCAGGTATTTGAGAATGGACTGGACATCTGGTTCAAAACCCATATTGATCATTTTGTCAGCCTATAAATATAAATGCAAACATTCATTAACATTTATTTGGACTACCTTTAGGCTGTCAACAGGTACCCAGAGGTCTGGGTACCAATTCAAATGGTACCAGCCAGGAAGTTAAATCAATACTCGAAACTCAGTTGAAGATACATATTATACTAATTGCTATATTACAGTTCACCGGTTTAATAACTGGCAGTTGCCAGAGACCCTGTAAGTCAAGGCATGTGTGGTCTGGGCAGCGAATGACCCAACATTGATTACATAGGAGGCTTTGGGGCAAGGGTACTTCAAGAGAAGTGCCATCTTTTAGCAGTCCAACATAAGTCTTATGTTGGCATGTTGAACTGCAGTAATTACTTTACACCCACATCCCTGAGATGGCAAATACATAGGGACCTTGAGCAAGTCATTCCCTGTCAATTGTTCAGCACAATCAATTGAGAGTTTGACAATAGACAGTGTCACTCTGCAAATGTCGAATAATGTTATAGTCTTATGCAACATATTCATCCTTAATGTTAATTATCTTTGCTGTATTCTGTTGGGCAGCAGCACAATGATGTCAGCCTTAGTTAACTCTGTCTGATTCAATCATGTAAGTTGTGTCTGTGCTGCAATTAAAATACATGCAACACTATTCAATGTATTCACTTACTCAATGTATTATATACTCATCCAAACAGCATTAATTTATACAAAATGAAACTCACAGAGGACTAACAGACACATCAATCAGTAAGTAGTAAATATCCTGACTAAACTTACTTCATCGAGTACCACATAAGTACACTGCTGTAGGACTAAATATTTATTGTCAAGAACGTCAAGCAGACGACCTGGAGTAGCAATAACGATCTGAAAAGAAAGAAAATGAACAACAAGTAAATAATAACTCTTCTATTATACCGGTCTATGATAAGCACTGTCACCTAGACTGGGTCCCAACCAAATTTATCGAATATAAAGTCTCAATAGCACTAGGCAGATATCAAAAGAATGTTAGACCAGACATATGGTACAAATATATTTGAAGTCAACAACTAGATGTTCAGTAATATATCAGATCTATCCAAACAGCCACAATAGGCACGAGGCTGTTCTGCTACTGTTCTGGGGAACCATACTCATTGTAAGTACTTTTTACCCTAGACTACTTCAAATGTGATCTATGGAATGAAGTTATACAGTTTGATATATCTATTCAGATACCCTGTATAAAATTGATGGCTTGCTCCAAGAAATAGTTGATTTTAGCTATTGTTTAGTCACCAATTCACTGTTGCTTAAGCACAAAAGATTTATTTGACGCCAGTTTCTTACCGACTGTTCCCTCTCTAAAAGAATTTGTCACACTCGAATGATAATTTCAAAGTTTATTTCATTATCATTAAGGTGGGTAAGTTACCAACTTGAAAAAGCAAATGCCTTACAAGAGACAACTAGAAACAGTCCACAACTGCCTCTGAGCATTTACAAGAGATTAATATGCGCATATAAGAGAATGCGAAATGGTGGATAACGATGCAATATTTCCTAAAACAAGCAACAAGGCGCATCAATGTCAAAGATGTCGAGTTGTATCCTACAAGATGGTTTCGGAAGGGTCTGCTTTAAAAAATTAAGATGGCTAAATTTTGTCAACCAGTTAGGCAATATGAATTACTGAATCAATGAAACTTGATATCGACAGACTGTGGAGCTGAACAAACAAGATCAATTGGTCTAAATATTTCCAACCCATTGGAAGAAGAAACTAAAGCTGCAAAATGCACCACCTTGCCCTAATGCTATTTGAGGAAACCATATACACACTTCAATGCCACAGCAAAGCGAAATTACAACGAGATTCTACTCAGAGGTTTAACAAAATTGCAGATCCATGTTCCCAACAAAGGTATGTAAGATTTTGCTGTACAAAATATGTTTAATACTACTTACTTCACATCCAAGGCGTAGCTTGAATCCCTGGTCCTCTCTTGAAATACCTCCAATCACAGCAACAGTTCGAACTCCAAGTGGAGAACCAAACTTAATCGCTTCTTCTTCAATCTGCTGAGCCAATTCTCTCGTTGGTGCAAGGATGACAGCGTACGGACCCTGATCGGAATCCTCCGCCCTAACACAACAGATCAGTACAAAGCAACATCATAGATGGCCAGTCTCATATCTCCATCCAGCATGAAATGGTCTTGCAAAAGTTTTCGTCCATCGTCAGTGGCAAGTTAGAATTAAATGCTGTACATAATGAATATGAAAGACACATTCAGAGGTAACGTAACGTAATGGAGCACTTATATAGCATCACTCGAATTAGAGGTGCTCACGAATCAACACAAAGTTAAACAGAAAAAAAGAAAGCCTTCAAGTGTTTCCGGAAGGGAGCTGAAGAGAGAGAGAGAGAGCAGCTCCTCCCGAATAGGAAATGGGAGGCTGTTCCAGTTGGTGGGACCCACGTAGGCAAAGCTCCTGGATTGGGCCATGGCAGAGTGCATGCGGGGAACCACCAGAAGTCCGTGGGAAGAGGAACGAAGGGAAACCCGGTGCGGAATAGAGGAGAACCTAGTGCAGAGAGCCAAAAGGTAAGCGGGGGCCGACCCAAAGAGACAGTTATGCATCGACACAAGGGTCTTGAAACGAATGCATTGATGTGCAGGGACAAACATACATGTATACATATATGTATGTATGTATGCATACATGTATGTATGTATGTCGTGTTACTATTCGGGGGTTATTTACATCAGGGGTGATTGTCCGGAGGGTAATTGTCCGGGGGTAATTGTCCTAGATCCCAGTGAAGGGATTCATGAATGAAGGAAGAGATGTGACCAAAGTTTGGAATTCCACCAATTAGTCGGGCAGCCCCATTGAGAATGAGTTGGAGCTTAAAGATGTTGTGAGAGGAAAGTCCGATGAAGGCAATGTTGCCAAAGTCGAGCCTAGAGCAGATCAGAGCGTGCCCAAGCGTGGACTAAGCATGCAATGAGAATGACTGTCTAATAGAGCGGATCTGGCGAAGGTGATAGAAGCAGGAGCAAGAAACGACATTTATATGACCAGATAGGGAAAGGGTAGGGTCAAGGAGGCCAAGATCTTGAACAAATGGGGAAAATGAGATGTTGAGGAAAGCCTGACGGAGGACTTCCAAGTCGATCCTGCCTAGTCGGACTTGGCCACCAAGCAGAGTCCAACTAGCTTACCTTACTGGGTTTGCTAAGGTTCAGGGAGAGGCGATTAGAAAAGAGCCAGGAGTCCAGAACAGTGGATGCCTCCAGCATTTGCTCAACCATCTGCAACTGAATTTTAAAAATCAATAAGAAATTTTGTAGACACAAAATAGTCTTTGACCCAAAAAAACAGCATAATTCCAAATGGCAAAGATCATACAGATGACTACCAAACAACACCTCCTCGCCAAGAGTAAATATTTTTCTATCAACAACTGGATCTGCTGTGGAGGGGTGAGCACCATTAAATTAGTAACCACATCATCATGTGTACTGCACCCTCCCCACCACCCTTTGCACAAGTTACTGCTGTGGAAGCTACACCCTACTACTGTACCAATGCATGCATCTGAATACTTGACATATGCACAGAATTCTTTGTCAGGGTACAACTCGTTAGAGTCCTGCAAAAGTCGATTTATTACCTGACCAGTTTTGGCAGAGTTTGGATCCAGACCAGGAGAGGAATGAGAAATGCGGCCGTCTTTCCACTGCCAGTTTCAGCCACACCAATGATGTCACGATTCTGTAGACCGATTGGAATGGCTTGCCTCTGAATGGGCGTTGGATCCTGTGGGCATAATGATATACATGCATTAAGACTATATATCCAATATGCCTTTGAAGTCTATACCATCAAGGACATCAGCATATTAAGAGACGTGAATGAAAATAACATAACCACACCCTGGTTAAATTATAATAATATACAAAGCACCAGAGGTCATTGATACCCTCACATATCTGGGCAGCAGCACTCAGTCCAACGAATCCAGCAAACTAGAAATCAGCACCAAATCACGGTATATGAGACCAAAGAATCAACATTAGCTGAGGTATATCTGTCTTTCAATTTTCAACGAGTGCTTATCCACCACTTCACAACGGCCAGATCCTGCATGACCTCCCTTGACAAGCACATCTAATGCACTACCAATCCATTGAACAGTGAGCTTCACAGACTGTTGACAATACTCCTCTACAGCTGAGATAACTAGGCAAAAACTGATGTCTTGAATAGGAAGTTTCATGCCTTTGAAGAATCTTGCAAATTTCCTACAGGATCACACACCAGCAACCCTGACAAACAGGAGGAGAACGACAATGACGCCCATCCCTGCCAGTCAGAAAGCGCAGATGGAGCCCCTTCAAACATGATGTGTGGTACCCATATTATGAACAAGCCTCAAAAGGACTGAAAAAGACAAGACAATTGACCTAGAACCACATGGATTAGTGTTGTCAATAATGTTCTGATGACTGCTAACATGGGCCTCCAAGTGAAAAGCGAATAAAAGAGGAAAGTAGGTCAGCAATTGGTCAATGTCCGAACACCTTCATCTTCTACTAATCGTATGACAATTCTGATTGTAACATAGTCAGTTACTCCAGTGAGTATTGATCCATCTACTAATAGCCTGACATGACATTTCCTACCTTGTATCCGAGTTTATCAATTATGCCTAGCAGCTCTTTGGACAGGCATGCCTCTTCCCACTTGCGAATCGGATTTGGGATTTTGCCTCCCTTCGTCTGGATGTTGTAGTCCTCCTTGAAGATACGCCAGTCACGCTCTGTCATCTCGGGCAGCCCTTTATCCGACCAATGCCTCTCGTCCCATTTCTGTTTCGCCTCACGATTTGCCATCTTCTTAAGACGAAGCCTAGATAATAATTTTCAATAACGGCTTTATATTTCAGCAGATCATTTATTAGATTTTTCTGTTAAGTGACCAATACATTTCTTTAAGTATTAAGCACATGTCATCATCTAGTAAAATAGCCAATATAGTAAATTTACAAGAATCTCTGTGAAGCACTGAAGTCAGTATGTAGTGAACTTAAGCCAAAACGTTTACACCAATACAGCAAAAGAATCTCATCAAAGTACACAATAAATCACACTTAAATATTCAATGTTTTCACATGTTACGCAATGTGTCCAACTTCAGTCCTTAATGAAAAAGCATAAACTGCAAAGTAAGAAAAAACAAAAATAAAGTAAATCACATACTTTTCTTGGTCCTTTTCTGCAGCTGTTCGTCGCTTTTCCATAAGGTCAGTATAGTATTTTGACTGCTCCTTTTTTTGTTGCTGCAAGACATAATCAACAGGCATTGTAACCACATCTATTCAGCTGGGTCTCTCTCAATAACTGTCCATAGAAGTGCTGGGAAACTTTCAGTCAATACCACAGTAGCGCTCCAAGAGAAAACCGTAGGTTCAGCACCACCACCAGTGAGGTTAAGATGGGAACATTGTAAACACATACACACCACTGAAACTTGAAAGGAACACACCATTGGATGTTGTTATGGAGAGCATGTGCAGAGAGCACTTTTGAGAAGCATTCAAGAGCAACTCAACAAACACACAATTACATTACAGATATACTTTAATGCTGTCATAACGACTGACCTTGATGTCTATTCCAGCAATGTGACCTCGTCCGTAGAATTGGACCTGGTGCTTGTCCTTGTAGATTGGATTGTAGTCGGTGCTTGTGTCCTCGCCAGCATCCCACTCGAATACAAACTTACGGTCGTTAAGACGACGAATTCGTTTCTTCCTTTTCACAATTCCAAGATAACGTTCCTACACATAAACACAGACCTCGTAGCAGCCCACTACTGAATGCTGTAATCCTAAAAGAGTCTGCGAGTTTATCCATATAAATATAAAAGAAAATCTTGCTTTATAAACAGAACAACTACAATAGCAATACAAAAAAACAACCTAATTAAGCAAAAAAAACAATATATCTCAATACAAACCAGTCAATTATCCAAAAACATCTATATACAATGTCAAAACGTAATATGCCAACAAGCAACTAGCTGACAAGTTCAGTGAGAACTGTTAAGTAACAAATATGAAATCACTTAAAACCAATTTAAACTATGGGTCAACATAACAATAATAATAACAATATGAATCCTTTAACGAGTTGCATTGGTCAACTATACAGTTTAAGATTAAATATGTTAAAGGGATACAATACCATAGTACGAAAATTACTATAAAGATACTATATGTTTGCACATCCTAGGATGGTTAAAATCAAGTTTGAAATGTCTTCTATATCCTTCCTCACTATGTCAGTCATTCATCTAGCGAATGACGCAGCGAGAATTGCATCACGTGACAAATCGACAGACACACCGAGCGACATTTCTCTTCTATTATTAGTATCGTTATCGATGAAGACTTACCTTCACAGCTTCTGTCTCTTTTTCTTTGTCTTTGATTTCTGGAACCTTGTCTTTGTTGTCTTTGTTCTGTTCCTCCTGTTCTGCCAATCTTTCCCTCTCTCTTCTTTCCCAGCGTTCACGACGTTCCCTCTCATAATTATCCTCTGCACAAGTTTTACAATTTCATCTTGAAGAAATTCAACTTTCAGTCCTATGCCCTATTACATCACTGCCTTCTGGGGTTCACATACAGAACTTCTCATAATGGGGTTGTTTTACAATGTGATTATTCTTCATACACTAAATTTGGGATCTTGATCATGCTGCACATATCAGAAGTTGTAATGAAATGTGTCAAAAGAACTCCCATCTATATTTTATTAACAGCATCATATATATATATATATTGGTAGTTAATTATTTTCTGTTTTACTTCACCAACCTTAGCATATCCATTTACCCAACTATTCAGTAAGCAAAATTAATGATTAAGTAAATGACCATTGCATTTAAGCTGGCTTCATTTGTATCCCTGTGGTAACATTGTTCACATAATTTTAATTTAGATTTGGCATGATGGCCAATTGGTTAGAGTGCCTTGCTTGTAAAAGAAAGGGACAGTATGTGTTCGAGCCTTGTACGAGACAGTGACTATGTAGGAACTTGAGCAAGTCCCTCACTTACAATTGCTCTGTGCCATTGATATTCTGTCAAATGGTCGTGTGCACGTCTGAACTTTGGAGAGCAATTCATCAAATACAGTTGTTGTATTTAATTCCATGTGGACTTCTCAGTTTGTGCTCATTCATTCATTCACTACTACTCAGGAGTGCTCCAATCCCAGCCAAAATGAGCAGTTTCAAGACTAGTATTAAAAGAGTCCGAGTGGACTCTGGGAGACAAACGCAACGCCAACGAGAGCGTGTTCCTAAGCGAGGGGCCAACCTCTGAGAAGGCGCGATTTTGCTTATGTGACTTATGGCAGTTAGCCTATGTCAGTCATTATGGCAGTTTAACTGACCAACTGATTCTTTGGCTGCTTTAATGAAATCCTGTTGCTTCTTTCTTTCCTCTTCTTGAAGTTTCTTTATAGCAGATACCTGTTCCTCTCTGCGCCGCATTGCTTCTGCAGCTCGCTCCTCTTTAGTCAAAAACTTTGGCTATTGAACAAATCCCAGACAACAGTCAACAACCCCAAAGAAAATTATTGAAAGAGAAATCAAACTATTGAATGATCAATCAAGAATTTAAAATAGGCTTAACTTAAAATAATAGGATTAACCCATCACACAAAATTATGATAGTAGGAAAATAAGATTAACCTCAATTTAAACAAAAAGTACCAAAAGCAGATTAGTAGCAAAACAGGATTAGCCTGTTTTGCCTAGACAATAAAGACAAATTGACTGAAATCTCATGAACATTGCACAACATATGATAATGGTGAGCAAATGGCCCACCTTGCTCTGAGCCTCATCGTCAGCCTTCTTCTTGGCAACTAGTTCCTCAAGAGACAGTGGAACACGCTTCTTATTTTCCTCAGCCTTCAGCTCATCCTCATCCTTCATCCTAAAACAACCACAAACTGTTCCATTCACACACTTTAAAATAATCACAAAAAGCATTCACGTATTACTCTAGAAGAAGGGTCATTAGTAAGACCCAGAGTAGCACTGTGTTAATGCTGAAACACATCATAAACCCCAAAACCTGGAATGGCAGACCACGACGTAAGGTAAGATAGGAAGGATAACATCTTAAGTACTTTGCAAATAAAATACACTTAGGGTACAATTGCTTTTAATGCTTGCAAGCAGCACTGTGATGCAAAATCATAACTCTATCAGTCCATCCCTCCACAGCACCCAACGACTAGCGATTTTACTGCATAACAACTGTAAAGTAAAAAAATTGAACTTTTATACCTCAGTCAGTTCTTGGCATATAAACAATAATATTAAACATAATGTAAATATCATTCTTCAACATTTTATCTACTCATCCAATCCATCCATCCATAGTTAGACATAAATTTGGGGTGATCGAAGCTGCCCCCAAGTGTACTCCTCCCAATTCTTTTACTTTTCTATGTTCAAGTCCATAACGACACGTGTAATGCGAACATAAGAAATGTGACTAAATTAATGTAAGACAAAAAAAGAAATTTTGAAGATACCTTCATAAATGAAGGAGTTATAATTTTTATAATGAATATACCAAAGTCATCAAAGTGAAGAAAAATAAGGAATCACATGAAATGTGAGCAATATTATACATATCATATCTCGAAAGACACAATGTCAACATCAGTCCTTAGCATTTTATATTCTCATCCCATATCTATCAATAGTTATGGGTGAAATATATGGCTCATAACCCAATATTTCCATCCCACTCTTGTTTGGCAACTTGTGCCAAGTGTTAAGTGTGAACTTGTGTCAAAATCTTCCATTTTCCTTTAACCAAACTAACTTTATTTTTGTCTCTTGAATATATTAGGGTTCACAATTTAATTGTCAGATTCAATGAAACTGTCATCATTTGAATTGATTCTTCAAGCAAATGGCAAGATAAATCAAGAATTCATCCACATGTGTTGTTGCATTTTGATTAGTTGAATCACGCCATTAAAGTCCCTTTCCAAAATCTCTTCCACTTATTTCTGAGTTCAATCATGTTAACTTGGCCTAAAAACGAAGTAAAGTTTCAAAATTATCATGCTTTTGATAGGTCAACATATGTCGCTAATTGTTTACACGTAGCACACTCTACTGCATGTTCGTTACTTAAAGGTTAAGTATTTGCAGCTTACAGGATTCAATGCATTTAGAAATATTAGCAACTCACCGATTCAATGCATTTAGAAATATTAGCAACTCACCGATCATTGCCTCTCTTGTTTGGTGACTTAGACCTGCGACGTTTGCCCAGCCGATCTCTACTTCGGCTTCTTTTTCGTCGATCCCGATCTCTATCTCGACTTGTTCGACGATCTCGTGGTTTGTGGCTTCGTATAAGATATGCAAACACATCGTGTACAAACAAAAAACATATTCCAGAACAGAGTAACCTAAGTCAAATCATGCATGCCTTGTTTTTATACTCATGGCTACTTAGCATATTTATGAAGAAGTTCTTTGGGTTCAACCGCATACAGCTCTGTACATCCCTCTGCGCAGTCTGTGATCTGTTAGTCTTTTAAATGAGCAATTCTCTTGGTGTGAAATGCAATGTTGTGAACATAAGCAATTTGCATTTTGATACAATATTAAGAAATTTGAAAACAATTTGATTGTTTTTAGGTTTGGTTTTTGATCAACCCTGTGCACTAACAATGTGTCATAAATTCAATGGCCATGACGCTGCATCAGAATTTGCTGGCAGGAACAAAAGAGACGTAATAAGGAACTTGAAAAAGATATCATGAAGTAACAAAGTCTTCAATGAATTGACTTGGCAGTCTTGCATCATTTCCAACACACTGAAAAACTATAAACTAGAATGCTTTACTGGTGCAAAAAGACTTGTTGAGACACTTGGAAAGGATCAGCGCGATATAAAAGGTTTTAAAATATATTCATTTAATAGTTGAATTAAAAATCACCCATCAGTTCGTTTTCTGTCTTTGCTGCGAGATCTGGATCGTTGTTTCCTTTCATCTCTCTCGTCTCGGTGCTTCAGCGCAACAGGAGATCGCGATCTTGATCTTTTCTCGACACCCATCAGTCTATAAAAATTAATTGAAAAATAAGAAATCTTATTAGGCTAACAAGTGATTGTTGATGCAGAAAAAACTTCCTCAACAATAACAGCAGCAACATTTCAGCATGTCACTGTAGTCTAGCTGCCTATTAAGGTTGTCTACAGAGCTTAATACTAGAGCTGTTCTGACACATCGGCAGCACTCATAATCGGCGTCGATTATAGAGATATCGGTGCTATTGGTAAAATAATTGGCACCAATAGTAAATTTTTTTTTAAATTATTTGATAATATTATTTTCAGTTTTTAAGAGCAAAATTATGACAGCAACATCACTGGATCTGTGAAGGGCAGCATTCTGTTTAGTTCCCATAGCATGTGGCTTTAGACCACCCATGCAGTACGCATTGTGCTAGTATAAAACGTGGGAACGCTGTTGTGTAGAGTGAGTCGTAGTGCCTGCTCAATTACCCTCATCTCTGTCTGGCCAGAATTTTAGGAAAAAGTGGCAAGTCGTAATTTAAAGCTTCCCTGGGGAGGGAATGGCATCATTGCCATGTTTGTTAGAAGGCATCCAGTTACATAGATATCTCTTTTCTCTTCTCCATCATGCAAGGTCAACGGTGGGCCTAATCTGTATAATTGCCTGCCTAGGAATAGACTCCAACTACATGTATACGTCTCCTACGGAGCAAGTGTTTTGCTTGTAACTATAAATAAGCCAAAAATGACACTAACCCTAACCATAACAACCATCATCACGCGTGTTAAAATTGATTAGTGTTTTTAACAGAGCGCATACGACGAAAGTTGAGCATGCGCAGAGGTCTTCACTCACTAAATTTTCGTTTGTATTGCAGCCGAACTTTCGGCCGTAGAAGATTTATCCAATCTAATCATCATCGCGAAAGATCAGTCCACTAAATATGTGCAATGTGCTTTGTTGGTCACTTACTTAATGAAAATTCGCTGTGCTGCGGTCGCAGCCACACAATTCATACGCTATCGGTCATAAACAGCCCAGGCTTGAATTTTACTTATTAATTACTCATGAATGGGCTCCTTAGCGAGGAAACTATCTTAATAACATCAGAGCTCCGAGGTTTATAAGTCGCATTATTATTACTTATCGAGCACGGGTCAGTAATGGATTCCACGGAAACAGATAATAAACACGAAGCATTCAAATGTGTGCAGCAAATGCAGAACCTGAATAAATCTCAACGATTGACGATTGTTTCGTCCGGATTATTTCTTCTATAACAACAAGTAATACGCCAACGGCATAAAAACGAAACTTTGTAAAAGATGTATATCGGTTAAACGTTGACTTAACGTAAGCTCCAAAGTGCCCAGAAGTAGCCCAAATGTTGTAAGCCCAACTGGGGAATACTATCCTTTTCATTTATTAAATTCAAACCGACAAGAATGATCTATCAATTATCCACTCTATTGTTGTTTACCCTTTGGATTATAGTAGGACAAAACAGTAACGTCTTCTGTGTGAGTCCCCATACGACTCGGGCTGGGTGTTTGGATCGGGATCTGAGCTCAGCGGTACGCCTTATTGGGCGCATAATCGACTCCCAAAATTCATCTAGCATTGGCTGACTTGGCTCCCTTCCTGCGGCGTATCACTTTCTGGATCTTTGCTTTGGCTTGGTGCTGCCTCGTGAGTGTGGCCTCTATTTACTTACAGAAGCTTTGTTGTTCTATCATATGCATCCCGCGCCATTGCTCCATTCATACACTCATGAGATCCACAAATCCCTTAATTGGTTGCGGAAAAATTAGGCATTGTCGTGCCTTTTCCGTTGCTGGCCTTGCAAATTTTAATAAACTCTCGGTCGCACTGCGCCCAATGTCTAGATCTTTTGAGGCCACAGTCTATTCTAACCAAAAGACTATAAGATTTCAGCGGGGTTTTTGTTCTGAGCGCTTCTGAGTAGACAGGCGCCTTAGCGCCTAGATATCTTCTTTAGTTTTCTGCCGTTTTGGCAGGTCCTATAGATATTGTCACATAATTGATGATTGAATAAGCAAATTAATGAATATATAATTGTAAATAAATTGAGGCGCTAAACAAATAAATCCTTTAAATGGTCCCGCAGCACAAGCTCATGAGGCCGAATTTATTTAGTAATTTAATTGTTGATATCTTTATTACCACAACTGTTACTTATTATTGAATTATTTCTATGATTAATAAAGGCATCTATTACTTAATAAATTAATGACTAAACCTTTAAAAGTTTAACGATTTCCGGAAATCAACAATGCTACGTCACTACCAGCAAATTCTTCCCTTTGTCCATGACGTCATCTTTGTTCTGTCTGCTGCTCGTAGGTTATTCTATTAGGCCTAGCGTGCGTTTCTTTGCAGTCGGTTTTGCGGTTATAGCCTATCTATTATTATTATTGTTGTTGTTGTTATTATTATTATTATTTTTATCATCATCATCATCATCATTGTTATTAAACTGTCCGTTTTAAAGCGCCTAATAATATGAAATCTGCACGAAGCGTGTAGCAGGAAAGTAGGCCCTGTAGGCAGTAGTTTGAAATTTGTATCTTGCTCTAACAAAATTCCGTTCCTACTTCAAATTGGCAACATGGAAAGTATTTTTTTAATAACAAGACATTCATCTGAGCATGTAAAAAAAATTCCATCAAAAAAAAGGTTTGAGTCCTTATTTCGGATGTAATTACATATAAATTTTCGGTCGATTGATAGACTAGGCATAAATTTGTCTAGAATATTGGGGCCCATTGACCTACTTGTTATCTCCCTTCCCTCTCCTTTGAAGACTTTTTCATAAAAGCTTCAGAAGCTGGAGACTGCTAGGTGGTCTCTGGAGTGCTGTAGGCCTATAAGCTCCCCACTTGGGTTCCGGGTGAAGCGTTGAACTCATAAATGTTTTTAGACACATGAGACATGAAAAGCTTTGTCTGCAGTTATTAGATTTAAAGATGAAAAGCTCAGATCGGCCGTTGCTGGTCAGCAGCATGTAGTTGCGATGTGGTCTTAATTGTGTCGGTTGAGGGGATGGAATAATACGTATTTTGAATAGTAGTATTATTACAGGGTCACATGGGTGAATGTTGAATTGTTACAATATTATAATTCATTATGAGCATTTATATAGCGACCCTTAGAGAAATGTAGAGGAGCCCTCTCACCCCAGCCACGACTAAAGAAAAAGGTAAATAAACTAAGTCGTGACTGGCCAGTGTTCACGGGCCGTGCATTAAGTGTTATAAAGTTTGTACTTACTTACTGCGTCATAGGAAACACGTCCCTCTTGAAATAAATAATGTACTCAGCGCCTACAGAAATTTCGCACATAGAAAAATACCTCCCGCCCCATACCAATGGCTTGACCAGTTGCCAGCTTAGCTCGATTGTTCTGTGTGGCAGGGCTCTACCTGTAAGGCTGTAACGAATGTAGCAATCTCTGTAACGTATTGTGTTTTTATAAAACCTTTTAAGTAGGTCTCCTGTAATATTTGTTTATCTAAGGTAAATTAAGTATAAGATTCACATTATTTAAATTCACACGTTTAAGTAAGGCGCATCTGAATATAGATATAGCATATAGGTTGATATTAGGCTCACGATAGGCTAAATTAAGTTCAGAGATGTAAGGAAAATGTAAGAAATAATAATTATATAGATTCAATTTGTCTTAGCCTGTGTAGCTAAATTATACCTATAATTCCGTGATCTTAATTAATTTTACATGCTTTTATGATGATACATCTGGCATAACTGGTTTGATGCCATGTTTTCGTCGGAGGCCACAATGTGAATGGAATCACAAGGATTACAAGAGGGCTACATGCTGCGATACCATTCGTCTCTGGATGGACGAGCATCGCGGGAAGACACGGATCTCCATTTCATATAACGCTTCCGGTACCATTCGTATGCTACTGCATTCCTCTGCCGACGGAAGTCCATTGTCGACCCGAAAAGTAAATCCATACTTGGACAAAAAGCTACAGAAAACAAGCTAGACATGACAGCGTCAAATTAAGAACTACTATTCTACTAGGGCCTACTACTATTCCTTTCCTCTTAAACTTAACGAAAGGGAAGTAAAAAACTGAACAATCTGCTCTGCGCAAAAATATCAACTATAGGCCTATATTCAGTCTGTCAAGAGATACAATTTCTGGATAACTATATTTTATGGCAAGAGGCCTTGTGAATTGTTTATCTCGAGGTCCTCCAATTGACATGTGCTATTCAAAGCTGATACATTAGCTAGAGATCGATATCTTACTGGATCGAATTGCTGATCAGAAAATCTACTCAACAGTAGTTAAATTATGGCAGATGAATACGATATTTATTTATTAAATTGTATGCTATTTCATTTAACTGTACACTTTTTAAACTGTACATTTCGATTATGTAGGCCTGGCTTCGTGTTTCTTCGGCCATTTTATTTTGTAGGCTTAGCCTGCTTGTTTGACGTTTATTAGTAGTCTGGTAGACGTAATATATATATATATATTTATATAATATTCCAAACTGGAATGTAAGCGATCACACGTACCTGTCATAAGATTGACTGGTGGCCTTGGTGGGAGAGAAAGATAGACGATGGACGAACAATGCATGCATGGTCCGTCCAGATGGCAAAGATAATTGAGTGTAGCAGAGAGAAATGCCACCAATGGACAATGGGTCAATTCGACAGTCTGAGGCAAAAGAGGGATGGTACATAGGTGGAGTGACAGAATTAGCAGGTGGAAGGAACGGTCGAGGGGATAGAACGGCAACGCAGGCAACAACAGAAAAGCTCACGGACGATTGTGCATTTTCTTATCGTCAAAGCCAACGCTGCTTTGTTTAGAGGTCTTGAACGTGGCTCTTGATGACTCTAGAGGGATAGTGCTATCGAAAGCCTAGCATTGGGACCCAGCTCATTCATGAGCGCAGAACTTTCTGTACAATTGAATCTTTACCATATTGCAAAGCCGTCAGCATTGTACCAGAATCCACAGCCAAGTCTTGATCTTTGACCTATGCCCGATAAACGTGAGAGTATAGTAAAGGGTGTAAAGGATGGTGAAAATATTGGAGGTAAGGGAGCAGGAGAGTAATGGAGGTAAGGGAGGGTGAAAGAATTGGAGGTAAGGGAGGACTAGAGTATTGGAGGTAAGGGAGGGTGAGTCTCTAAGAATGGTGAGTGTATTGTAACCATTTGGAGGTACGGGAGGAACAGAGTATTGGAGGTAAGGGAGGGTGACGGTATTGGGGTAAGGGAGGGTGACGGTATTGGGGTAAGGGAGTAGTAGAGTATTTGAGGTAAGGGAGGGTGAGTGTATTGGAAGTAAGGGAGGAAGAGAGTATTGGAGGTAAAGGAGGGTGAGGGTATTGGGGTAAGGGAGTAGTAGAGTATTGGGAGGTAAGGGAGGGTGAGAGTATTGGGGTAAGGGATCGAGTAGTAGAGTATTGGAGGTAAGGGACGGTGCCGATTGTTGATTAGAGTGAGTGCATGAATTGTTTGCTGTGTTGCAAATTTTACCCCGAATTCGTTTTTCTGCCTCGATTTGGCCGAAGATGTTTCAAGTTTCGACCGAAAAACATTACAGCGATACCGATTATTGCTATGGTGCCATACATGGCTTTAGATTTGAGCCATCTAACTTTGTGGTGGGTATTAGGCCTGCACCTAGTTGCTTAAACAAGCAGACAGCTACATTCTGATTGCAGCGTCGGCTATGGCCATTAGCCACCACATCCTCTTAACTTGAAATTGTGACGTGTTGACACTTAATAACAATCTCAAACTCAATAGTAATAAATCCAAAGATGATTTTTGGCTCCTATCCCCTATGCATGGTATGGAGTACTTGTAGTTTGAGTTTAACGACACTGTTATAACAACGATCATTATTTAGCGTCGTCCTCTTTCTTTATCCAGGCTTGGATTGGTACTGTTAGAGTACGTAGAGTGGCGGAATTTACTGATGTGGAAAGGGTGGTATCGTCTCATTCGTCTGTTATTCTAGGGGTGACCATCACTAATAGGCTTAGTTTTAACTTTGACCACATATTGACCATGATCTATTGGGGACGCAATTACACCTATGATGTAGTTCACGTGATCGAGCCACCTCATTGGAATGCCTCCTCTGCTTCCTCTGCATGGTCTGGCTTCGCTAATGCTGGTCAGCACGCGTCTCAATGCAATAACACAGAACGGTACGACTTAACATTCTTGTTAGAAACCTTGTAATTATATACTTCTTATCTCTTCGAAGTACTAACATTAATCAGATATAATGTGAAAATTGTGATAAATATCATTTAACGGCTGCAGTTCCAGTTAAGTACCATAAGCCCATAAATATCAAGAGAATATGCACCAAAAATTTGCAAAGAAAATAAGAGATAAAATATATAATTAACTCGAATCGAAATACATAAGTATTGGAAGCAGTAATAAACTTAGAACCACTTCAACACAACCATCATTACAAATCAAATAAGTAAC
This sequence comes from Bimastos eiseni, assembly GCA_959347315.1. Taxonomy (NCBI): domain Eukaryota; kingdom Metazoa; phylum Annelida; class Clitellata; order Crassiclitellata; family Lumbricidae; genus Bimastos; species Bimastos eiseni. Next base: position 28,951,337 of record OY365811.1, on the reverse strand, counting down.
AGGAATCACTCAAGACAGTACAACATTTGACTAAATTTAATACTCAAGCACCCTTTAAGTATTAACAAAAAAACAGGGTCTTGTAAAACAAACATAATTGCACAACAATTCTCACTTGCACAGCTCTAATGATGAGTGTCATTAGAGTGGTAGATTCTAGAACTAGGAATGTGGTAATTTTACCAGACTGCATAATTCAGGTGTCCAAAGTCATTTAATTATAATCATAAAACTGTCATGTTTAACTATATGAGCAGGACTTAATGCTGCTCTCTTTCTGATAGAAAGAACCGGGCCATTGTAAACTTTCTTACAATGTAATAATATAATGCAATGCACTGTAGCTGAATATTATTGCATTTCATCGGCACCGTAGAGAGCACACACAAACACGAACCGTGTAACAGTAACATTTGTTACCAAAACCAGACATTTCCATCAGATTATTAGAGAGCATTGCACTAACATTTGGCTGTTGTCCAGGCTTTAATTTGAGCCAAGACACTGATTGTGGCTAGGCACAAATATAGTATGAGATAATTGTGCTTCTAAGCATTTAGACCAAAACAGTGTCATAGTCTGCAGACATTACTTAAAACAGCACATGTACAGCATAAGTGTTACAACAAACAAAACAACATATAAAAAATATATAAAGCAATATAAATATTTATAGGCATAACACAAACACATGTACTATACTGGCCATGAAGACTGACTGGCTTTTGCACCATTAACGTCTATTATATACAAGTAATTGCCTTGGCCGTGCACCAGATCAGTATGTGGAGTTGAGCATTAGTACCAGTCACCACCAAATGGATGGTGTTGGGAACTGACGATGATCATATATACATACACAAGTAATAAAGAATCCTTCTAAAAATCAAAGAAATATCAATAACCTACTTTACAACTGAACAATATAAAACCCTACAGAGAGTAAAAGCATGCAAACAGTATATTTTGTATCAATGACAGAATGTCAAACACAAAACTGCAGGTGGACAAAGCTGCATTACATTCACAATAAATTAGTAATCATGTTCTTTTTACAGTATTGCAATCTACAACAGTGTAAACCTGTCGTCCCTGAGATTTAGAAACAGTTCAGCAAAAACATTTCATACAATGGCTGGGAATACAAACTGTTCAATGGGTTTTGTAAACAGTAATTTTTTATGCTACTGAAAGGTACAGACCATAGCAAGGCATTTCTCACTAATAGTTTCACATAGAATTGCTTTAGGTAATTATCAAGAATGGAAAGTAAACAGATTTGAAATTATTTAGGCAAACATGCCAATAGAGAATTATCCCTGGAACTCACTATGACTTTGCCATCACTTCAATTTCAGGACCTGCCACGGAAAGCAAAGGATTAACGGGATGAAGCCTAGAACAGGTAAATGCAGAAACCATGAGTCCATAAAACCCCACTGTTCTGCAGCAAACAACTGCAACAAGGATGATATATCAAATAACACAGAAAAAAGCTATTTGCCTTGGTGACCATTGACACAAGGCATCACATCACAACAGTCATGTTTGATTATGTCTTTACCTAAGAACCTCGTAACAAGTGGCAACCAATCCAACAGGACACTTGAGTGCATCTGATCAGCAAATGCAGAAGGTCACCGGTCCAGGATATACTAGCAAGTAGTTCAAAGATTTTTGGATGGGAAATCTGGGATGACTAAGTTCCTCTTCTGTTACCTCTGCAGCTGGTTGCACATCCACTGAAGACCCTGATTTAAACTAAAGTAAAAACACATGGAGCAAGTTAGTAGTTGTTATAATCTTGTCATTATAGCAGCTTAAAACTAAGCAAGACAAAGTAAATTAGCAAAAACTCACAAAATAAAAAGGTTTATGAAGGTCAAAGAATTCACGGAGGCCGAATTAATAGAGCGCTGGGCTGGTTATAATGCGAAGAGTTCAGATTCAAGCTTCCACTCGGGTGGAAACTGCGAGGATATTGAGCAAGTCCTTCATGCACAACTGCTCAGAACCATTTATGTTTTGTCATTTGGCAAAGTGTTCACTTTGGAACATTGAACAGAGGTTAATATGAAATACAGCAGTAATGTATTGTATTTCATAGGTAGTTAAGTGTTATGCATTACATGATGCTACTTTTGCATTGTTTATTTTTCTCTCTAATTTTTGTAACAATGACAGAAATATTCTCTCAAAAATTAGAACATTCCATAAAAAAACCCACATATCATCAAAAGAATTATTATAAATATGTCATCATAACCATCAACAGAGGTGTAAAATGCCTCACACTGATCACACTGGTCATTGAGTGAACTAAAAATTAACTTTCACAATATTTATCAAAGCCAAAGGCCCAATAATTACTGTTTAGTCAAAAAAAGTTTAATCGACACACAAACACACATACATTAAGTTTCAAAACGAATTTGGTGCAACTACCTACCCCTCTCGTGTGAGAGCACAGCAGTTCTGGATGTGCCAGTGATGATCCTTTAGTGATGTAAGGTTCAAGTGCTGCATAATTTGCCCAGATGACATTGCCCCATGAACATCTTGTTTGTTAGCAAACACCAAGACAGCAGCCTTCTTCAGGTCCTATCAGTAGAAAACCAACACAAAGATGAAACATGGTTAAAACGTATGCGATATATGACTATGCATACACTACATAGCTGATCACATAAAATGCCAAATGTTGGCCCTTTGCTATGAAACAGCCTTCCTTCTATGACTCGTGCTGCAATCTTATCTAGTAGCACAGCTGTTTCTGTTTATTCTCTTAAGACTGATCCTTTCTCTAGGGGTTCTTCACACTGGGAGCGCCTATGATTAGGCTGTACTGTGAGAGGCAGTTTATAGATCCATTAATAGAATAGATTAGAATAAAATATAAAAAACTAGAATTCATCCACAGCAAATAAGATGAAATTCAGCTGACACAAACTGACAATGGTTTCGAGAATTTCATGTCAAGTGATTTTTTTACTGCAAGTGTGTTTGACAAAAAAAGTTGATTTACCTGATGGGCCAACATTTGATAGAGTTCTTGTTTTGCAACACATAATCTTTCCCTATCCGTACTGTCGATGACAAGAATGACAAACTGAAAACAATCAACATTATTCATAATTACTAACAATTTAACATTACATGTGTATGTAAATGGCCATTTATATAGCATCTCACAAGAATGCCATGAAAGCGCTAAACGTAGCTACCCAATAATCTAAACAGATGCAACTAAAGTAATTTCCACAGTGTTTCTTGAGCTTTATGCAGTGTAATATTGCAAATTGTTAATACAATGTATTTAACTAATGTTGTCATGAATGTCTTATACTTATATATATATATATACACAATTACACGTGAGACACAATTCAATATTCGTTTATTGGCCTGTGCAGGAGTGCTTAGAAATTCAATTGAATTAGTTGAAGGTTAATCACGAAAATCATTGCAGATCAAGAGCTGTTACATAGCATTCGTGCAGCCTGTTAGGCACTCATACAGACAAAGTGGAGTATTCTAGACACCACTAAAAACATATTTTAAGTACCTTATAAAAGTGCAGGTGAATCTTAATGATTCACATGAGCCTAATCTATTTTGATAACTTCTATAACACCAGTGTAATCCAGTACAGTAGAAGATTGATGACAAGGAAATCATGATAGTTGCAATTATTTAATCTACTCTAAGAACTTCAATTGAACCAATGTGATACACACAAGGTTGATGATAAGTAGAAACTATGGACCGGAACTTGTCAAAATACATGATGCGTTTCCTCAGAAACCAAATAAATTATTGATCCTATTCAAATAATTTATTCAAGAAGTGTTGAACATGATGATGTTGATTCACTACAAAAAATCATGGCAAACGTACATCTGTGCTGGAAAAGTACGAGTTCCACGAGGCTCGAAGTGACTCCTGGCCTCCGATGTCCCACATAACAAAGTGTGTGCTCCTGCAGACAATTTCTTCAACGTTGCTTCCAATGGTAGGAGATGTATGGACAGCTTCGTTCATGAGACTGGAGCAACATTTAAGTAAGTTAGTTGTAATGTGATATCACTTAAAGCTTGCAAATACTTTTTATACAACCAAAAATCACTTAAATGCAAAGACTAATAATATTTACATTATTTACTTACATGCACAAGGTTACACAGAAATGCAAATAAGGGGAACAATTAGTCAGTCACCAGGCAATGAATATTTAGACCTCGAGATGTCTAATCCCTTAACAACGAGCTTCATAGGTTTTCCCATACATTTAAGTACATGTTCATCGTTAAAAGGTTAAAGGCTAGGAAGAAGTGAGTTTTGACATGTTCTTCAAAGATCATCTTCAAAGATTAGCTTGAGCATTAAAGAAATATTGTTTTTCTGTCCCATTCCTTGAGGGCAACAATATGGAATGCATGACAGTCATGCATTGTGGGAGAGCCAAGATCTATACACAATGGTCGCAGGCAGCAGCGAGAGATGTAAGGAAAGATTACACACCAAAGATAGATATGAGTGCTCATTGCAAGAACTTTAAAGGCCAGACTGCTTTTTTAATTTTACTCTGAATTCTAAAGGAAGCCAGTGCAGCTGACTATGCCATGTTAAAGAACCTGCACAGGACAACACATGCAGCACTATGTGAGCCAGAGAATGTTTCGTATGCTGGGCTCAAGTTCTGAAAACTGAGTTGGCATAATAGAGACCGTATGTGACATATTGCCTTGAAATGATAGAAGCAAGATTTGTATAGTTATTGTTCACCACTGGTTCATCAAATCAGAACCTGGGATTGTTAATTTAATTAAGAAGTCTGCCAATAGGTGCAAAGTGGCTATTTTGGGCAAATGAATGTTGAACCTGGAATTGAAACAGGCATGCTTGGTGTAAAATAAAGCCCAATATAATTCATTTTTCAAAGAAGTACCATGCTGCTTTTTAAACAACACATCACTAAATGTCAGTATTATCAGGCAACAATGAAAAAACATAAAGTCCAAAAAAACTTACAATTGGTACAGAATGGTAGTTTTGCCTGCATTGTCAAGCCCAACTATGATGACTTTATGTTCTGAAAAGAGATCATAACACACAGTCAGTATTAGACATATAACAAAAATTACATAGCACTTAAACAGTTCGTCAAAATTTCAGCAGAAAGAATCTATTTCAGGAATTCATCTATTCAGGTAATATTAGATAATCGGTAAAACACCAATTGATGCAATACATCATTCGGTTCAGAAATATTCACATGGTTCCGTATATACAACAAACTATGAACAACACCTTTGAAGATCAATCAAAGTTCATTCATTCTGAGCATTTATGCAGCACTCCTTGAAGAACTAAGTCAGCCCAGCTATGATTAAAGAAAAAAAAGAGATACTTGTAAAGAGCAAAGTTCAAGTGCAAGGTCCTTCCAAATGGAAGGGAGGGCCACAACCAAGAAAGCATGTCACGGTGAACAGTTTTCACCAGCAATTTATCATAGGTATAGCTGTGTAGCAAATGCCGAAACCACAATCCTTGAAACAATTTTTGCCCTATTCCTGAAATATATTTTATCAGTAAAAAATAAATATCTACTCAAATTTTACTTTACGATGTTTTTGAATACTGGCATACTATTTAGATGTTTGGCGGACTTGTCTATACTATTTTTCTGGATTCGAACACCTGGTAGAAATTTTAGAGAATATTGTCGATTTATCATTGAATACAAGGTTGTAGCTCTAGTGTAAATAAAATACTTGTTTATGTTTCAATACCTTGTGATGAAAACAGGCGTAATAACTTCGCGAACAGAAGACCCATAGCAGCTGCTAGTCTGAGTTTGAAGATCTAACCAGGATTTAATTTATAAGGACAGTTATCCGTATCTTTTTTCACGCAAAGTGAAACAATATTCAGCAGATAAACAATACGCAGCAGATTAATTCGTCGAGAATCAGGTTCAAACGCAATATAATATTACACTTTCTTTCCACAAGTACAACTCAGTCCTGTAACTTATAAAGTGTCTGTTTAAATGGTTTTATACAAAGCATCATGCTATTAAAATCCCAAAAATAAACACGAAAATTCTGCCGGAAATTACTAAGTCTAACGAGAGATAACGAATTTCCATACAGCCGGAACAAAAGGCCTTTGTGCTGCTCGGAAAACCTGTTTCTCTCGGTTGATGCTTCGTGCGTCGAAAGACGTCATAGTCTGAAACATGAATATGTATTAGTCAGAGCTATTTTTCTCAGCATGAGCCTCATAGAGGTGTTAATTTACGTTCACGAACGGTGGTTACCCCGCCCACTTTTGTACAAGGGGCGTGCAATAGGCGGAATAGTGACGCCCGTCAACAGTAGAAATGACGCATTTGGCGAGAATCCGAGGCCTACGCAGAAATTTCCACAGTTTCCGGCGAACGAATAAGGTCAAGAGGTTAATAGCATCTTTCATCGGGAATATTATCGGTTACGCGGTCGTGTATAGTCTACACCGGGCCTAGAACGCGTGAGGAAACAATTTCAATAAAAAAGTCGATGACACGTTTGTGTTGTAAGTGTGAGCATAACACTTTCTATGCAATGTAAACAGGATAATGGTTAAGGTCGTATGAAACAACTGAGTTGAAACTCAAAAAACGGGTTATAACAGACCAGGACCAGAATTTTGATGACAAAGTCGACGCCAAGGAGTATAACAGGTGTCAAAGAGCCGGTGTGCCAGACATTTTCTGCTCCGCCAATGATAGGTGTCTGGCTCGCGCATGATGGCTACACAATTTAGTTAAGCTGGCTATTGCGAGCTTGTTATTGCGAATCCGTTTGACTTCTTTCAAGTATCAGAATCAGATAAATTTGAGTTTTTTATGCTCAATATCCAGAAACAAGAATACATTGATTCAAACTTCAAGATTAACGCTTTTTATGTTCGTGACCGATAATGAAGTTCGAAATGCAGATTCTATGAGCCTTATATGACTGTTTATGTTTAAAAATGCACCATTTGAGAAGGCATTGCCTGGGACGGACACACTTAGCCAGCTTCCAGGCTATTGCCCCATTCTTTTCAGAGGCTTTCGGCACCTTCATCCGCCATTTGCTGGAAATTATTGCCACTAGTCCGGCCTTTAAAATGGTCTAATTTGAACACTTACGTATTAAACTTTAGTCGAGTAACGTAATCTTGAATCTAATTCACATGTGCCCATCACACCACATGTTTGCGCCAATGGGTCAACACGGGCCGGATGTAGGCCCTATGAATGTATGGGTGTCTCGAGGCTACTACAATTTTTTCACATTAAATTGTACACTTCTCATTCCGGGCCTGTTTTAATTCAACCTTTGACTGTTCCCTTTCGTAATCTCGATATTTCAACAGCATCCAAAAAGCATGATCACAGGAACTGTGAATAAGCGCTCAATCAAAACAAAATGGATGTAGGGTAAAAGATTTGTTCCAGGTCAAGATCTAGTGGTCAAGCAAACAGTTCAAAGCATGAGTTGTAGAGGGTCCATAGAGTAATGGAGCGCTTATTGCACCGGTGTGCAAAGCCGAAGAAGAAAGTTCAATTCCCGCTACCACTTTTTTTGCTACGCTGCGGGGTTGATTAAATTACATGTATAATTGTCGGCAAGAATTGCATGGCTCTTGAATTCTACAGCTGTAAATTAGGCTGTAATCTGCGCTTACATTACAGAGGTAAAACGAAGAATTTTCTCAGTCGTACACGTTAGGCAACTAATGGAAGAACACGTGCACATATACAGCTATAGAATTGCACTAGTAGATCTTACAGATTAAAACCTCATTTCTCAATGACAGTGGTGTTGATCGATCCATTCTAAATCGTGCGGTCACATAATGCATCTTTAATCCATCTCACTAGTCAGGTTGGAATAACATTAGTTGTATGCACATAATGTTGCTGCAAATGGTTGACTTGTAATTTTTAGTCTTTAGAACATAGAATTTAACATTCACACACTCTTTAAGCTGCTGCATTTAAAAAAATAATTCTTGTGACCTTTGATGCCTAGCATCATGATATCTTCCCTGTGCTCTCTTGCAATTTATAATTCGTTACTGTTACCCTTCTCATCTAATGTAAACACATGCTAGCAGGATAACACACTCAACATCAAATTATAAACAGTCATACTATTAACAACTAGCCATGAACTGAGTGAAGACTTTTGCTAAAGGTTGTAACACGTAAACTTTAATGCACAGTTCAGATTTGATTTTACAAAAGATCACAATCTATTTAAATCTAATATCCAGAGTCATTTACATCAGAGGTTCTTAACAGGTATGTCGCGACACACTAGTGTGTCGTGAAATGACCAGCAGTGTGCCACGAAGGCATGGTGTGTCGTTGGTGTGTCACAAAAAACTGGTGTATCACAGCATATGATGAGGAAATGTAGAATTAAATCAGTTGAATTAGGAATCCTAAAATCACTAGAAACTATATAAAGCGTTCAATTAGAACATTTTCATTCATACAATTGTGGACAATTTATTTTTTAAATTAAAAAGCTAGTTTAAAATTTTTTTTCCGATGTGATGATTGCATGGTGTGTCACCAAAAAGGTTAAGAACTCTGATTTACATGTTATTGTGATAAACTCCTAACCAATTATTTCAACTGGTAGACAGCAATTCATGCACAAGTAAAATGTATTTTCTTTTAACACACCACATAGCTCAGCAAAACATATTTCGGAAACCATCAAATATTTCCTGAATTACAAGTTTCATTAACAAAAGATTATTCTAACAGGGTAAAAAACCAAAAAATGTCTCTTCGAACATTTTAACGCTCTATAACACTTAACCCAACACGAGCATAGACACATGATTCAGAGTTCGTCTTTCTTCTTATCTATCCATGTCTGGACGCCATCGATATCTTTGTCTATTTCGTCTTTGTTGTACCTTGGCAATGCACTACAATTTATACAGACAATTTGTTAAAATCAGACTGAGAACAAAGTCAGCCTAAAAACTTAATACTGTTAATGGAAAATCATTAGGAAAGCCAGTGAAGGTGATTAATGTGTTTAAGAAAATATATAAGGAATCATTGAGGCATCATAAAGGCCAGCAGTTCTCAACCTGTGGGTCGCCTTACAATATTACAGGGGTCAGCTGAAACCTTCCGGAATTTGTAAAACAGTTTTCAGTGTAATGTCTCATATTTAATATTTATGTAGTTGTGATTATAACACTAACTACTGCACTACAGCAACTTAAATAATCTTTACTTATTTTTTGTACTATGATTCGTTAAATAAAATTATTAACAACAATTATAAATTATTCTGTTAGTTAATGATTGATCATGCTGTTATGCATGAGGTATATGAATTATGAAACGGTAAGAACCGAAATGCATGGTAGTAAAAATGCAGTGAAGGAAGTAACCCAATTTTATAGTTTGGATTGCCACAACTTTGGAAATATTATCAGGGGGGTTGCAGGACTAAACAGGTCAAGAACCACTGATATAGGTAGACAAAAAACAATGTATACTCTGGTACTTAAAATTCATCATTCATTCAGTTTACTGGTATATACACCAGTCACTGACAGCCACACTCGCTGGTCTTATAGCTGATAAACAGTCTTCCCTAGTGTCAGGCAGCTACGAGCCTAGTAAATGTTGCTGACTGGGTGATTTGCCATCTTTGATAATCTTAATATCCAGTAGTTTAAAGGTCTGTTTTGATTGGTTGAATTATGCATAATCTAGGTTTCCATTCTAAGTATATTCCCTTATTTGTGCTTAAATTATATTACCTAGGCCTGTACGATGTAAAATTATATAAATTATATAATGCTTTTGATAGGACAACAGATGTCATTGGCTGCTATGTACACTTTAGCACATGCTCATCAGAACCCAATCGTACTCTCTGTGCACTCTCATTATTACTGGGTTAAAATCTAAACAGCGTTATTTGACTAGCAAGCAAGCTGAAACAGGAGAATAATAAAAATATGTTCTATATGTCTGAATTCATACCAGAGCAATTGAATAAGTCAGTCTAGTTGTATATATAATGAATATCATAATGCCAGCATTAGTAGTAAAACGTAGGGCTGTAGATTTCAATGATTAATTAATCTATTAATCATTAAATATTGCAATTATTAGACTCATTTTTTCTTAACTCATGATGACAATTGGTCAATTTTGAGAGTAACCAATGTGGGAACAACGACAAACCGAAACATTTGAGCAGAAAATTAAGTGATCATTTGGCAATATAAATATGTCCTAATGGTAAAGATGGTGACAAAACTAATTGTCTTTGTTCAAAGTTTGTTGCAATAAACAGTTCGCTTACCATGCTTCAAACACATCGCTGACATGTCAAAGTAAGCAAGTGGAATAATTTAAGTTGTCTTGTAGAAAGAAAGTAGTATGTGACTCAGTTTTAACAGTTTTTCATGCTTTACATAACATACCACTGGAATTTATTCAATAAGTTAAAATAAATTTTTAAAATTAATTGACTTTTTTAACCCTTTAACGATGAGCGCATAGTAAAACGTAAGGCATAATCAATCAATAACACTCATTGTTAAAGGGTTAACCTTTAACAAGTGTCATTGATTATGCCTTACACTTTAGTACACACAAAGGGTTAAATCAGCACCAGCACTATTAAAAATACATACATTAGATACATATCATTGACACACAAAGAAGCGGATGGTACTCGCCGAGCCAAAGTTGGCACTACTATTCGGTTCGTATCCGGCAAATAGTGCATCCAAATACTCAGATTCGGTACTCGGTGGAAATTGTCTACTCGGTTATGAACTTCCCTACTTTGACTTTGATCAGTATACAATTTCAAATTGTCTAAAAGCACTTGTTTAGATCTGTTAGGCAGTCACAGGTGCAGATATTTAACATTCACTTCAGTATTGCTTAAGCATCTTGATACATACATGTATATACATATATAGAGACAATCATAAAAGTCTTAACTTCCACCATTAGAAGAAGTTCCAAAACAGAACAAAACTGCCTACTATATCCCAGACCCAAACTTAACAGCTTGAGTTTAGTCTGTGATAAAGTTGTATCAGTCCAGTTCAATACGCTGTACCATCAATGCATAAAACACTCTCACACCAGTTGGAAAAACTTGCAATATGCAAAAGGATAATGCTTCAAAATGATACATACTTGAAAACTGATGCTGAAATGCGATCAATCACTCCACCTACAATTAAAAAAAGAAACTTTTGAACACCATCCTAAAAATTAGAATGCTAAAATAAATGCATAAACTGGGTATATTTATACATCAAACACTGTAAGTAAGATGGGTTTATGCTTTTTTATATTTTAAATGGTTCATCTAATCAAATCGATCTGTAATCTAAAGGCTTCCATTGCACCATAAATACAATGCACAAGGTATCAATTGGTAGGTATCATGTGTTGCATAAGTATACACTATAAAAGTATTCTACAATACTAAATGCATGTAGATAGACAAGACACATCCAGCATATAAATATGAAAGTCTCATACTGATTATTTAGATTTTAGAATGTGTCTGCTATTGTGATTCATAGCCCAAACTCAAGAAGAGCAGTCTTTTCATTTTCTTAGCCTCGACGTATGAGGGCGAGTAGCAAGTCCTCTATCTCCTCACCTCATCTTCTGACAATGTTACATTACAATGTTACATTTCATTACAGCAGAGTTGGCTATGAGATGCAGCTGAAATATTTCTGCCCTGGAAGAGATCTGAACCCCTGACCATTCAATTGATAGTCCAGTATGATAACCACTACACTATCAAGCACCCCAACCATAACTCACTATTATGAAAAAAGTAAACATAATTTAAAGGTAGCCAATCTGTTTTTTCTTGCATCATGTCTGGCATTTTCTATTACATATGGATGCGAATAATCATACATGTTACTATTAATAAAAAAATTTTAATGTACACACAGTCACACAGAAATGTGAATCTGACGCGTGGATAGTCAGCCGCTAGGAGAAGAAGCAGGAGAAGATGCAGATTTATAAGCATCAACAAGCTTGAAAGTAAAGAAGAAATAGTAAATTTTGAGTCTTTTTTGATGGAATTAAGTGAATTTATGCTAAAAAGAGAGTGGGAGTTGATTCTATTCTTTGCGGTAGAAGCTTGGAAGCACGAGCTCATAACGGTTCAGTCAACATGACCTTGACGACTGCAGACAATGAGGATGGATGTAACGAGTATTAGGGATTGAAGGTGGTCTAGTGCTGAGTCATTTGCATGTCAAACAAGTCAACTTAAATTTTATTCTGCATTCAACAGGAAGCCAATGGAGCTAGCTAGTTCTTCGTGGAACATGCAGCACTATGCAAGCTAAGGAGCTGTGGATGCAAAATTTGCATTTCAATCAGTCTGTTGAGTTCATGATCTAAAAGTCTCGCAAAAACTGAATAGCATAATCAAGGCAAGGGGAGATGAGTGACCAGGCTTATGGTTTGCAACACATTCTTAGTCAAAGCCAACCTCAATGTTACCAGGTACTTAGCCAGAAATTAAGAGTATGGCATTCAAAATCGGACCCACTCGACACAGTGAGCGTACGACGTCAGAAACAGCCAAAGCCGCAACCATACAACGTCCCTACCTGCACTGAATGATCTATAGGACCTGCTTTTGATTATTTAAATAGTGACTCCTGTAGTTTAGGTTACAAGCACTGCAGAAGTCATCGAATAAACCCACTGAATTATAAACTGCTTGTAAATGTTACCTTTGTATAAAATACTCACCAGGCTGACACACTGTATCACAGACTTTGCATAGGTAACAGAACTTGCAGTACTGTTCAAAACAACATCAAAACAACATTGAATATAAATCTTTCAAGTCAATAGTTCTCAAATAGTTAGAACCATTATCTGCACACTGCAGTGAAACAGAAATAAACTGGTAATACAGATAAGCAGAATGTTTCATGAGTAAAATAATTCACACAAAACAATTAAACAGACACATTGACAATTCTGTGGAGTGCTACTATAGGCAATTTCTCAGGAAAACTCATGCAAATGAAAAAGTGTATGTATGATGTGGTGTGATGCCTACCCATCCTAGCTTTCTCCGATTCAAGCAGTGTTCAGGCTCTAAAGAATTTATTTCCACATCTCTTTAGCAATTCTGATAAGCTTGACATATTAAGGGATGACAACGAGTGCCTCTGAGTAGATACCTTGAAGTAGAGCAGTACCGATTAATCAGCCGGCCGATTAATCGGGCTGATTATAGAGATATCGGCAATATCGGCGCCGATATTAAAAATTATTTTTTTTATTTTATAATATTATTTTCAGTCTATAAAAGCAAAATGACCACAGTAACATCACTGGGTCTGTGCAGGATGGCATTTCGTTCCGTTCCCATATCGTGTCGTTGAGCCAATGGCTTCTTCAGACCAGTGGTGAGACCACCCAGTGTGCTAGTATAAACTGAGAATGTGTCTAAATACGTCTTGTGCAGAGTGACTCAGTGCCTGCTTATGGGCCAAGGAATGGCTGGCCAATTCAAGCCACGGAACGGCTGACCAATTCAACAGAGAAACCGATGAATGTAAATCGTGAAGGCATGCCTAATGAATACATGCTAGCTGCCAATCAGATCTCCCCGAAACATTTCAGTCGCCTCAGAGGCTGAGACTAGATGGGTGGCTGTGAATAGGCCAGCCGTTCCTTGGCCTTTAATTACCCTGGGCACAGTTCGACGGCGGGCGGTGTGTCTAATCTGTATTGCTCGCCTAGGATTAGTCCCAACTACAAGCATACGTCTCCTACGGAGCAAGTGTTTGCTTGTATCACAACAATAGGCAGTAGCAATAGGTCAAAAAAGTGATATCGGTACAGCTCTATTTTGAAGGGGCGCTATATCTTTTGGAACCGGACATCTTGGGAAACACAATGAAACAATCGTCAAAATAATCGGCTATCGGCTAATGAATAATCGGCAATAATCAGTATCTGCATAATCGGCAAAAAGTGATATCGGTACAGCTCTATTTTGAAGGGGCGCTATATCAAGTACTTTTGATTGATTGAACTAAAAGCTAGTAAAAGAAAAGGCAACACTCATTGTCATGTTAAGATGTCTTTGTGACAAGAAGCGGAATTAACAGAAAAAGCAGCCTGAAGCTGCTAAAAATGGTACCCTAAAAAGCAGCAATGAGTAAAATGAACTGCACAAAAAGTTCGTGATTATCTCTCCTTAATCTGTCTGAACACCAGCTTGCCATCAGCAGCAAAGAATAAATCAGCCCAAAAGGTTAATAAAGTAAAATGTGACCATGAAGATCGGAAGACTTCGTCAATAACAAACTTAATCTTTCTAACAATTAGCTCGACAATCGTTGACCAATGACAATCTTGCTTCTGTTGTATTGCATAATGCATAGTGCTAAAATATTTCAATAAAAGTACTTAGCATTTCTGGCAGGAAGTGAAAACTACCTAGATTCTAAACAGAATGCTCTCAGATTCCTGTTATTAGACCTGTTTACAGATATTAATCCAATCAGCTCAAACTAATTCCACTTACAAGCAGATAAAAAGTATTTAGCCTTTCATGACAACCTTGGACATGTACGAGAAAAACCCAAAAAATTACAACACTAATTAATGGTGAGTAGTACCAAATCATGAAATATTTAGTATTACTATTTTCTAAACTAAAAAATCCAAATAAACATCGATTTACAGGTTCTGAGGAATTTGCATACCTTGCACATGTGACAGTTTGGCTGAGTTGGACTTTTCTCACATGGACAATCTGCATCACACAGCTTGCAAAACTGAAACGATGTAAAGTCATGAATCAGCATTAATACAAAATAGCAATTCCTACAATGTACATAAACACACACAAAACAGAACATAGCGACGCATGCAAAAAGAAAATAAAAGACCATGACAGGTGAATCATAAGTCTTGCTAAAGATCTTTGAAAAATAAAAACTGTGAAGCATATATTGTCATATAAACATTTTCTTTTATGTATATCTGAAACTTACCTGATGCAAAAATTTCTGTCATGCAATAACAAAATTTCACAAATATCCCACAGTTGTTCACTACTCACTAATTACATATTTATTGCATCACCTTAATCTCATCCAGCATGGGATAGATATAGTGATACAGGATCATTGATCAGCCACAGCAGTGCCAAATATTACTGACAAAGGCTCTATAAAGTGTCTTCTGTCACCCTCAATAATTCTCCAGCACAATGTGACATGTAAGTTTCACAAAACCATTTAAAAACCAGTAAATCAACAGTGGATTTATCAATCAATCAAAGTATTTATAAAGTAACAAAAACATCATTGACTATACAAAGGTTGACATGGAATCACAGTAGATCACACAGGACACCCAAACAATATTTGCAAATGCTAAAAATAAACTCAACAGAACACAATATTCACAACCATCAGAAACTAACTGCTATTGAATTAAATAAAACTGTACCATTCCGAAATAGAAAGTAAAAAGATTGAAAGGCATATGCCAAATAAAATCATGCAGGTATGTGCCAAACAGCTTCTGGCTTATTCAGTTATAGCAAAAGTGATTTTACTTTTCAGTCAAAAATCTCAGTGGCAAGCTTACTTACTTACTTAAGCGGTGGCAGCTATCTACTCTATCCTAATCTTGGCGGCCAGATATTGTTTATCTTGGTCGCCTCTGTAGACCTTTGCCGTAAGTTAGACTACATATTATTAGATTAGATATACTTGCACCAAACAAATTATTGCTTAATAAATTAATATAATTATTTATTTTATTTGGCATAATTAATATAATATAATTAATATTAATTTGCATATTACTCCACATAATGTTCTTGCAAATGACACTTGAGCAATAACTTGATTGTTTGTTTCGCACCTGCTTGCAGCTCAATTTGTACCTTTTATTAAAGCCACTGCAATGATGAACCAAGTGATGGACTACCTCAGTTCAAGTGTCTCTATATCTGGAAAGCATTCACATTGAGCACGATGGCCTCCGTTGTTAGGCACAGTTCGACAACTTGTCCCTGTATGGCGTTAGGCCCTATACTTCAAATACACAAATGCGCTCAAATAATCGGCATCCAGTTATCGGCAAACAAGAAAACTGGTCGACAACTAACCTTACAGTAATCGCAGTAGCCACAGAGTGAACCCTTGTGATATTCTAGTTTCTCTGTTTCTTCTGGCGGCGGGTCTTTATCACCGTCGTCGTCGTGATGATGATGATCATCATGATCGTGGTGGTGATGTTCATCATCGCTGGCGACTCCTTCACCAGCAGCTACCACAGTTAAGGCCAGCGCGAAAAAAGCCAAAAGAAGTAGTTGACCTCTAACCATTTTATCTTTGGAATGTTTCGATTTCGATGTCTGTCTTGTCATGCCAACCCCAAACGCACAATTCATTCATCCGATCCTTTCCCTCGCGCAGAACGACGACCAGTAGAAAGCCGACAGATCAGCTCGACAACGCTGGTTCTCTGTTCTACTTTCGACGGCGATAAAAGGTGACGATGACGACGACGACAAATATTAAAGCGACCTTCGAAGTTAATAGCTTCGTTAAGTAGCAATAAGTGCTAACAAGTCTTCTGGTTTTCTTTCAAAAACTTTAAGTTGCAAGAAGGCAAATAAAGGCGCTAAAACCTGGCAGGGCCTACTAATATGGACTATATAATTCCATATTATTTTGTCCAAGGCTAAAACAACGACATCTCTCTCATATCCAAAAAGAAAGGCGAACGTGGACGTGCTAGAGACGACAGAAATCAAATGGCCAGAGATAGAAGTTCATAGAACTAGCTTGATGAAGAGTGGAGACGTTTCGTTGAGGTATCATCGTCGGCCCGAGCCTGACGGAGGAGAGAAAATGAAATGAATGAAACCATCGACATCAGCAACTATAAAAAATATCCACGCGGAGTAGAAGTTGCTACAGAACCAACCTAAATAATTTTATAATGAATTTCCATAATTATGAGACTCAATAGGCGCTTATGCGCGAGTATTCTTATTGCCCATGCATCTTGCTATGAATAATGTTTAGTGTATGATGGAATCAGACAAGGTGGTGCAGAAATTAGTACTAGAGCGATCGAAGTAGCGGGAACCAGCTGCGATTTATGGATCATGTAGGCGCTTAGTGTTTAGAGTTTAAACAGCGATGAGGGAGGTAGAGGGAATGCAATAGTCACAATGCGATTTACGAATAAGCAGTGTTTCCGACTTGAGTGAAATACCCGTGCAGAGTCTGAGGAGATAGCATGACCTGAAGTTTTGGCGAGTTCGTAGGATGGATAGGCTAATTCGTATTTATTTATACCGGAGGGAATTCGTTTCAAAGAGGCGATGCAGTACAATTTAGACCGGGGCGACATCTATGTTTAAGAGTAGAGCGCGTACACGAAAGTCTGTACACGTTTTACTCTTAAGCATAAATGTCGCCTAAATCAAACTTTTGCTTCCATGTGATGCTTGTTCTAAACATAGATATAATAACTGTGGCCTTGGATGTATTATATCTATGGCCTTAATTCAAGATGGCTGCGGCCAGTCGTATTGGCCACTAACGTCTATTATTATTACAGATCAATGTCATTGGCCATAGAAAACGGAGTTTTACACTAGCAACACCAAAGATTTTAAAATATTTGAGCAACACTGCAACTAGCCTTCTTTTACCACCAGTCAAGTCTATTTTAGAAAAGCCAGAAGAATTGATTTTTTTGCAGTGGTTTTGGTGCAGTCTTTTGTAACGGCTTCTAACCATCCAGTGAAATGTCATCGTACCATGGTTCTCGAAATCTGGCATTAGCGAACGGCTTGAATGCATGTTCAGTTATAGCGTTGCTTCTATTCGGATGCAGGGAAGCGGCAGATACGGATGTTATGTACCTTTTAAAAACCCTTTCTTGCTATATGTTTCTCGCAAACGTATTAACAGCATGGACGTTTAAAGGCCGAATAAATTCGTTCAAACGTAATTATATGGTGATTATTTAATTTCATGTCATTGCAATTCAATTGTCATTCATGGCGCCTCTAAGACGTTTATCATAAGAAGCCAGGAATTGTTAGTCTGTTTTCATTCCATCATACCATGCATTCTTTCAGGGAACAGATGAATCTGCAGAGGGAGGGCATTCCACACCCTTGGTCCTACCACAGGGAATGCGAGGTTTTGTATTAATGCTGTGCATGCGACCAGGACCCCAGCTCAGCAGAGTGAAAGGAGTGACTATGCCCAATGCTTAGAAGGCATTTGAAAACAACAGAGATTTATATGGAAGCTGCCAAACATTAGACAATATTAGATGTTTTGGCATGCATAGCTGAAGTGGACTTCTATGAATCTCTCCTATCTCATTCACTAAGCCTAAAATTATTTATAATGATTGGTTATGTCTATGGCTTCATGGGACAGGAAGTTTTACAAAATGGAAAGTTGGAAACGTATAAAAATTTTCTGCGATCTTCTGTGGAATAGTCCAATAGATCTTGTTATATTATAAATTGAAGGTGAACTGATGAATCAAATTTGCAGCCAGGAAAAGAAAGTTCTGATTTAGTCGAGATGTTCATTAAGTGCTGAAATGCTTCCTTATTTGTTTCTGTTGTTTTGTATTAGTTTATTTATGAGTATATCTCCAGAAATTTATATCTGAAATCTCTAAACTAATTGTAGTTGATATTATTACTAGGCCTGCATTATAATGTTTTAAGAAATGATCAACCATATTTCCTGTTAATTTTCTTCATTATATCAAATTTGTCAATGGATGTTTTCATTACTATATCCAAAATTCACGAATTTTGCGAATCCTGTGATGACCGCGAAAATTTACAACCGTAGTCTTGAGTGACTGAGGTAGCCAATTACGGGTGGAACAACTCACAATGGCGATACTTCTAGACATATATTTATATAGACATCATTGCTTGTTACACACAACTGACAGACAGCTGTGTTCTATTATATTATTAATGAAGTGTGCATTGGCTGCAAGCACTTTCATAGCCCTCCATTGTTCAAACATCATACTTATATTTGTTAATTTGCTTCTTAATGATGTAACTGGTGGTCTTTGAATGTGTTGCTTTGTGTTTAGGTATCTCAGGTGTTAAAGAGAGGTTTCAGTCTGCTTGTCTCTGTCCTTTGCTTTCATCTCATCCTAATACTATTTGGTGCATCTCTTTATGAGTAAGTACTTCCCTCCATCACATATTAGGCATTGATGTCATTTAACTACTTTACTATCATTACTTAATGCTGGTTGTGAGGTTTTTAATGTGAACTCTAGTGAAGAAATACACTTTTATTGAAATAATTTCATGTGCACTTAGTCACACAGAAATGCGCGGTTAGTCAATCGCCACATGAAGAGACGATTAAATGTCCAGATGTTCGAGGGCTAATGATAAATTAAGGTATTCCTTGAAAGACGAAAAGGAGTTTGCGCAACAGGTTAACTAGTAGTTGATTCTATTTCCTGGGTTCATTCAGCAAAGCAGAATGCATGAAAGCTAATGACAATGCCAAATCATGTTCCTATGCTATGGATTGTAGTCAATACAATGTTGCAAAGGTTTTTACTGGTATTTTAACCATTATTCTAGCAAAAGCATTCATGGTTTATTTTTGCTGAATGTGAAGTTATACTTAATTTTGTTGTTGTTTATTTTAGATCTTCTAATGAAACCTTTTATTTCTCTGTTCTTCTTGCACTGAGTTCTGTGTTTCCATGTTTGTTAATGGTTGGACCAACTGTTGAAAGCTGGATAAGCAAGAGGTGAGT
This sequence comes from Bimastos eiseni, assembly GCA_959347315.1. Lineage (NCBI taxonomy): Eukaryota > Metazoa > Annelida > Clitellata > Crassiclitellata > Lumbricidae > Bimastos > Bimastos eiseni. Next base: position 28,931,440 of record OY365811.1, on the reverse strand, counting down.
CCTTGTCTTAGGCTGAATGGCCTAATTCTTTAAAATGTTATACTAGTTGATAAACTTAGGCTAACTTTTGTTGCTATGCAACACACTTGTTAAAGGCAATATTGCAGAGCCTGTGTGTTTACAACGACGCAACATGCGAGTGGACCTAATTCAAAGTGAGTTATTTTCATAAATGGTTTCTTGGTTTGATTCAATGTCCAATTTGGTCCTCCCTGCTATTCTTCTTAGCCAGCTCATTAGAACAGACAGGATTCGTGATGAATTAACCCAGATAGAGCTGGGCCCGAGAGAATCAATGGTAGGCAGGATCAGTAAAGGAAGACTGACATGGTCTGGCCAGGTAGCAAGAATGGACTATAAGAGGTTGCCAGCAAGGGCGTGAGGGCATTGTGTAAGGAACATGGAGTCGAGGAAGATGAACAAAGACATGGATGGAAAATGTGGTACAAGATCTCAAAGAAAATAACATGGACACGAGAAGAGCAATGGATGCAATCAGAGACAGATAGAAATGAATTCATAGTGTAAAAACTCGTCGATATACACCTGATAAAAGAGAAAGAGAGAGAGGGAGATATTTGGTTCAGATTTCTAAATTTTAGTAGAGGAAGACTGGCATTCCAACAGTGTCATTCGCAGGCGGTGCTACCCGGGAACTCATACAAATTTTGATGGCTAACTGTCACGACTCAAGTTGTCGGTCAGCTAGGGTAGGGTCAGGTTATGCCTTGTGAATGTTGGTTAAGGTTAGTGTTGTGACTTGTCGTTAGATAAAATGCAAAAACCATAGGCCGCATAATTAATTTCTCTGCTCATTGCAAGGCTGAATATTAGGCCACAGAAGCACCATACACTAGGGATAACCGATTTGCTGTCCACTCATCTCAGATTGTGGGCAACATTTTTGAATTGCAATGGTTGCATATTAAGGTGCTGTGCTAAAACAGTCTAGATGTTCTTAGTAGAGTGGTGACTAATGATTAAGGCTGCAAAGTGCAGATGTGTCTCCTCCTGGTGTGCATACAAACTTGCCATGTATTGCTGATTGCAGCGCTGTTGTGGGGATTTTTGTGGTGCCCGTTTGAAACTTACTGTCTGGGTACCAGGGCTGTTAACAATACTGGAAAAAAGTATTGCAATAGCAATACCAATGCTTCATAATAAAAGGTATCGTAATACCAATACTTTTTCTGAAAAGTACTGTAGTACCAATACCAATACTTTTCAATATGCTTGATCAATTCGATCTTAGCATAAATGATAATTCATGTACCTATAATAGTAGGCCCTATCATAGAAAATTTCCCAGAGATTCCCTTGGGCCAATCACAAGCAATCTATATAAGAGGAATGATTACTAGTCAAATTTCATTGTTAACACTTTTCTCTTAAACACAGATGTCGCCCAATCTAAATCTTTCTTGTTTTTGAAAATATAGTGTTTTGAATCTCCAGCAGCAATATTTTGTATTTTGCTGACATACCCGGTAGTCATTCGTAAATTTGGTGTCATGACTACAGCTTGTTATTTTGAAAGGATCTCAAATTCCTGGCTCCTGAATATCACCCAAAATCTTTTGACATGAAGGAATATGGGGACTTTCCAGTCCTGTGCATATTGGTCTTTGGGCCAATCACAATGTCTTTGAAGTAGCCTTCAGGCAGGGTGTTCGAACACAAAGCTCTGATATCGCACATGCAATCTTCGTTTCCTCTGTCCTATTCATTTTCAGGATCAACTACATGTAAATTCGCAGGCACTCTAAAATTAATTAGATAAGCCACTTCTACCAGTGAACGCAAAAGGACATAGGCCTACTTCGGTCATTTTTATAGGCCTATAAAATATTCCATCTGTTCGCACCAAAGTTTATATGGCCAAAAGAGGCTATATATAGCTTATAGGTCTAAACTTATCAAAGCGCAACGATTGACTTAGCATATTTTTTGAAAAACCGTATAAATTTCAGTAAGAAAAAGTATTGGTATTGGGTATCGCTGACAGGCTAAAAATAGGTATCGCAATACACATGTGATACCAGCAAAATAAAACTATCGCGATACTGACAAAAGTATCGCGATATTTTATCGCGATATTAACAGCCCTGCCGGGTACAGTGGTACACTGAACACTGTCAACGAGTACCCGTTGACAGCTCTTTTCCTTTGCATGTTAATTAGTGTTAAACTATTCTAGTGCTTCTAGTGTTCATATAATATTCTATTTTTCATATATTTACTTTTCATTTTTTTAGTCACAGTCACCTTCTTCCACGAAGCCAGCATAAAGTTTGAAACTGCGCTTTATCTTTCTCTTTTTCGCATAATTTTTAATTGTGTCAACTCATAGCCACTTTAAACTTTTGCTGCTAGTTCTTTCCTTAATAAGCATATATCTGTGTCATTTTGTCATTAGTTTAGCTGTGTTTACTGATTTTATTCCTTAACGACCACCCAGATTGATTTCCCATACATATTTTAACATGATCATTCTGAAAAATATACAATAAAACGATTATCTTTGTTATCAGTTTGCAGGATGGGTCAGAAAAGTATGTTCTGATGACTAGTGTATCATCTATTGTTGGAGCTTGGTTGGGTGCATTCGTCATTCCTCTGGACTGGGACAGGTGGTGGCAGGTAAATCACGATTAGTTGAGGAATTTTTATTTTACTTCTATGTTATTCATTATTTTGTGTAGTTGACAATGTGGCATACTGGTTCAGAGGCATGCATTGCTGCCTGCTAAGCTATAACTTCTAACTTCTACTAATAAAGAAGAGGAAGATGAAAATTGCATTTTCTTATCCTTGCTACAGATTCCACAGATATTTTGCTTGAGGTCTATCTGTTGCTATTGCCTAGAAATGTGTTATTCGCTTTGAATACACTGTCAGGCTTAAAAGATCAATTATTTATCACTGGTATTTCCTTTTTTCCTTTCATACTTCTGGATAAGGAATAAAATGATGTTAGGTAAATTGTATGTGACATCAATTCTCGGCCTCAGCATGGATGTGCACTAAAGATTTTGTTCTTTTGCTACAATGCAGAATTTGTGTTGAACATCTGCTACTAACTGTCATACATTGTGCTGGTATTTATTTCTGCTGCTTCTTCTGGCTTCTGTATGTGAAAGTAATCCTGGATCTACAGGCTCCAGAACTGAACATCGGCTAACTTGACATTTGTGTGCTTCAAAATATATTTGCATTGCTTTATAAATTTATTTTCATTGGAGATTCCATTGACTATAGCATCTGGTTTGTGGGACCCATCATCAGTTGCTCTTACCCAGTGTTGTATGCAAGACTTGAAACTTCAAGACCAAGACAAGACAGTGACAAGTCGAGACTGAGACAATGAGGCACCGAGACACTAGGTTCAAGACAGTACGAAGCAGTAAAAGACAAAAATATAAAAGGCTGTAACATACTAATGTATCAGTCTTCGGGAATAATGTTCATTTTTAATTTCAATTTGAAACTTATAATGTATATAGTAGAACTACCAATTCCCGAGAACAATTTCTATATTACCTCTTCTTCGGCGTATCTTCGGAATAGTATAAAGAAAGCCTTTTTAGACACGTCTGAAATATTCTAGACGATTTAAAACAAGCAAATTCAAAACCAGATACCAAACGAAATTAGAAATTTCCGCTTATCCTTACTCACCCTAAGAAACTCGAAGTTGTTCCGATCGTTTCGGTTAATGTGGTTTTACATCAATGACAGACGGCACGCCATTGCTATTGTTTTGTCAATAACTTCAAATTGCGTAAATGAGAACTTCACAATTTCAGGTTCTCTCTCAGACATTTTTCCACTTTAAGATAATTGAATTGATTGCAGTATCATGTGATTGTAGTATTGAGCGTTAACCAGAATTACCGTTTCTCGTTGATTCTGGTTACAGTTTCTAGCACAAAATTTTAAGACAGTTAATGCAAAACTAATTGAGACCGCTTGTTCGCGACAGAACAAGGCTATCACTTCAATACAGTTTCTAAAAATTGGAGACCGAGACAGCAGGCTTCCGAGACCAAGACAATAAAAAACTGTCTCGAGACCATACAACCATGCTCTTACCTCATTTCCATGTTATTGCTCTAAGTAATGCTCTTTATGGGTATTGGCTGCTCCCTAATGTTAGAAACACTGTCATTCATCATGATATCACTATGCCAAGCATCTCTGTATTAATTCATTATCGTTATTATGGTAAATGTGGTCCTAATTGCATTGATTTGCTTTTCAAATGACACTGAGATTGTCATTGTCTTTCTGAGATTGACAGAGCAATGTGTTGACTCCCGTATGTGGGGTAGATTAGCCAATTGGTCTGAGCACTCAGCTGTAGCACAAGGGAGGCTAAGTCTTTTGTGGTGTAGAGATCATGACCAAGTCATTAAGTCATAATTGCTGGTGCTGTTGATTGATGCTTAGTAGTCATTAGATAAGTTTTGATATAATAGCAGAAAGGCAAGAGATACAGTGATACATGCTTGTAACCTTATATAGTTTGAAGCAATAAGCTTAGTAGAAGAAATTGATCTAGTGTGCTAACCTAATTATGGTGTCACATTTTGAGTGATTTTTTACTAGCAAGACCATGGAAAGGTTGTTGGAAGTGCATCTGTCTGTGACAGTAGTTACTACAGATTGTTGTGAAACATAAAATTGAAATTACATAGCTGAAATGTCAACTGTCATGGGGTTGTGTTATTATTAAGCTTCTTAAAGTCTCATGTTATCATCACCATTAATTTTGGCTAAAATGCCACTAGCTTTTCTCTGTGGGAGACACTGATGGTTGTTACTTCTGTCCGATTGACTGGATTATGTTGCATAGCTGTGTCTTGAATGATCTCTTTTTGCAGGTGTGGCCTGTTAGCTGTATCTGGGGCAATCAAATTGGTTACTGTGTTGGACTGCTAATTACGATCAAGTGTCTGCTACTAAGTGCAAATGACAAGAAAGCACAGAAAGGCGTCTGAGATAGAGAAGAGAACCTTTTCTACATTTTGTTGTCTCTCTCTGAGATGCTTGTGATGTTGGCAGAAACACTGGTATCTTTGGCTCAATATGTAAGTGGCATAAACGGTTGCGTTTACGTAATAGGCTGTTAGTAAGTCTATGTTGTTTTCTATGGTGATAATTGAGACAGAACTCCATACTTAATTAAGATTGATAACAGAACAGATGTGATTCAATGATGAATTTAAAACAATGTAATCTTTGCCTAAATTCCAGCTGGGTCAAAATGGTTTTGTGGCTTGGGCCATCATTAGTACTCTTGGCACTTGTTATTTAGTGTTTAATTAAAAATTAATGTAAAATCAGTTGAGAAAGGAGATTAGGCTAATGTTCTTGTTTGTAATAAAATGGTACCATGAGAGCCACATTAAAACTTTTTGTTGTGAGCACTGGTAGAAGTACATGTACCGTGTTTCCCTACATTCACCAGATCCGCTGTAAGAAAGGTTTCCCTAAATTCATTATAAATTCAAGAGAGGTCCATTGTAAGAAATGCCAAGCCAGTATTGTTGATTGAGCTGAACATGGAAGAAACATGGATGTGAAATTGTGCATATGTGAACTGTATTGTAACCGTATAATTATTGTGGCGCAATAATACAGCAAATTCAGCAGCTCCACTGTAGACATTGTAGACATGTGAGAGGTTGTCACCATTTTACATCACCCATGAGTTTTTTACACCTGTTAGAAATGTTACACAATAATACTGATATGCAATGGTGGTTCATTTCTTTGAGAATAAAGAGTTAACAGTCAGTAATTCAGTAAGATTATAAGTAATTCTCATTATTTCTGTTGAAATTAATTAAACGTCTTGGTATATTTCTCCGAAATGACTACCAACAACAACAACAGCGCTGAATATCAAGTATAGATGTTTTTGATTGTTATTCATTTTTGCAGCTAATAAAGCTAAATATTGCAATTCAATTTTTGTTGTTAAAAAATTAGCTTTGTTGCAAACAGAGGCATGCTACCTTGTATCCTACCAGGGGCTTCTTCCCCACGAATGTCATTGTAGCAACTCTCCCCCCTTCTGTCTTCCACAAACTTACCATAATTTTTAAACTCATCCCACCCCTAATTCAGATGAAATATCGCTATGAAATCTTCCTTCTGTTTTTTGGATGCAGCATTTGCTCCAAGGTTTACATGGCATAGAAGTCTCTTCAGTCTACTATACTTTAATAGTTTAAAACAGGTTACTAAATTATAAGCATTTAATTTGAAAAATCAAATAACGAGTTCTTCATGTCTTGGCTGTTTGCACACAATGACGCTTTTCAGTTGTCATTCTTGATTACTCTGTTCGCCATTGGAATTAGCTGCTTCTACAGACGATGACTGGTATATGTGCATGGTGAACGACATAGTCGGACACACTACCCATGACCGTGCGTCTAAGGGTTCCCATTCCTCTGGTGCCCATGATGATGACAGCAGCATTCTCGTGCTTTGCTGCATCAACGATTGCTTCTCCTGGCTTTCCATATACAGTTTTATAGGCTGCCTTTACCTGTAAGAATTCAAGCAAGAAATAGTAGACTCAACATGAGTGACTTTTGCAACCTATTTCAACCCAGCTTGTCTTTGAATTTGAACTCGATCTTTTCGTTGATCATCTTCAACAGCCGCCTAGGGCGCCAGAATTTTAGGGGCGCTATATTTTGGGACAACATTTTTATCAGGAATAAAATGTTTTGGATACTATATAAAAGCAATTATTGAAATAGTTATTCAAAAATTGTTATAAGCTAATTCCAGTTCCCACAACAATATTCAATCTCCTAATAAACTAACACTGCAAACTGAAACCATAACTTTAATTTTGGATTTGTTTAATTAACACATTATTAGTCTATCAAAAGAACTGCAAAGAAGTTGCTGAAAAAATGCCAAATTTTGCAAGAATTGAACACTTGTCAATAGCAAAGATATCGAGGCGCTGCAACTGTGAAGAACTTGTCTGTATTTCACATCGGATGGAGTGAGAAGAAATAAATAATCGTTTCAACTCTTGTAGTAGCGTATCTGCAAAAGTGCAATGTGTGAAATTTTTTCAAACTTGACAATTGCATGGGGAATTAATCTGACACCTCCTCTACCTGTTGTATCAGAGGAACACATCTTTTCGAAACTGAAACTTGTTAAAAATAATCTGCGAATGACGATGACACAGAATCGTTTGTTTAATCTGTAAATCCTGTTTATAGAAAAAGCAATCTCAGCAGACATTGACCTTACCTTGGTTTTTCATGAATTTACAAAGGCAAACTAAGACAAGTCGGGTTAAATTTTAAAATAGTGCGTATTATACATCAGGAAGTTTGAGTCATTTGTTTAATATTCTTAATGATAATATAAGCCTAACTATATTTTATTTTAATATTTTATATTTAATATTTATTTTACTTTGATTATTATGAAAAATAATATAATTGATATATCAATAAATATTTATATTGGCAGCAAAACGTACTACAGATGACTAAAAATATATGTTATGATAAAAAAATTTGTAAAGTAACAATAAAAAATTTAGTATAATGATAACATTTTATTTTCCAATTGTTATTTGCCAAATTATGCATCTGTATTATTTTTAATAAATTAGTAACATGTTTAATTCTTAAATTATTTTTATTATTTGAATTCTGCTCTCCTTGCTACATTGCACATAAAATAAAATTTATTTGCACTCAAACTCCTTTTCCTTCCCTAACAATTTTCCTATAAAATAAAAAAACTCGTTTTTTTGTATTTCATGTAGTGTGTGCCTGACTCCATATTTATTTCTCACATTCAACTGTTCATGCAACAGCTAGGTGGGGGCGCTCTTATAGAAGGCTGCCTATGGCGCCAAATTGCCTGAGGACGGCTCTGTGTATCAGCGTTTTCAGTGATACCGAGTCAAGAGTAAAGCAAAGATGTCGTATTCTCCTGAGATGAAACAAGCATTCTCAAGGGATGGCAGCTGTTCGAGGGAAATTGTTGTGTCTCGGATAACTCTCAATCTCTCGATCAATAGGTGATGGAGATAGTAGAGAGTGATGAGAGGTTAGTGTAAGCTTGCTGTACGTAGGAGCGTAGAGGAAAGCCCAAACCAGATGAGCTCTGATTTTTCAGGGTTAAGTTTGAGGCGCAGACCTTTTGGCATGATGTCAACACAGGCACGAAGTCTAGCATTTACTACCAAGCACCTCATTTAGTCACACAAAGTATAGGTCTCGACTCAAAACCTTCCTTTTTCAGTTGGCAACTTGGTATACCCCTCGTAGGCTGTCTCGCCGGACTGACCTCCTGGAATTGACCGGATCGTGGTGTGGATTTGATGCGTCATCGATTAATGCATTTGGCATTAGACATTGGCGCAATCGAAGTGCTGATTAATAATAATAAGTATAGGCCTAGTTAAAGGGCAGCATAAGCATGAAGGTGGATTTCTCTTAGTGACAAGGAGCGATGGCTGACAGCGCAGAGATGTGTAGAGTGTAGCCCGATTTTAAGTCGTTGACTTAAGTTGTGCCGATTTTGGCTGAGGAAAACCTGGAAAACACTACATTGCATCAAGCAGGCCTTTTAATGAAAGGTGTAAATACCAGCAAAGCAAGTATTGTAATTATATTAAAATCTAGCAAAATTCAGTTTACAGCACAACTAAAACCTGTTTACTTCTGCGTGACGTTTATTGATAGATTAAACAGCTATATGAGCAGTTCATTTGAATTTTCTGATAAAACATCAGTTCCTCGTTCATAGATGGCCCTAGCTGCCAGAGGTAACTGCAGGGCGTTAAGGCATAGTTTAAAATTTTATTGAACTTACTTTGAGGGCGTCTAGTTTCTTTTGATATTTTTCTGTCAGTTCAGCAGTTTCTTTCTTTTCTGTATCCACCATTTTCTTGTATTCCCCATCGGACAGCCGAATTCCTTCTGGAAAATGTTTCAAACGACATTATAAAGTTTTACTTCAAGCTACAAACGTAATAGAATTAAATCGGCGACATATAGTCAGGGCTGCAAACATGCTGGTTTTTTGTTTATTTGGTATTTTGCTATTTTTACAACAAAAAAACCTAGAAAATGGCAATTTTTTGTCTTTTTGGTTTTTTAACATATAAATTTTAAAATTTACTAATATTACTATTATATTACTAATTGTGTGTTATTCAGTCGGAAATCAAGCTAAATTAATTATATAAACAAGATGGAGCTCTTTTTCATGCTGTGTTTTATGCTTTTAATGACAAAACTGACGTGACAAGATCCAAAGGGAAACTAAAACCTAAAAACTAAATAAACCAAAAAACCAACTTTAGATTTTTAAAATCTTGGTTTTTTGCACCTCTGCATATATAGATGTCCTCTTGACGAAGCACCATGGAGGGACTGGATATATGCACCTCAACTTCCTCAAGGCGTGTACGGGAGAATAGGTTTGATATTGTGATGTGGACTTAGACAGCGGAAAGGTGATCTAGGTGTATACAATTGGAGGAGATATGTGTTGTTTAAGCGTACTTAGTCACTTGGACAAAACTTTCACAATGCTGATTGTATCGGCATATAGTTAAGTGAATAGACTAGACAACTGTTCAAGAAGTAGGCCTATGGGAAACGATCATCGAGACATTTAATGTTCAGTGACCTACCCCAACATGACCAGAATACGGCTCTGAAGATCTGTCAATGAACGAAGATGAGATGCGTGTTGGAAGTGTAGGATATACCTAGACCCACTCTTCTGCTGCTGCATTACCCTTGGCGTATCGATATCCAAACAGAAAGAATCTAAGCCTCAGCAATGAGCTCCGATGTAGTCCCACATTACAAGTAAAGGCAACCGAGCTCCGCTTCAAATACATTACGAACAACGATTCGACAAAATAATAAACACTATCCGCTGCAAACTGTAGAGTATCCAAATCGTGGATATGTGGCAAATATCTGTTGAATAAGGTAACTTGGGAATGTAAATTTTAACAAAGTCAGTCCCGTTGATTGACCACAACTGCCACACAGTGTGGTTGAACGAAAGTGTACCAAGCAGACCACAATCCTGGAATACTGATGCCTTCAATAAACATGCGTTGGAATCTAAGTGCAGCCTCCCTGCTCGGCCGTAGCCAGTCTAGCATTATGCTTCATCATCCGCTTTACCTTGTCTGTCCAGATGCTAGGTGTCTAAAAGTTCTTCCGTGATTTGATGTGTGGCGAAATTGATGTAGCGCTTCAGTAATGGTTGTGTACCCCAGGGGTGTAACAAGCGGGGGGCAGAGGGGGCACCGCCCCTTTCAAAACTGGGGGGGGGGGGGACAAAGCCCCCACTTTTAGTGCTCAGTGCCCCCCCCCCCACATGTGCATCCCAAATCGGTTCTTTTTTATGTTTTTTCGATAGCTTTTTAGGATGACTTTTGTTAATATAATTTGTGCCCCCATTTTTCAAATTTCTGGGGGAATTCAAAAAGTGGGGGGGGGGGGAATTTTTTTGCGCTTCTCGGAATATTTTTTTAATTTATGCCTTCCCACTTTTCAAAACCTTGTTACACCTCTGGTGTCCCCCTCTCCCACGCCTTGACGGCGGCGAGTTTTGAGAGTTTGCCGTGGTCCCTTCTTCCACGCCCTTACTCCTCAATCGCGGCGTCGATGGCAGGCTTGTCGCTTCGCCGTGTTTGCCGTGTCTCCTCCCACGTATGCCTGATGGCAGCGTGTTTGCCGTGTCCCATCTCCCACCCCTTTCGCCTCGATCGCGGCGTAGACGTGTCCCCTCTTCCTTCTCACGGCGTGTTGAGAGTGTCCCCCTTTCTTTCCTTTTTGTGCCAGTTGTGTCCCCTCAACCACGCAGTCGCTCCGAGAGAGTATAAATTTATAGAGCGAGAACTTTACACACGGAGACACACGCGAAAGAGTAGTAATGATCAAGAATCGAGATATGAGAGGTAAGTAAGATCGATGTCAATTCTGCTTGTGTGTTGATTTGTGCTTTAGTAAGACGTTGAATAAGCAGCAACGTGTTCGTGTCGTCTTCTGGTTCGCTATCTTGCAACATCGGTGTAATAAAGACCTTGCTCGACGGGAAAGGCCGAAATCTACGCGTGACGGAGAACGAAAGATCATAGCTCGGAATCGTGGTAGCCCTCTACGAAGAAAGAAGAAGGATCGGACCAGCAGACAGAATACTAAGCCCCAATTGGCTTTCCGGTGGCCGCAGAGTTTGTCACAGATCGAGTTTAGAATTGGCCTTAGAGGTTTACAGATAATAGAACAGTAGGCCTGGTTCTACGTTTATTTTTTTTAGTGAAAAACCAGTTGAGAGCATCGCAACATCAGGCTCTACAAATCGTCAAGACAGTGTTTATTCGAGGAAGGCGACGTATGTGTAGGCCTACAACACTCATACACACATACAAACAATACATACATAGTCTGTATATAGGCCTATGTATAGGCTTATAAATAATTAACTGCAATTAATACTCTATGTGCGGCCTGTTGTTATTTGCCGCTGAGTCTACCATTGAAGAAAAGCAGCGACTTACTCGACATTTCAATGGTTGGTCCTTCGGGAATATGGATCAGAACAAGGTGGTTTTCTGGACGATGTATTGTTCTTATGTACCCTGAAAATCACCGCATGCCTACTCAGAGGTGTACATATGCGCGTGCCACATATAACGGTTGTGGGGCCTATGTTATAGGGCCTACATATTTATGTACTGTATATGATAAATATTGAGAGACATGGCAGTTACGAATGTAGGCCTATAGTTCGATCTTTCTACATAATTCACACGACTGTATACAAATTCCTGCATATGCTGCGAGATATGGATAACCACCATAATTGTCTTGTACGTGAACTGCTAGAAGGTTAAACCCTATTAATTTTATCATGACTTAAGTTGCATTTAAGGTGAAAACATATGCCCAATCCTGCAGTCTTCACATTAACAAGCAGTTGACTAACGCGACCATACCTTTTCCCTACCTTATCCATGTCTTTCTTTACCTTTTCCCATGCTACTAGGCCTATCGTGCATGCTGTGCATAGATTCTTAACATAGGCTACGTTATAGGCCCTAAGCAACATTAGTAGGCCTATTAATTAGAGTTTTGCACAACAGTAACTTAAGGTTGTCGTAATTTTCCACTTGCTACAACAAAATTAATCTGCCACATTAAAAGCCCATAACATCAATAATCTTACAATCGAAGGCCTGTTCTGCCTGTAGACTTCTATCGACTGAGATGAGGATAGTTCTTCCGTCGCCATCTCCGCTTCTACCTTCAGCAACTGCCGCTGCTGCTGGTTGAATATCCGTAGCCATGGATGCTCAGCCTTTGGTCCTTTTCGTTCTTCAGCCCAATTCAAGTGACGCTGTTGTTGATCGGCTCGTATACCTGCATACGCACGTGTATAGGTCTACTGTACTTTCAGCCTGTTAAACGAGCAACGTTCAAATGATATGTTATATTAGGCCTGGCTGTCTGCATACTGAGCTAGCAAGCCTCAACAGTTTTTCATTATTATTCAGTGCGGTGTTGCACACAGTCTACCTCGACAGCCTGACCGATATAACTTGGCTTTGTGACTGCGGACAGGTCATCGGAATTGTGTCACAGAAACATTAATGTATAGGCTGCTTATCGGACGGGATAACGTCCGCATGTACAGACCTATTGATCGTTCGTTCATTATTTAAGTTTCCTCGACCGTATATGCAACTTAAGTGCGCCGTAAAGTAAGCCAAGTCCAAAGACCAACAGGTTCAACCTATAGGCCTATATATGCCGAAGCCATTAATTTACAATGACTGCACTGCATAGGCCCACTCACCTTCTTTAAGCACATCTCCAACGTACTTTTCGCTTCTGCTTTATGAGCATTCGTGACTTCCTTTGCTTCCGGCCCATTCTCGACGTTAAAACTGTTTCCACCAGTGTTATTTCCACAATTCCATAGTCCACCCAAAGCCCAATTAGACCTCCTGCAATTCTCTTTTCTTCAACTTCGAATCCACCCAGCTAAAGTATCTGCCGCTTATCCAAAACCCTAACTGTCACGAGAAAGCCTAAGTGTCATATATATATATATATATGTGGCGTTCTGCCGCCCGAGCGCCTGCCTAACTCTCGGACGGTGTCGACTCCAGCTTGCTGACACGTCTGGAGTCGCCCGAGTCACTTCCTTATCAAATCTCAATGCCAAATGGTTGCTCTCTATATCTACCAGGATGATCACTCTCACCAGTATAGATTAAGAATGGGCCTCTTCTCCAAGAAAGGTATCACTGTTCGAATTAGTCACGAGGTCTGACTGCCTATTCCGCGGTCGCCGGATGGGCAACGTTCTGAGGATGGCCGTACTCAAAACAGGGTTCGTAATCAAACCGGCAGGAGTATTTCTCGCCTTGTCTACCTTCCAAGCTACTAGACTCTTCTTCCTCTCTACCTGACGTCGTACCACTCAGCATCTTGTGACTCTGAAACTATCGCCAATAAGGGACACCACACGTTTTCTTAAGTTACGAGGTTCAGATATACCTGAAACAAGTCCCATAGTCATATCGACCTAGACAATTATCGGTAGCTAAATTCAACGTCTTGTACTCCTAGATATTACTGTTCTCAACTGTCTAAACTCTGTCGTCCTAGACACTACCAGTCTCACAGCTCTTCGTCATATCATGCTAGAAACTTAGCTATCACGTTTTCTGCTCAACACGTAACTCTTGGTCTATTTCTGTGTATAGCATAACGGCCGCACACGTATATTTTATCATGCACCACAATTGATCACGGAGTAAGTTCCCGTCCTCTGTGTTAGCAGTTACCCACCAACACTGATATAATCTGCTTCGATAAAAATGACACTGGCATGGTATTCACGACTCTGATAGTGAAGGTCTTCTGTCTAAAACCTTCGCTCTCTGCACACAGATCTTCGATCCGACCTACGCACGAGGGGGCCCGACCTCGCACTTCAGTCAGTTCTCGGAACTGTGTGTGACGACAAACAAACATGTATTCACCTGGGTACCCGACTCCCCAAACGTACTCGTATCGATAAATTCGATCAGACACGCAAGAAGATACACTTCGGGAAAACAAGAGGAGTAGCTATGACCAACGTAGATAGCCAACAGGAATATTTACGTATCGATCAATGCTTGGTTTGCTTATTATCTTCAACCTGGGTTTCCGACTGCCCAGACTTTCACGTCAGCGTTCATCTGTTTCATACTTGGATATCGGACAACCCAGACTTTCACGTGACTCTTTGTCCATATTTGTGTGTGGCATACCGGCCTCACACGCATAAGTTATCATGTACACAATTGACCGTCCTCTGCGTTGGCAATTGTCCGCCAACACCGTAATATATTCTGAGACTTCGGGAAACCGGGAGGAGTAACTATGACCAACGTAGGTAACAAACAATAGTATTTATCGAAAGACCATAAAACCACCAAGAAGAGTTATTTGGGTTGTAACCGGAAGGTATCAATCGGCACCAGTGTTTTCTCTTGTTTGTAACGTGCGCTTCTAACGTGGTTCCCTCCACGTGTATTTCCAGTGGGTCACCCGAACTCTGTCACTGTCTCTACCACTTTCGGCCACCGGGGCCTCTTTGACTACGCGATCGCTAATCCTGGGAGTTACCCAGTCTGTATCTGTCACGGCCACCCGAACTTTAACGATCTCGGCTACCCGAACTTCACGTGTCCAACAACTCAAGTGCTGCTGGAAACCCGAGGGAGTAACTATGACCACGTTAGGTAGCCAAGTATAAATATTAACGAAACCGTACAGGGAAAAGAATATGCGGAAACACCCGCAATTATTGAGGTCTTCGGCACCAGTCACGACCGTTTCTTGTAATCGTCGAACGCACCAATGGGATCACCTTCCCCGTATTTATCGATCGTATCCACTGGGGAACTTTCCCCGTATGTTCCAACGCTCCGCCGGCAGCTCTCTCGGTCTGTACGGTTGCTACTCCGGGAATCTACCCGGCTTGTATCTCTTGCGGCCACCCGAATTTTCTCGATCTCGGTCACCCGAAATTTCACGTCGCCGACAACCTGCTGGAAACCGGCAGGAGTAGCTATGACCGAACTAGGTAGCCAACAAGTATATTTCTCGGCCTGCTTTCATTTGTTATATACTTTTGGATCCGATCACCTAGGCTCTTACATGTCTATAGCTCTCATAGACTGCGTTTATTCCTCCCATCGTTGGATTATTTATGTACTCGTCACCTAGAGCTCTGACCAACGGTAATGCACCAGCTCTCGCAAACTTCGTTTCTGAGTCCTTAGACTCGATTTTCTCACAGGCACCTGAGGTAAGTGTCACCACGTTACCTCTATGTTTCACACAGACCTGTATTATTATAATCACTTCTTTTTCTGAAGCAATTGTACTCTGTCTCTTATACACCAGAACGAACCATGGACAGATCTTTCGAGGAAGTCCTCGAAAAGATTATGTAGTTAGATTTACAAGAAGAAATTATGCGGCTAGTCCCGCAAGTAGAAGCCTCGCGGAGAAACCACGAGTCAAGATATAGCAACTAGACGTTAAACAGAATATACTTCGGTAAAACGAGAGGAGTAACTGTGACCGACATAGGTAGCCAACAAGAATATTTATCAAAAGAGCGTAGAAACACATACTGCGGGGACACCGCAAGTACAGATATTACGTTTAGTAACGCAAGTAAAAATACGCGGGGAAACCACGAGCAAAGACATTGCGATCAGACACGCAAATCAACAGATTGCTGGTAAACGGCGAGAGTAAGTATGACCTCGTTTGGTAGCCAAGTATAGATATTTACGAGAAACCGTAAAGAGAAAAGACTATGCGGAGACGCCCGCAATTGATGAGGTTTTCGGCACCAATGGGAACTTTCCCTGTATCGAACGCACCAATGGGGTCACCCTCCCCGTATTTATCGAACGCATTTATGTCTCCCAGTATTTGTCAACGGCTTCATCGGTAGCTCGCTCGGTCTGTTTCCAACGGCTTAACAGGGCCGCCCTCCCAATATATTAACCAACGTGTTCACTGGGAAACTTCCCCCGTATGTTGTCTCAACGGCCGCCCAGATCAATCTTTCTCGATTACAATCGCACCTCGTGGATTTACCCGTTATTCATTTCCAACGGCTACCGTAATCTGTCTCTTTATTTACGATCGCTTTCGCTTGGGATATACCCGCCATATTGCATCAACGGCCACCGAGGCCTCTCTCAATATGACGTTCGGTTGCTCGGGGCTTTACCCGATCTTCATTTCTCACGGCCACCGACGGAGTCACCATCTTCCCCGTATTCCCGTACAGAACTGTCATTCATTTATTTCCAACGATCGAGTCTCTACGCACTCTCGAACGGCACTGCGACCTGTGAGCATTTCTCACTATCGGTCTTTTTTCTGTCAGTCAGCCTGTTGACTCCTACGATCAGAGCACGGTCCGTCTTGCGATCGACGGCAGAGTATATCACCCCGCCTGATCAGCGAAAAGCAGCACCGGCCTGACCGCGAGGGCGGCTGTCACCAGAGGTCGTATATATATGGCAACACGATCTCTGGAGCGGTACGAGAACCACTCTACGTATGAAGCAGTACGAACCACTCCTCCACATATATAGCGATGCACGATGTCAGGCTATACTCAAGCCAATTCATGCATCTGCAAGCTATGCAATGAACTAAAAATAGGTAGACTATTGTGTCTATGTGTTGTGCAATTTGTATTTAAGCCTATGGATGTTTTTATAGGTGAATGCAATTGCAAGATCCCTTTTCACGAGGGTGGGGGATGGACTTTCTGACATCCACAGACACTGAACATTCGTAACAGGATAAGGCGAGGTGACATTGCGTGACTGATTACAGTTACAAAGACAATAATAACCGTAGGCCTAAAATTATAATTAGTATTTGCTTCTCGAGGACATGGCCATCGTATTCTGAGTCTTCCTCTTACCGCGCTACCGAATTACGTACGCCACACCTTCCAGCTGCTGCAATTAAAACAAATAACAATGACGCCATATACCAGCTAAAAGTGACAGTTTCATTGACAATAAACGATAATTAGGTCATCATCTGGCATCTTTGGGCCGAAACATTGTCAACTTTCCATAATAGGAATATTGCAAAAATTCTGCTGTTTTAGTAACCGTTAGCCTTCGAATTATCTGCCGTTTTCGAAATCAACAACTCGTGACTCCGAGGATTATATTTGTTGAAGGCAAAGTATTCAGGATGCAAAATAATTGGTTTGATAAAAATTAATGTTCCCTTCCTCCGTCGGCGCCTTAACAGTAGGCCACGTGACGGCCGGTTGCCAATGGAAACGTATTGTTTTAAGTGTCGTCTGCCTCTCTTGAACATTACCGCCAAATTTGAAGTCAATTTTAACTGGCGATTAAGACTATTACAATACTCTTCTTACGTAAATATTTTATTATTTTTATTATTATCGACCTCTGGTACATTATTTACAAATCGGAACGTGCTAGTACGTACTATAACTCTTCCAGGTTGTGCAGAGTGAGATGATGTTGTGACAAACGATGTCGCATCTTGGGTCGTTGATTTTAAAGCCATGGCATGGTCAGGAACAAGACGCAACAGGTAAGCCACAAATTTACTTTAATCTTGCTTTAGAAATCTTATTCTTTGAATTTACGTGTCATATGACAGTCTGTTTGACAGCGTCATAATCCGACAATAATTTTGTGAGTTTGAGTATGTTTAGCTGACTCCATAGTGGACAGCATGTGTTAGGAGTAATAGGTGTATAGGTCAAGTGTTAATAGGGTTGCATTTCATTGGCGTAGAGGTTAATATGCTTAGAGATAATTGGGCATATAATTAGACCTAAATAGGTGTAGATCGAAGTTGATTGTCCTAATTAAGTGGAAGTTAATAGGCGTGGAATTACTAATCATGGAAGTTTATTGTTATAGGCTACACATGGATGTCAACTGATGTACATGTAGGAGTAGGTCCTAAGTTAATTGGCATAGAAGTTTATGCGTAGAAGTGAATAGGGCTAAGTGAAGAAGTTTGTAGACGTTTAAGGCGTAGATTTAAATACGCGTAACAGCCAGTGTTGTATGCAAGACTTGAAACTTCAAGACGAGACCGAGACAGTGAGGTGCCGAAACCGAGACAGTGAAGTACCGAGACCGAGACACTAGGCTCAAGACAGCACGAGGCAGTAAAAGACAAGTGATCCTATATATAAAATTATGTAAAATACTAATGTATCAGTTTTCGGGAATAAGGTTCATTTGTAATTTCAATTTGAAACTTGTAATGACAGCGTACCAATTCCTGAGAATAGATTTTAAATTGCCGCAAGATTTTAAGACAGTTAACGCGAAACTTATCGAGATCTCTTGTTCGAGACAGAACAAGACTTTCACTTCAAGACAGTTTCTAAAAATTCGAGACACTACCTCGAGACCGAGACAGCAGGCTTCCGAGACCGAGACACTAAAAATCTGTCTCGAGACCGAGACACTGTCTCGAGACCATACAACTCTAGTAACAGCTGATTTGGAAAGATGTTGATAGGATATGGGTGCTGCTGTTTTTATAGGTACATGTATGAACATGTAGTTGATAGGCGTTAGTGTTGTGTTTTATAGACGTATGCATGTTATTTTTATGGGTGTCGTGTTGATAGGCGTAGGTGTTGTGTTGATAAGAGTATAGGTGCTGTTTTGATAGGCGTAGGCGTTTTGTTGATGGGCTTAGGGGTTTTGTTGATAGGCATTGGTGTTTTGTTGATGGGCGTAAGTGTTTTGTTGATGGGCGCAGATGTTGTGTTGATTGGCGAGAAGTTTTTGATAGGCTTTGGTGTTTTGTTGATAGGCGTTGGTGTTTTGTTGATAGGCGTTGGTGTTTTGTTGATAGGCGTTCGCGTTGTCTTGATATTGATTGCTGTTTTGTTGATAGGCGTAGGTGCTTTATTGATCGGCTAGATGTGTTGTTGATAGGCGTAGGTGTTTCGTTGTTAGGCGTAGGGGTTTTGTTGGTGGCATTAATGTTTTGTTGATAGGCGTAGGTGTTTTGTTTATAGGCGTTGTTACTGTGTCTATAGGCGCAGGTGTTATTTTTATAGGTGTTGTGTTGATAGGCGTGGGTGTTGTTTTGATAGGCGTAGGCGTTTTGTTGATGGTCCTATGGATTTTTTGTTAGGCGTAGCCGAAAGCAAACGTTATGACGTATTGGCTATTTGGCTTATGTTTTAACCCGCTATTATCTATGCATTAGTCTGTGCCATAACGTGTACGATATTCGCCTGCAGGCTTCATCATTTAATTTCTTTCACAAATCACAGGCTTAGTATGTTTTTTATTAGTAAGGATAAGGCTTTACAGCTTAAGTTAGCAACCTTTCCTGGAAGTCAAAGATTAGAACAGTAGCCGATGTCTCGAATCATGATGACAGATCTGTAACCAGTACTGAAAATGAGACGTTTCGGCAACAAGGCAAGCAAGAGGAAAAGAACAGCGATAGGTAAGTTATTCCAGTTTAAAACAAGACTTTCTACTTTAATAATTCTTCATTAACATTCTACACTTAAAATAAATAGCTGATCACACTCAGCCTCAGCCTTCAGCCCCACCAAAACCTTCGTATTGCTGAGCTTTGGGGCCCACATTAGGGTAGAGTGGCAAGGCAAAAAGTAACACGTATTTTTGTGCAACCAGTTTATTGACCCCATATCTTTTATTCACTCATTAAGTCGTCCACATACTACTTAGATACGCTCAAAATGTCTTCACTTGTAATATTGGAATGTACAGACATTGGTGAGTGTGTATAGTATTCATCATACATGTATGGGGAGTCATTGAGGACAGATGGAGTGTCAACTGTCAAATATTAATCACTATCATTTCCAATTTCCAGACGGACTCTGTGTTTTGCTTTTAGACTAGCCTATTACTGAAAACCAATACGGCTATGTAACTGTAAGCCAAGAAGACCGAAAATGACAAGGCACATTGAGCCGGAGAGATTTGTCGGGCGGTGGTATGCAATGCACTTGCGTTGCATTGACATTTCTGTGTCTTCAAGCAA
This sequence comes from Bimastos eiseni, assembly GCA_959347315.1. NCBI lineage: Eukaryota > Metazoa > Annelida > Clitellata > Crassiclitellata > Lumbricidae > Bimastos > Bimastos eiseni. The sequence continues at coordinate 28,911,284 of OY365811.1, read as the reverse complement.
CCAATGATTTTCGAGCTTCAACGGAAAATATAGACAAAGTCTTACAATATAGTACAGATTTATTTCACAGACATATCAGAGTTAACTTCGGTGGAGAAGCTGGATATCTCTTGATGACTGAACTCCGTCAAACAATTACATTGCCTGTAGCAGATTTCAAATTTGAAATCGTGGAATCATTTGGAGGATTAGTTGGAACTTCCATATAAGATATTTCAGCTTTGAAGTTCAGCTTAAATGATGCAATTGTAAGAATCTTCGAATGTTCGTCACCAGGCTGTCCCATAGGCGCCGGCACCATGTGTCTTGCAGGAGCACGTGCCCCTGCACTTTCTAAAACTCAAGGGCAAGAGGGGCACGAATGTTTTCAAATTGGCATAATTAGATGAGTATTTTAAAAAACTAATTTATTAGTCAGCATATATCATACGGCACAAAGACTCAGAGCGACCAGCAATAGAGCGCGCATAAATGGGCGCGCCTCTTAAGGGCGAGCGGCCAAGAAGAGTGACACTCAAAAGGGCGACCGATCGAAGCTTAATATTTCAACAGTTTATTGAAGAAATTCTATTATAACTAATTGTATATCCTTAAAAGTTTCAAGTGATGGTTCCTTAGCCCGGTAATGCCGTATACAGAATGAATACCCAACCTTTCTTCGCAGTATGTAGTCTATGGCCTTTACAGGTCTTTGAATTCTTAATTTTTGATGCAAACACAGTGCTCTGTAAAATGGGGGGCACTTGAAAAAAGAGCAGAGCACAAAAACATTTCGCGCTTTCTACGTTTCATGTTAATCTCAGCCTTTGTTTCTATGGGAGCGTGGGAATATTTCAACAACTACCTGTGCATGGATGGCTCTTACTGTGTTTGTTCTTGTTTGACAAACTCTTTTAATATTCTAAAGAGACTAAATTTACACTTGTTCTTTAAAATTTTAACTGAATTAAAAATGAGAAATTAAGTATAATTATTATTTTAAAATTGGTGCAATTTTTTAGGTGTACTTTTGGTTTCATTGAGCGAACCTCACTTGGACAACATATTGCATCTAAATTAACAAACACAACTTTTTGAACTGAAAATAATAGGCTACATTCTGAATATGTATACCTTCGTTAATAGATATTTGTTGCTACACTGGGCATCTAGAAAAAATTTCTGCTAACTCGCCGCCTAAGCTTAATATTTCAACAAGATTTCTAAGCGTAGCCTTTAAAGTATCAAGTAATGATTCTTTAGCCCGGTCATACCGTATGCAGAATGGTTAGCGTACCTTATCCTGAGCATGTAGTATATGACTTTGGCAGGGCCTTAAATGCTTTAAGCCGACTTAAAAATACAAATATTTGATGCAAGTAACAATTCTAGCTATGTCATAATTTATTTGGAGTCCAGGGGCGATATGCATGGGCTTGGAATAGCCCATTCTGGAGAGGTAGGTTGTACTGTTGAGAGGCGCTTTGTAAATCCGTAAATAGAATAGAATAGAATGTTCCTCTGCATAACTGGCACAGTGATCTGTAAATGGGGACTTTGAAAAAGAGGTGATAAATATTTTGTACGCGTTTCGCGCGCTTTTTTTTACTATCTTTGTTTTTTGTGCCCCCCTTTCAAAATGCTGCCTGCGCCACTGGTTGATAGGCATAGGTCTCTTGTTGATAAGCATTGTTGTTTTGGTGATAGGCCTAGGTGTTTTTGTTGATAAGCGTTGGTGTCGTGTTTATTGGCGTACGTGTTTTGCTAATACGTTGGTATTTTGTTGATAGGTGTTTATAGACAAAGATGTTGTGTTGATAGACATAGGTTGTATTATGGGCGTGAGGGTTGTTTGATAGGCGTATATGTTTTGTTGATAGGCGTAGGTGTTTTCTTGATAGGTGTTGGTACTGTGTTTATGCGTTTTCGTTTTGTTGATAGGCGTTGGTATTGTGTTTATAGGCGTAGGTGTTTAATCTATTGGTGTAAGTGACTATAGGTGTACATGTAGGCCTACATGTAGGCTTATGTGCTGAAGCCCGTGTCCAGTCAAAAGAGCGCCCGACAAAATGGCTCACCTATATTGATGAAAATAATTCTTCCTAATATGGGAGTAGGATTGATTGTTATATTATATCTTCGTTTATTTAACAAGCTGACAATCCGCAGCAAATGACATTCATTTAGGCCCTGCAAAGAACAACAGAAAAATGAAAGTTGAAAGAGCGCTCAAAAAAATGACATTCCGCAGCAAATGACAATCATATACAAAGTTGATGCAAAATTTCATGCTTAAATCATAGTTAAATGGAAGCTGGATTGATGAAAAGGCGTCTGCTTAAACAGAAGCTGTATTGGCAAAATTATCAGCACTAATTATCGAGCATAATTAGAAGAATGCCTTACCGGAAGTTGGTGTGATGAGAAAATTCACGCATAAGTTGAAGCTGGATTGATGAAAGTATTGTGCTTCAGTGGAAGCGGGAATGATGAATAATGTTCTGTTTAACTAGATGCTGGACTGCTGAAAATAATTCTGTCTAATTAGAGACCTGAATGATAAAAAAAACGTCGTTCATTTAACCGGGACTGATGAAATAAACCCTGTTTAACTAGAAGCTCGATTGTACGATTCCTTTCATCGATCCAGCTTCTATTTAAGCATGATTCTTTTTATATCAATCCAGCGCCCATTTTAAAGGAATTCTTTTCATCGATCCAGCTTTTAGTTTAACAGCATTTTCTTTCATCAATTCTGCCTTCAATTAAAGAGGATCCATTTAATTAATCCAGTTTCCATTTAAGCTAGAATTCTTTTAATTAGTCCAGCTTCTATTTCAAATTGTCTGCGCTCTATCTTGTCGGCGCTCTTTTGTCGGCGCTCTTTTGTCGGCGCTCTTTGTCGAGCATCGTTTGTCGAAGTGCCGCTGAAGCCAGAAAGGCAGCTAATTAATGCAAGGACACACGACGGATGCTAAGTTAAATGTTTATTATTTGTTTTGCCTTGTTAGCGCCTCTCCACAGTACATCATATATCGCTCTATGCATTCTATAATGAAGTAGCCTAAGTAAACCTGTATTACAATGAAGTTTATCTTCAAAAGACATCAGCGAGAATAAAAATCAGTTGGATCAGAACTTCAGAAGTCATCAGATTAGATTATACTAATTTGATTGTATCTGTCATGTAAACAACATTTTAATAACTGTGAGGTCGGTTATTATGATGTGATCTTACACGTGTCTCGCCTACTCTTCAGTGGCGTAGCGAGGGGGCAGGAGGGGGCATCTGCCCCCGGGCGACAGGTTGTGGGGGCGCTGAAGGCGCCCCCAGTTTTGAATTTTGACTTAATAATATGATGATGTGACACACAACACACGCTGGCTACTAGGCCTATAAACTACAGTTTAACTATAACAGCTGGCAGATTTGCTGGAAGTCAGAGATTGAGGAAAGGGCGATGAAGGCATTGAAGGAATGCTGAGGCTCCACGTCGCTAATCGCGATGATGCGACTCGCGTCAGATGGCGGCTGCTAGCAGCCTAGCAGCAACTCAACCTGCTTCAGAACCTGCACCAGAGTGACTGTCCAAACTACACGTGATGCTGTGCTGGTTTGTTGAGGATACTACTTCCAGTACCGCACATCAAGTATAAGTAAACAGAGCTGATTGTAGTATCAGACTTGTAGTACTCGAGTCCCGGACTCGGATGACGGACTTGCAATCTTAAGACTTGACAGTTGGCTGGCAATGGCTGCAGCTAGAGTTCAATGTTTATCACATTGTACGGGAATTAGGTTAGGCAATTTAGTTTTTAATACGATTTGCAATGTAAATAAATGATGTTTCAGTTTACGAAAATCGATTATGATGGTGTTTAGTCGGATCATACTTCCGGTTTCGAATTAGCCGAAATACGTCACTTTTCAACGCGATTATAGTATTGCTACAGTAAGTTAAAAATACAGTCTTAAAGTGTTTTAAATATATTTGCAAGTTAATAACAACACTTGAGCAGTGATTAGCTGAAGTGAGCAGCTGCAAGTACACTGGTTTATCATTGAATGAAGTTTGATTAGGTACATGCATTTCTTTTTCACGTACCCCATAAACATGACTTCATGGGTCTCATATGCACAATGTAAACGGTATCACCTAATCGACATACACAACAACTACACTACACAAGCTGACCGTCGTTACAATGTAAAGTATAGCTCCATCACCATCGCCATCACCGTCGCCACCATCGCCACCACCACTTCTGTATTAATCGTGCCTGTACCTTCACTACACTCAGGTATAAACTTTGTGGGCTAGCTCACGTGGGAGCCATGAAGTCATGTTTATGGGATTTTAATAAAATGATAATTACTTAGCAGTCAGACATGTTCACTCTGCAGCGTTCAACAGTGTAATTGTGCATAATATTGGTTTATGCGGTTTATTATATTCAAACACTTAATTATATGCTGCTATTTACCATAGACCTATAATCATTTATAATTAATTATTTAGGCTGACATGCCAAGAAAAAAAGCAAGTGGCTCACAGGGCCGTAAAAGAAAGCAGGAGGTTGAGAAGCAGGCTGAGAAATATAGCAAGCTCATGGCCACCTTCCTTAGAAAGGCCAAACATGCGGACGATCAGGACGCAGAAGAGTCTCAGTTGGAGTCTGAACACAAAGATGATCGGTGTGTTGTTCAGCTGGAAGGGAACGACCACGAAGGGCAAGAAATTGAAGGAGATGAAGATGCTGCAGCCGATGAATTAGATTATGGCAGTGAACAGTCAGATTTGTCGCACATTGAAGATGCTACAGACGATGTCGCGTGTGAGAGCGATCATAATGAAGAAAGTTGTCACCAAGATGAAGGCGCTGCGAATGCTGAAACTTCTAGCAGTGCAGTGCCGGATGTAATTCTGTATCATGATGGTATTGTTTGGGTGTTGGCGACATGGATCGGACCGTCAAATTTAGCGCGCGGAGAGAGGGGCGGAGGGGAAGGGTGTCGGGGAGGGGGCGCCACAAAATGTACGTTGCCCCCGGGCGCCAAAATACCTTGCTACGCCACTGCTACTCTTAGCCATTTCTATAATCCATTAGGCTAGTGATGTAGTTGGCTTTGCACCGGTGATAATTTAATATTCACCAGAATTATTTTTGTGCTGTAACGTTTTAGAAGTTTTAATTACCGCCATAAGGTTATGTACTGGCCTATCAGCTATAGGATTCTGCTGAGGTAGTGACCATCTTTATGCAGGTGTTTGTATAGGCATATACATGGTCCGTCATCTGATCAGCTCTCCCTTGTCCATTCTATTGATTGTCTTGTTTCTGATCTTCGATGTCGACTAACAGAAAAACTCAGCTGACCTGATTTGAAACTATGCAACAGCTTGCTAAACTTGACCAACAGCCATTGCAATGTCAATTAGTAAGACATTTCCTGCCTACGTTTACTCTTCTAATGTCCGTGACCTGGGCGTCACACTTAATTCCTCCCCATCTAACCTGGCCAGAGTTGTATGGTCTCGAGACGGTATCTCGGTCTCGAGACGTCTCGAGACAGTTTTTAGTGTCTCGGTCTTTGAAGCCTGCTGTCTCGGTCTCGGAAGCCTGCTGTCTCGGTCTCGGTCTCGAGGTAGTGTCTCGAATTTTTAGAAACTGTCTTGAAGTGCAAGTCTTGTTCTGTCTCGAACAAGCGGTCTCGATAAGATTCGCGAAACTGTCTTAATATCTTGTGCTAGATATTGAACCCGAAATCTACGAGAAACGGTAATTCTGGTTAACGCGCGAGTCACATGATGCTGAAATCAATTCAATTATCTTAAAGTGGAAAAATGTCTGAGAGAGAACCTGAAATTGTGAAGTTTCCTTTTACGCAGTTTGAAATTAGGCTAGTGCCAAACAATAGCTATGCCGTACCGTTGGTCATTGATGTAGAACCACCATAACCGAAACGATCGGAATCACTTCGAGTTTCTCAGGGTGAGTAAGGATATGCGCAACTTTTTAATTTCGTTTGGTATTTGTCATCGAATTTGCTTGTTTAAAATCGTCTGGAAGATTTCAGACGTGTCTAAAAAGGCTTTCTTTATTCAGAAGATAGGCCGACGAAGAGATATCGAAAAAAGATTAAATGCGGCAATATAAAAACTGTTTTCAGGAATTGGTAGGCCTACTATAATTATAGGCTAAGTTTCAAATTGAAATTGCAAATGAACCTTGTTCCTGAAAAGTGATACATTAGGCCTAGTAGTTTACAGCATTTTATATAGGATTAGGCCTACTTGTCTTTTACTGTCTCGTACTGTCTTAAACCTAGTGTCTCGGTCTTGGTACCTCACTGTCTTGGTCTCGGTCTCGGTAATTCGCTGTCTCGGTCTCGGCAATTCACTGTCTCGGTCTCGTCTTGGTCTTGAAGTTTCAAGTCTTGCATACCATACTGAACCTGGCCCGCTCCTGCTACTTTTAACTGAGGCGACTTAGAGCCATCAGACGATCTGTCTCTTCCTCTGTCTATACCAGCATAGTTCATGCGTTTGTCTGTTCTCGCCTAGATTACTACAACTCACTTCTAATGGGGGCTCCCGAAAGAGCGTCTTTCTCCAATTCAATCAGTCTTAAATGCTTCAGCTAGGCTCAGCACGACTCCCTCGCATTGTGCGTATACGCATATACTTGAGATCCTACACTGGCTTCCTGTAACAGCACATCCACTCAAAAATCCTCTTTTTGGTTTCCAAAGCCCAGCAGAGATGTGCGCCGAGATATATCTCTATTTGCGAAATCCGTTATCTCCAATTTCATCTCGTTCCTTGCGCTCTGTTGATCGTCTTGATCTTTTTGTGTCTAGGACTAACACTGCCTTGGCGCGACACCGAGCGTTTGCTGTTGTGGGTCCATCTGCCTGGAATGACCGTCTTCCATCATTAAGAAGCTGTTGGCGAGTGCGGAAGAAAAGGAACTGCGTCTTATTTGGATTATTAAGTGAAAGCCAATTGGACGACAACCAGAGGTTGTGGGGGTTACTGTCTCTCTAAATCAGCACTTTCCATAGTCTAGGCCCTATATATTGTGGTCCGGCGAAGGGGCTGCATTAAGCTAGCAGCACGGTGCAGGATAACCGAGCGATAGGCTTATTACTACTTGTGATTCTTATATTCATCACTTGTTTCTGTTGTGAACTTGTGACAAAAAAGCTAGTGTTGCTTCAATCATCTGTGAGACTATTATATTTTGGTATTCCATCCTTAAGTCTTTTCTCCCGTCTTGTTTTCGACCTCACGGTTAAAGTTCATGACGTCATTTATGACGCTAAATTTGTACATATCGTTGAATTCGATCGCTATTAGAGGTCGTTGGTTGAAATGGACTGTGGAGAGTGATATAGTAAACACGCATCTTTTGAATCAAACAATCTTGAATTCTACTAATATTTTTAATATCATAAAGATGTAAGCTTTTCACTTGCCGAGCACTACAGACTTATATATGTATAGTCATTTTGCTAAAAGTCTTTCACGAAGATTGTTTCTCACTCTGTTGTATGGATGCACCGGGTAATGCGGGTATAGGCTACTTGTTATATTTTTTATTAGCAGGCCTAACTGTTATTAAGCACCCGGGACGCGATGCTAAACTGTCATGAAGCTGACATTACGCTGCCCATGGATATGCTGCTAATTGACTTGCCAAAATTGATCCCATAATAATATGCCCATATATGACCTGATATAGGAAAACTTGAAGGCTGCCCGCTTGGTACTACTCGGATCCTAACGGTCTATTACAGTATCGAATGTGTTTTGTGAGCGATTGAGAACTCGTCCTTATTTGAGATCAAACGAATGAAAGTTCGATCACACTTTTGAGAACTTCAACACAGAGATGTAGGCCTAACACAATAATAGTGTCACCGGCAGGTCCGGCACGTTTTACCTTTAGGCCCTACTGTACCACCACTGTACTTGCTTCATCTCATCATTCTATAAACATGAAACTAATCTACCTAATAGCCTATTATTATTGTTAGGACAAAATTCAATAAAAAATCTTCAAAAGACGATTTTTGGCATTTAAAGAACTGTTCATCGACAAATCTATCAAGAGAACTTAAAGCAAAATAGGCCTATTCGTGTTGATCATATTTATAGGGCCGTTGATTATTCTTAAAACCATATAGAGCTTATCCTTTCTTGTGATTGAACTGTTATTCTTGGCATTTTAGTTCGATGACAGGAGGCTTATGGATAGAACTGGCTTAACTCTTAGTCATTTTGGCATTCTGCTTTTGACTTTTATCAGAACAGGTAAGCGACTACACTTTCATAGGATCAGTTTTTAAGATTGGGGTCAAGTTATTTGCTCTATGGGACTGAAATTTTCTGCTATGGTTCAGACAAAGCGGAATTTTCTAAAGTCCCACGTGTACTTAATCGCACAGGCAGGCCCGACAGAAATTTCGGGCCCCTATACAGAGCAATCACATAAAGCTGGGCCTCTAAATTATCCCGCATGCAGTAGGACACACGACTCACTCTGGGGATGCCACCAGTCAGTCTCGCAGCATTGTCAGAACATGTTTTCCTCTATCAATTCCTAACTAGGAGTTTATACGCCTAACCTACAGGTGCCATGATATGACGCCTCTTGACCCTATTACTGGTTTGTTTCTGCGACCATTGGGTTGGTAGCTGTCAGCATCTTTAGGTTTATTAATTATTATACGAATGATCACCAAGGTCTTAGCTAGGTCTGTTACGCTAAGTTACTTTACAGTCTTTACATTAGTTTCCGTACTGATCAAAAAGAGGAAAATTCCTAATTTGGTTCTAATTATTGTTTTTCATTTCTTATCAAGGGGTCATTAGTAAAACTATCTAAAACATCGTCATCATTGTCATCGTTATTAGTTTTATTTCATATAGGCCTGTATTACCGAGAGTAAGAATAAGCAACGGTGATGAGAATGCATAAACGGCCTTTTTTGGGATTTGCTACTTAGGCTCTTGCCTCAGATGTCAAGTATGTCAGTACTATAAACTTCAATCGCCTACGAAATTGGACGTTACTTTCTTTAAAGCCTACGCCAATGCGGTTTGTATAAAGATTATACGTGTTTTACTAACATTAGTATAGGCCTTTTCGACTATTTGTCATAATTTGAGCATTTGCCCTCACATAGCACCGTAGTATATTTGAAGATAATAATTAACGTTGGATGCAGGGCTTAAAGTGTGTCTGGACGGCGTCCAGGCACTTATTTTCGAGGCTGGACGCCGTCCTGCCACTTATTTGGCCAGCAGAGCCTGGACGCCGTCCATGAGTGTCCATGCAACAGTGCAATTCCTCTACGTACGTTATTATCAACAGCATTTAATTATCTACCATTCAAGAAAATAATATTTTCATTAGGTCTACTCATTAACTGAAGTATCCCATGTATATAATGGATGTCTAGAATTCGTGACATACATTCTAGTGACCTTTTAATCAAATTAATTTTCGTCTTATGCGCTTCCATCGTCTGCTGCATTTGGTGATTAATCTTCAGATTTAAAAAGCAAAAGTTCTTCAGCTCGTTTAATGAAATTTTTGACGAGCTGATCAGGCCTAATAAGTTAGTAAACTAATTAAGTTGCACTACATACCATAGCGTGTATAAAATTGAACTGTATTACTTCTATTTCAAGTTATGAACTGATGAAACGTGTAGCTAGATAGGCCATATATCTACTGCTACTGCTAGTGAATGATGTCGGATTGATCATCGACAAAAAATTGAGAAGACCAGTTGCCCCACGAGCCTCACCAGGGCAGACTTGCTGTCGTTCTGGAAAAGATCATGCACCGGAAAAGATTAATAGATGGATTGGTGAAAAATTTCCAAAGTTAAGAATATTGATAAAGTGACTATTTCAAACTCCAATCTGTTGGTGCTATCAGCAGTGTGAACACTTGGGTTTTTTTTATTTACCTGGTGCAACTTGGTGTAAAATAAAAAAATAAACAAATCAATCGAGATGACCCTTGCATACGGCCGAAAACAAGCACAAACGACACCCCACGATTCCCATCAGAGGTGTAACAAGGTTTTGAAAGGTGGGGGGGGGGGCGTAAATAAAAAAGTTTGCCCCCTACTTTTTTTATTTTGCCACCCAGAAATTTGAAAATGGGGGCACAAATTATCTTAACAAAAGTCATCGTAAAAAGCCATTGGAGAAACATAAAACAGAAGCGATTTGGGGGGGAGGGCACATGGGGCACTAAGCCCTAAAACTGGGGGACTTCCCCTCCCCCCAGTTTTGAAACTGGAGGGCCGGTGCCTCTGCTCCCCGCTTGTTACACCCCTGATCCTGGGGGTTCGAAGAAGGGACACATTATATGTTTGTCCCCGCACATTTCGCACCCCTCTCACTGGGTGTCAAGCGAGATCGCCTCCTCTGGTCAGGAAATCAACTTAAGAGACTGCTAGACAGAAGTTCTTTCAGCAACTCTCGATGCTTTGCTATACCAAGCTATCTGTAGGTGCACGTTGTTTAAAAACCTTTATTTTATTTTATATAGACTTAAATCAATTTTTGCTCAATATTGACTAGAGCACGTTCCTCTGCAAAGAGCCACAACTCTATGTAAATAGAGAAGGAAAAGTGTTTCCCGTTTCGTACGTTTGAAAATTTTATTAGGCCTACGGTCGTCTACCCCAACTTCAAAACAGCTCCACTGGCCCCTTGTCGACAATTTCACAAAAGGACAGTAATTCTCTATACGCTTAAAATGCCAACATATTTCACCAACAAATAGTTGACGACAAAATAATGGTTAATGGACAAAAAGCTAAAGAATTCTTACTAAAGTTTATTTTTCGCCCATTGTATTTGGTCAAATAGAAGTTGGGTTGATAATAAAAGTGCCTGCATATCCAGCTTCTGCTTCAGCAAGAACTGTTTTTATCAATTCAACATCTATTTAGGCAAATATTCTTTTCAATAATCCAACTTTTATTTCGGCAGGCATAATGGCATTATATTCATATAAGTAGCATCTATTGGGAATATATTCGTTCACCAATCGAACTTCTATTGACAAGAACTTCATTCCTCGAGTCCTATGCGTTTTATAGGCACACATTTATGAGATTTTCATCTATAGGGGTCTTCACCCACTCTCAGAGAGTGGATTATCGTGTGTCACTGACTGACTGTAACCAACTGTAAGCATACTTACAAGCTGACCTTCACCGCTTATATTCTTAGATTATCATCAATATAGAGGTATTCACCACTCTCTCTCATTAACGGGAGATAATTATAGCGTGTCACTGACAGTTTGCTAACCAACTGTAGGCCTTGCTGCTTATTAGCCGACGACCTTCACCGCTTATTTAGGCGTGTCACAGACTGTACGCAGTATTTAAGCATCCAGGAGGATAAATAAAGATTCAGGACTGGACTCACTTTGTCTCCTGTACGACACGATAATTAGTTGCTTGTTTTCATATATTTTACATAATGGCAGTTAAATATATAACTTGTCATCATCCGTTCATACTTTACACTAGGGGAGCAATTGTCTGGGGGCAAATGTACTACCCAAAATGGGGGGGGGGGGGGGTAGTTGTCCGGAGACAATTGTCCGGAGGGCAAATGTCCGGGGGCAAATGTCCGTTCCCCGTCCAACCCCCTAACCCCAGACAAATTGGACATTACAATAATGAAGTTGTGTTGCTTGCAAAGACTTACACAATGGGTTTTTTGGCCATTTTATTGTTGCAAATATTTGCGAACCACTGCTGTAGGCCTGTAACATTCAAGATAGTTTCGCATAGTTTGGTTCATCACTCTAGAATAACTTATTTGTAACTACAATCATCTTTGTTCTTTTTTAAACACAGGACTGCATTCAGGAACCTAAAATGAACAAGTTTAGTACAGATTGCTTTAACACGGTAGACACTGCATGTTTACAGATTATTGGGAATTTCAGATTGCACCAAGGTGAGCATCTGCACAAACTCTTTTCGAATTTAAATGACGAATCACATAAATGCATCATTAGTATGTTACGCACATACACATCTAGATATTCTCATGAACATATAGTTTTATATGATCTCTCAACGGTTATGTTAAGTCTCTGACTTGCAGGTAGTCTGAGCTGGGTGTAGGACAAAAACCTCTGACAAAAATCCTCTGACAAAAACCCCCGTGACATAATTACATAATCTGTCTGTTTTAGGCAGGACATTAACCCCACCCCGGACAAAAACCCCCCTCTTGCCCTAACTAGCTTCGGCAATTAGAAGCCATACCATAATAACTGACACTACTAACAAAGTCTGCATAATATTATAAGTGACGCTCAGTACGACTATTAGTCTAACTCAGGGGCGTCCAGATAGGGGCGGGGGTATTTTTTTTAGTCTTAGGGGATATCTTGACTACCTGACTCTTGGAACCAGGGTGTTTGCCTCCATCAGTTAGAGGGGATTGACGCCCCTGGTCTAACTTATATAAGAAATCGTGTCACATACGCTCTGCATAGACTAACCTGACGTGCCTGAAAAAGCCATGTCACAAATAGCCTATGAATTACGCACAGTGTACATAGACCTATCATACATTAACAACAAAAAGACCAAGGAACTAATTAACTGTTTACTATTTAACTATTGGACGACGATACCCGAGTGACTTTGAAACGACACATATGTCACATGCTTTACTTCAGACTTTAAAGTATACACACGTTTCTAAATAATAAAAGTAAAAAAAGTAACAAAAGTTTATTCTTAGGGGGGTTTGCCCTACCTGGGGGGGGGGGCTTGTCAGAGGGGGTTTTGTCCGCGACCCGTCTGAGCTATAGGTATTGTTCTCGTAATCGTAAATGCACATTACAATGCACCTCTTTGGATAAACTCCTCAAAGATGCGCGTGGCCTGTAAGCAATCAACCACTGACGACTTCCAGCGACAGAATCAGACAGAAGACAAGACGCTCATTTTGCAAGTTTCTTAACATCCTTTTCCATAATGTGAGTTCAACTATGGCACAGCTACTGTATGTTGCATGGCGGAAACAAGCTGATCACATTACAGAGCATACTAATTGTCATGTCATGTCACATCGTCATCGTCGCTTAGCGACGGTTGACTTACTTGACTACATGAATAGCAAAGTGATGTCCAATGCTTTCTTTCTCGTGTGATCATTAAGCTTGTGTCTTTTAAACCAGTCCACGCCCTGACATTGTCAAACCAGCAGATTCTGGGTCTTCCACGCTTTCGGCTTCCTTCCACTATAGACCTACCAAACATCATATTATTCTCAATGCTGTCTAGACTGCCTGACGATGTCCCCGAAGTACCGCAGTCTTCGGGATTTGATGTGGCCAACAGTTTGCTGTCTACTATTGCATTTGATATACTTTGGTGGTCACCATTGCTGTCTATGGAATTCTGAGCAGTTTCCTCATGCACTTGTTCTCAAATGCTTGTATGCATTTCTCTATTTCTTTCTTTATTGTCCGCACATACTAATTAGTTATAAATAAATGCTTTTACTATGTGTATTGCTAGCCAAGTAATGGGACCCAGCTTGGTCTCCAGTGCCACCGGTACAATGTGTTATGTAGAGATGATTTGACTGTTACACTGCTATTATAATTAGGTCTATTATTATTATTATGATTACTACTACTTTCACTACTACTATTGATACTAATATAAATTATATAAGCCTACATATTTTCTTCAGGATTTCAAAAATTGGAATATTATGTTTAATATTAAAATATTTATTATTAGTGGTACTATACTAATTTATACCTATGCATCTTATGTTAATATTTTTTATGCCCTTTATCATCCTTATAAGTTATATTAGGTACATTTACTCCTAACATAATTACTCGGTTTAAGAGGGATTATTAACATTTTCTAAATTGGGTAGGCCTACATAGTAATAACAACAACAATAACAAATTGGTGCTTGTTTAAGTTTTATTGATTGATTTATTATTATAATGTACTAATTTTTGTAGTAGTAAATAACGAGGTAGAAATTAGACGCCCTTTTTATATTATTAAGATAGTTTATTGTCAGTGTTAAACAGGTATATAACTAGTTTTTGTAATTTTCTGGTATCTGCAGTCGGTAAAGAAGATGGCAAGGTAGAATTCAACATTCGAGGCTGTTCATATTATACAGATAAATCACGAAACTGTACTATCTTTCCAAATGAAACTTACCACATGCCAGATATTGTCAAGCTACTGGAGAAGACTATAAAAAGCAGCAAAGTCTATCAAGCCACTGACTTTAATGGGAGACAGTGTCGGTGTGATGTGAATAATTGCAATGTGAGCGAAAGATTGACAAACGGAGACTACGTTGTCAGTAGTACGATGCTCTTAACGTTTTTGGCTACGTTTAATTCATAGCCTTCACTGCGAATGTCCATAACCTACGTCTCGTCACATGACGTTTAAGCCTAGGCAGAAATATTTCTGAAACCGATAGCCCACAGGAGGGCCATTGGTACAGCTACTTCTGTTTCACATAACTTTGAACTTAGCATTACTTTCGTGTAGACACATAATAAGCATTTGACTCAAAAGCAGTGCATATGTAAAGAGTCATCGTAGGCTTAACGAGCAAACAAATTCATGCATTGTGTTTATGTTTCAGCTTGTTAATTAAAGATGCACAATTCGTATCTTAAATGGAAAGAGGTTTGAATCTGTGTGCGGACATTTTGTTAGGAAATATAGAGAATTGCACAATTCAACGGAATGTCAACGGAATTTCAACCAGAGAACCGATTTTATTGCCCGGGCAGTCTGCTAATGTGATCAATGGAGCACTTTCTGGTATATGTGCGGGTAAAATTGCGCAATTTTATGGAATGTCAGGCACCCGAGAACCGATTTCATTGCCCGGGCAGTCAGCCTTGGGCGGGTCCCCGTTGACAGCTTTAGTAGGCTACGTATATCTTAATATATCCGGGTTTTTTCTCCAAAAATGAGAACTCTGGGTCATACCATTACAAAAGCATATTAGAATATAATACTTGAGATGTTTTCAGACATATATGCAGGCATGAGACTCGAACTGACATGGTCACAAGCAAACGACTTCAGACAAATAGAATGCCAAAGATCTCTTAAATGCTGACAATGAATTCCGCAAAAGCTGCTGAAGCATGGCTATTTCATGTCTTTAATGTTTATACCATTAAAATAATAACTTAGAAATTACAGTATTGCAGCCAAGATCAAATGATGATCAAATAAAAAAAATTTAGTTTCATGTTCTCATCTTGACTGCCCCCAGTTCTCAGATGAAACCAACCTCAAGCCCAGTTAAAACAATTCACATTCAAATCAGTACACAACGTAAAACCAGTTGAAGGCAACAGACTCTCAGAAAATGTTATGAGACAACAGTAAGCATCTCCTTTATATCTAATATCTCCCAAAAGTCTTCTGGTGTTAACTACATTCTCAGCTCAGTCAATTTATATTAACTGTTAATGGAAGAGAGATGAAGACCAAGTATTACCATAGTCTGCATAGAACACAAAACATATAAACAAAAAGGAGTTGGAATTAATTAAACTGAAATCCAGTTACCAATCAAAGTGAGTTAGTAAAGCCTCTTTGAGTTTTGCTGGCTCTTATTGTACATGATGTACCCAACCATTCCACAAACGATGAGTCCAATGATGGCTAAAGCTATTATAACAATTGCTTTCCAGCCGGTGAGCCGTGATAACATATAAGAACCTTTAGGGTCCTCAACGTGATCTGTTAAATAAAAAAAACACATATTAAGCACACATTCAAATCAAAGCAATTGTACTGTATTCTACACTTTGACTGCATGGGTTGTGTTGACAGTGCTAAATTTGACAAGTTCAGATACTAAGGAACTGTCACGTGCGACACTCTGGACGATGGCGCTATATAAAAGTCACCGACCGACAGCAGAGGCGTAGGAGGACTACGGATGAAATTGTCTACCTGAAACCTGAGAAGGGAGACATCAATGGGTTTCGCCGGAGGCTGACGGCCTCAATACAGACGGCGAGGAGTAGGCAAAGATCAACAAAGTGTCAAGCAACGAAACCCGACACCTCGAGGCAGACGCCTGCCCCTCCTCTGTGACCCTTGGACAAGAAATTCATGAACTAGCTGAAGATCTGGTCTGAACCGGCTGGTTGACACGGATCATGAATAGGGGACACATCCGATACTAATGGCGCAACCCATTAGGCGGTATAACGATAATAATGAAATTCAATCCCTGGGACCTGTTGCCCGTCTATGACACTGACAAGGCCCAGCCATGACAGCCGCTAGTCAAACATTAACTGTACGCCCCTAGTGATTGACGTTATGCTAGGGACATCAAGATCCGACCAACCCGGTTTAGGAATAGTTTTAGCAGGTGATTTGTTGTCCAATAGAGATACGAGTTTTGCGTTTGGGAGGGTGAAGGAAATCGCCTATAGAAGGGTTCTTATAGTGTAGCAAGGGAAGGAACAGGGACTTGTTTCGGAACTGGGGGAGACGTTAGGGTAATCAACATAGTTGGGGAACCCCGTCTCCAACGTAAACCAGGGAAACATTTCTAAAAGACAATAATAACTCTAGTAAGTGTAGATAGGATGAATGGTGTGTCTATATATAATTAAATATACATATTAAAACCATCAAGTGTGTCGTGTTGCTGAGCTTGGTGATTGAGGAAAGAACCGGCGGTACTTTCGTCATCTAGAAGAAGGAGACGGCGAGAGTGAAACCCACGACAGGAACCCTCAGCCAATCGCAAGTCATGATAATAATAATAGGACGATTTGCTCAGCCTAGTCCAAAGGGAAGGGTACTGTATAGAAGTTCAAAAAGCTAATGGCATTCATATGAGTATTTTAAAATAAGTCTTGAGCTGTGATTTAAATGTCTCCAGAGATGATGTGTTCTTTGCATGGCGGGGAACACTGAGAAAGAACAGTTGCCAAACCTTGTAAAAGACCACAGGGGCTTGCATATTTTCTGTGAGGGTCATAGCCAGTTGTCTGCTACCACAATGCAGAAGTCTGAGATGTAGTCTGGCATGAGGTTAGTTATTGCTTTAAAAGTAGTCAAGCACAGTTTGTAAATAATCCCGTGAGGACCACGCAGCCAGTGTAGAATATAATGCGGCATATGATATGATCAGATGGCATTCGGCCATACATAACATATGCAGCTGAGTTGAGCACTGACTGTATCCGGTCTAGCTGAGAAGTCGGTAGACCCGTCAGCAGTGTTGGGCACGAGACCAAAACCTCGACCCCAAGACCGAGACCAAGAGGTCCAAGACCAAGACCGGGTGGTCTGAGACCAAGACGTCCAAGACCAAGACCGAGGGTCCGAGACCAAGACCGATACTCTTTTTTTCTTAAACAATTCAATTTATTAAGACTCTAAAATGGAATAACACACTTAAAACATTAATTTTATTGCTGAAGAATAATAATCTTAATAATGGTCCAGAAAACAGTTTTACCGGCCAGTCTGAACTTTTGCAGGTTCAGCCCATGGCTTTGGCCTGAGAATATCACACTATAAACTACTTACAGTATACGATAGGTAAATAGTTTAACACATCTGAACAAGCAGATTAACGTTCCCTTTGAATGGTGTAGGCCTACTTGTACTCAGAATTGTAGGTTAACAGTGACTGCATGTGACCGACCACATAATATTAGATTGTTCCAAAACCTTGAAATATGTGAAAGCAAATTTTGAAATGGCTGGCTCTGTTGCAAATGCATTTTTTGCCCATAGTAAAATGTAAATATAGATGATCAGCAAGCTATAAATCGATAACAATCGCGTACGGCCTAAACGTCCAGTGTGCCTAAAAATCGGGAAAAAAACGAAAAATATCCAAAAATTGCTCTGATAAGGCAGATGACCAAGAATGCAAACCTAAGACAGAGACCAATCTCATTACCGTTCCTTTAATACAAATACAGACGCATTCGAGACCAAGACCGATGGTCCGAGACCAAGACCAATGCATTCGAGACCGAGACCAAGACCGGAGTTTTCCAGTCTCGAAACCAAGACCACGGTCTCTAGACCACATCCCTGCATTACATTAATATTATTTAGGTGAGACGCTTGTATTAGAAAACACTACCAGACCCGGTAATGAAACTCAATTACATCTTACATGATATCTTAATTTTTATGTCGATGTAAGACGAGACAGGACTCTGCGAATTATGCCGAGGCACTCGCCTCATCTTGCATCATACTGTACGCCTACAACAGGTTTTAATTTTTTTTAAATTATGTTTTATTTTAATTTGGTTAATTACCTTAATTTATTAGCTTCATTTACTTTAAACTGTAGAAAAGTTATTAGGCCAAAATTGATACAGGCCTGCTTATAACTGTGGTATGCCGGTGCTATTCAAGTACACACACAAACATCAAAATGGTACCCGCTGGTTCAATTTGAGATTCGATTAGAGTATTTACCTCCCTTATGATACGAGATTCAATTCGACTGAAAATTGTGATTCGTACGTACCTAATGATGACTGCATGTGTCGCATAGACCAAAAGGGCCAACTATTGTCTTATTACACACCACTGAAAAAGTCATTGAAGTAGTAATGACAGGTAGGCCTACAAATGATTGACATGGCTGCTGCAAATACATACTTATATGCCTGGAGAAAGTAGGTGTCAGAAATGTTTGAGACTGTTATTCAGTCTCTGCTGGGAAGCCAATAGCAACCAATGGCTTTCAGGCAACATAAGGCTTTGAACCTATCCAGACTCAGAGAACAGCAATGAGAGGCGGCGACTCGTTTGACAGGTGGGGGAACACCCAATAAGAGCAGTAGGAAATGTGGGGGACACACGTATAACGCGTCCCTTCTCCGTAAAAGGTGCCCCCCACCCAACTTGTCCCCCTCGACTCCTCCGGGATCGCCACCTCTGACAGCAATCACTGTCAGGATGTTATCCCAGCAACTAAGCAGAACCTATAGCAGGAAGTGTGATGTTTGCAGCAAGCATAGAAAGTGCAAAGAAATGCATTATATTTGTAAAACTTTGTAAAGCTTATGTTGCACGTAGAACCATATTTCAAACAGTCTCAAATGACTTCTAGGCACCCTACAGTGTGACAGCATTTCTAGGCACCCTATAGTGTGACTCAGCCTTTCATTCCATAGTCACATTGTCACCTTGTGCTGTTATTTCTTGGAAATCTAGCGACCGCCACGACCAATCCTCTCCATTTTTTTCTGTCCGAAGTTGCATCTCTTAATTCCTCCAGGCTCATTTAAGTTTTTTCATGCATCACATCCATCCATTTTTTCCTTAAGCGCCGTCTTTTCTTCCTTCCTCCTCTACATGCAAATTAGCAGCAGGATGCATCGGCACTTAACAGGCTCCAATACAGTTATAAACAGTTATACAATTAAAAAAACATAAGAGGAATAACTACTTTTATTCTTTGAACAAAAGATGGTAAAAACAACAAAAATAAAACTTCAATTTTTGGCCTATATTAGCCTAAACAAAATAATTTGCCCTATTATTTTATCTCTGCTCTTATTATCAAATGCACAAACTATGCACTGTCACTCGTTCGCAGGGCCGTACCAAAGGAGGGGGCCAGTGGAGCCTAAGCCCCGGCCTGAAATGTGGAAAGGGTGCAAATTTCAGGATGGAATAACTTATTATTCCATAAAATGCAATATTTTCAAAATGTGAGGCGCCAAATTGATGCAACGCACAGGGCGCAATTAGCTAGGCACAGGGCGCAATTATAGCTCGGTACGGCTCTGCTCGTTTGCTTACTACCACTGCTCCATTTGTCCATTCATTCGTGGCCACCAGACTCAACTTTCAATGCTGGCCACACGGCTGCTAGGCTCAGTTGCCTGGCTCACATCCTATGCTCTGTAGCCCGATTCAGCCTTCTATTCCCAGCAGTTAATTAAGCAGCAGGATGCATTGGCACTGAACAGGCTCCTATACAGTCATAAAATTGACTCATGTTTAAATTGTTATTATGTGTTCACACTATATGAATCAGAGTATGGTCTGTCTGTCAGAAATAAATGAATATATTTCAATAAAGTATGATATTCAAAACGTTTTAACCTTAGAATTATTTTTCAATTATTGGCAGTGTTCGGCAAAGTCCTCAATTATGCTTATCACCTAAGCAATCCAGAACCATGGAGAGAAATTTATTGGCTGGTCACTAAATGTCTATGCAAGACAGCATTTCTCAAGCTACGTCAATATCAATGTATGCATGCATCTATGCAAATCAACAACTAGTATCACATCTGCTATTTATCAAATTGATATGGCACAAAATGGCCATATATCATATTTTCTAGACTCACAACAGAAAAGTATGCAACATAATCTACAATTTTCATAAACAGAGTAAGCATGTAAGTTTAAAAAACATTTTAGTATAAACTTGATACCTCTGGGAGGAGCAAAGAAGTCTGCGGATGGTTCTATCTGACTGTAGTCGACCTCCTCTTTGACCTGCAAAGTTTTACACACAAATTATTATTCATTCATAATTATTGACAGATACTATATGCAATGCATGCTTGTACCAGTACTCATTATGTGTATAAGGAGAGCCTCTCATTTGAGGTGAGTGATTGATCGCTCTCCTTGGTCGCTCACCCAGCAAAGGTCTGGTCAAGTGGTACATCTCTTGCCCTAGCATACCTGGAGCAAGAACATTACTTCATTTACCTAATTTACATTACTTTAATTTACTTACCTGTAGCAGTAGAGACCAAATGACCTGATCAATCCAATTATAGTTTTTTAGTTTCATTATGATAATAAAATATTGAATTCACTGAATTCAACTTCTGTCTGTGAATACTGTTACTGTAATAATAAATTAAAGCAAGTAGCATGCTAAAATAGAAAAACTATGATGCAGGATAGATAATGGAATTGAATTGTTTTCATTTCCAGTCACAGCCTAGCTGCTGCTCACAACAATCAGTATGTAAGTGCAACAAAATAAGCAAAGTCCATATATCTTAATTCGAATTTACCGGTCTCTCAACTCCGATATCATAGAGTTTCATTGATATGATATCGTGATTATCTAAAACAAAATAAAGACAAGAAACAATTATCCACATGTTAGAAACTCTGTGAACGTTGAGGGTGTTAAGGTTAGTCGGTGTCCAAGGGTTAGGGTTAGGTCAAAACTGTGTGCGTGTGTGTACACAACCGCCAACTTGCGCAACATCTTGCAAACACGTCACAAACACATGTCTTGCAAACACAAGCGTACACATACCTTAGCAATACCACCAGTTGCATATCTATGCAGCATCAGCATGGAATATACAACAGCCCAAGACAGTTCTGCATAACTCAGCTAAAAAGACATATGCATCAAGATCTCAAGCTGCAGGGAGGGAGGGAGGGATTAGTGGTTGAATGTAGGCAGCAATGCTAGTACTAATGACAAAATTTCATAGGTCTCAGAGGTCAGTTGAATCTTCATAAAATCGACAGGAAAACAAGCAGCATTACTCGTTTAATCTGTGTCTCTACTTCAACAGTTGATGCATAGTTACTTCCAATGAGATACAAATTAGGAGTTCTAAGCAAAATATATCTGAAAGGATGACCACATAAAACGTAATGGTTGACTAACCAGAAAGATCACCAGTTGCGGCAGAGGCACCGAAGTAATAACCCGTCGGAAGGCGAACTTTATCGACACTGAAACATGGCTTCCAAGTGTTCTTACCATCTATATCAGTGGAAACCTTAAAAAGAGCATCATCATTAATCAGAAACTTTCAGTAATTAGCATAATTATTAATCAAATACTTTCAGTGTGTAAATTTACCTAAACCCCTCACACATTATTGCTCAACCACCAGCTATCATTCACTAAGTCACAAGTCATCCAGTACATGGAAATTCATTTTCAGTAATTGCTCTTAAATTCTCTTGCAGACACCCTAAGTTCAAATTGTGCTGTTAACATTACTCTTTGAGCAAGCCTCATACTATCTGTGGTCTTGATTAGTATTTAAACACACTATCTAGGCTAAAAATTCAACTGCCAACTTGAACATGTCTGAATGTACATGACAACGCCATCAATGATTTTTGATAAGAACTTGAACAGGCATCACCATCCGTTGGCAATCAATTACCATAACCCACACAAGAAGCTTCTTGATTTTGCTGTCTTTCTCACTCTCCATTCTGAGATGTTTGCTCAGCACATGGCTTAGAATTCATGAGCAAGCATTCTTTGCATATGTAATTATGTATGTTGTTTAGATTAGTCAGCTACTCTGTGTGAGTGAACAAACTAAAAACCTCAGCAGCATAGAGTCTATATATATATATATATATATATATATATATATATATATATATATATATATCTATACTACAAAATTAATTTTGCTATTGGTTCATTACGAGAATTTGTGTATAGCGCCTATTCAAGGTGACTACTCAGAGGCGCTCCCAACCTCAGCATGGCCAAATAAAGTCGTCCTAAGATGAGAGTGGAATGCCTGAGAAGGGGTTCTAGGAAGGGAGTGTAGCGTCAAAAGGGAGACCATTTCAAATCGAAGGGCCTACCACTGAGAAGGCATGGCTCTGCCTGGTGGAGGTGTGAACATGAGGAACATAGAATCACCAGGCAGAGCCCTGTTCAGCCGATCGGACGGAGTGCTTACCCCAAGCGCTAAGGGTGGGGCTGTAAAGTTCGATCAGGTAGGCAGGAGTGAGGCTGAATATGATGACATCAGATGACAACAATTTGAGTATATCAATTACACGTATGTTACAGATAACACAATCACTTAACTGTAAGCTTGTTCTGCTCATATCTGATAGCTATGTAAGTCTCATGCTGACTTTTTCTGAAGTGTGATTCGCAGCCATCAAGTTCAGTGTGAGTGCCATCTCGATCATGATCATAATGCTGAGAACCGTTGTTCACCATGGCAGATATGTAAGGGTGGCCATGCTAACAACAAATGCAACAATTGATATTAAAACTTTCAAATTAAATGAATACTGAAATGCTGCAACAACATGTGATTCTATGACCAGATATTTTTACATCCGAAAACTTGAATTAAAGATCCAGCTGAATAAACAGGCCTAAATTAAACACAATTAAGGCTGTCAACGGGTACCCGACCGAAACCGACCACTCGAATAATGAAATCGGTTTTTGGCGATTTTACCTGAACAGTGAACATATACCAGAAATATCCCCTTGGTCATATTGGCTGAGTGTCCGGGCAATGAAAATTGGTTCTCAGGTAACGACATTCCGTAAAAATGCATGATTTTACCCGAACATATGCCAGAAATATTCCGTTGGTCATAATTGGCTGACAGCCCAGGCAATGAAATTCATTCTCAGGTGCGCGACATTCCATAAAAATGCGCAATTTTCTACATATCCTAACAAATTATCCGCACAGTCGGGTACCCGACCGCGCGGGTCCACGGGTACCCGGGTCGTCATTTCAACATTTTTTGACAGCCTTAAACACAATAAATGTGTACAGTTTACTGTAACAAGTTACTTTCTACCTAAATAAAAATGATGCCACATACCAGTAAACATACATGCATGTCTGCCCCAGAAACTATTTACAGGGTTTCTGCAACAATGTCAAAACCTGATATTAGCAACCAATCAGCATTCTGCTCCTTTGTACACTTTGCACATCAGCAAAGTTGTATGCAAATGGCATGGATTAGTCTCACATAAAAAAAATTATTTTGTGTTTTAAAAGCTGTACATGCAAATAGAACTATCATGCCAAAGTTGTAGAAATGTCATTGAAGATATGCAACTTTAATACGACTTCTTACGGATGTTCACTAATATGAATGTTCATTGAATGGCTGACAGGACTGTCATTTCACTCAGCTACACTGGTCTCAGGGTGAAAGATGATTTGACCATTTAAAAACATTTGAAGCAAGAGTATTATGGTTCTTGATCAGCAATAGTTGAACAAATACATCATCTTGACTTTTTTGAAGTTTATTACCGCAAGAAAACTCCTTAGTAGAAAATGTTTCCTGCACACTTTCAAAATCAGTAATGGTCAATTAGATGCGAATAACTCCCACTAAATCAAACCAATGCTATTCGATTTAGATTTCTACTCTAGAAACGAACCTGTCTGTTTCATGTGCTTATTCTGTTTACTCTTTCGGCTCCTGTTTTAAACACTTAACACAGTATACTGTAGCAACGTTCAGAGGCAACAACTCTGCTTAAACTCAGTTCATCTTGCTAAGTACCCGTCAGCAACTGGATAAATTACATGTGGCTGCACTTGCTTCCACCTTTTTCCAATGTCAGCTGATGGTTACCTGACATTTAATCACGTGACACTTAATAATCACACGACACTTAAACCTCGCGATACTTAATCTCAACGACATCTAATCTCGCGACATGTAATCATGCGGCATATAATTGCGCGACACTTGATCTCAAATCACAACTAGTTTGTACCATTATTAATCTATGTGGTGACAAATAATTATGTTTAACCAGAAGCCGTATTATTGACCAGAATGCGGTTTCAATGGAAGTGGGAATGATTACAACATTTTGATTTAACTAAAATTCTTTTAAATTAGCAACAAGATTGACCTGAAGCTGAATCGATGAAAAAATGCTAAACTGGGAGCAATGCTGATGAAAAAATGATAATTAAATGGAAGCTGGAATGATGAAAATGAATTCTTTTCATTTATCCAGCTTCTTGTTAAAAATAATAAGGATCTTTTCATCATTTAGGCCACCGTTGAAAACTATATATTATCATCAATCCGGCTTCTAGTGAAACATAACTATCTTCATCAATCTAGCTTTTACTTGTGTATTTCATTCCGTTTACATGCTAAACCCATAGAATAAATATGCATAAGAGAATCGAGCTCAGTTGAACAAAGTTCTATTGAGAGCGTTTTAGTGTTGCGCGATTATATGTCGCAAGATTAATTCCAGTTATTCGGGAGATTAATCGACGCCGCGATTAAGTGTCGTTGTTTAAGTATCGTGCGATTAAGTGTCGCGAGATTAACTGTCGGCACACCCAGCTGATAGTCCCATCCATGGTTATTAATCAGACAGAGCTCAGACAGATCACATTATGTGTGAACATCATAGCTCATGAAATTTATCACCACAGTTAGTCTATTGACCCTAGAGGGCCAAGTGACCTCCGTCCTCGTAAGGCCTTATTATTAACAGCTGCATTAAACACGGGTCGTTTCTTGCAATCGGTGATCATCGTTCACTTGCTCATTCTGAGGTGATACGAATACTGCAACACTATTTGCAGGTCTGCTGTAGTTCAGAATCTCTCTGCTTCAGTCCCTTCTCAAGTGTGCTGCACATGTCCTCACCAAAATGTTCTCTCATATACAGTATTATATGATGCACATGCCAAGCTGGCTACCCGCCACGGAGAAAGTAGGTTCATTTTCAAGATTCTCGTCCTGGGGTGGGCCTTGGTGGACAGCCTCCCCAGCAATGCATGCATCACTGAGCTAGAGCTTGATCCAGTTCTGACTCAAGTAGGTCAGTGATCATTGCAATTCGCAGCTCTTGCAGAATTTATGCAAGTGTCATACTGTTCTGAATTTTAAATCAAACACATTGTACTACATGCTATCTTGGACCTTTCATTGCAAATGAATTTCTGCGGCATTTGACTTATCCTCAAACTTTTTCAGATTGCTCAACACTACACTAATAATATTAATTACAGTAGATAGTCAGATGTGCATTTAAATGGCATTTAAATGAAGTTTCCTGCTGTGTAAGCATACAATCCAGCATATCATTTGCAGATGAAGCATAGTTGATACTGCTAAAGTAGCTTTATTAATCAAAAAGGCTGCATTTATAACATGTGAACTTGCATGAATGGGAATTCGAATGTTTTAGTTTGGCCTCATATAAACCCAGAAATGTCAACCATTAACTCACATTGTGAGGACCATTCTGGTTCGCATAGGTGTCCAGAAAAATAGCCAAACCAACAAAGTAATCTTTACTTCCAAAAACTTGTCCTGCAAGAAAAGACATAAACTCACGATGCAGCAAAATGCCTTAAAAATTCATTCAGTAAAACTCCTGTGCTATGTCAGTTTAAAATCCATCAGACCAGAGTCATGAAGGATTTAACTGTTGACAATTCAATGGTCGGTCACCATCATCCTTTCTCTGGTTTGAATTCCAGAGCAAATTCCAGTACATAATGTTTGCTTATAAATCCGAAGACACACAAGCATAGTCATATCTAGCAGCACATACACTGGAATTGATGCAAAAGTATATTCATCCACCAGCTTTTACTGAAGTCATCTTGAGTCACATTTTATTAGAAGAATTTTTTTATGGCACTTTGTAGCAGAATGGTGGCTGGCTGCAATTTTACACGTGCAATTTTTATTATATGATTTTACAAAATTCTGTTATTAACCACAGACCTCAACAAATACAACCCAATAATACGCATGTGATCTGAAAAACAAACAAATAGCTTTACTGTAGGCACTCAATATTAACAAATTACACAACATACCTGACTCTATTCGGTTCTTTGCATACCAAATAGCAAAGCCATCTCCAAAGAGATCAGTCCCTGATCCATGAACCTTGAAATGGACATGGAGTTCCCAGTCCATAAGCTGACAGGCCTATACAACAGAAGTATAAACATACATCAGCACAAACATGCAGCACTCTTAGAAGCCATGCAACACAAGCCCAAATTTCATGTTACAGTCACTCAGTACAAGTTTCTCTGATACACAGTTGCCAAGATGACCAATGACAGCATCACATTTAGAGTACCTCTTCACACTTGGCCTGCCTATGCCATGCGAGGCATACATGGCTGGAACAATTGGGGTTGGGCTGTGCTAAGTGGGTTCAGCAACTACAATGGATGTAGAGTGAATTTCGAGTCAGGGATATGCCTTACTGGGAATCACCGATCAGGCAGTAAAAACGAGAGAATCGCTGGAACATAACATTACATACCCTTTTATTGCATCTAATTCACAACATATAAGAAGATATAGTAGTATTAAAATAGAATACAATGGGAGACACCTAAATGGGCTAAGAATGCCCGGCTTATAAGGGACATCCAAATAATTGTTATAAAAACTTTCAAGTTAAACAGGAGGCAGGATAACAAAGAGTGAAAAAATAAAGAAAACAAATTAATTACAAGCAAAACATACTCTAGCAGCAATACTTAAACTAGTTAACTAAATCTTAATACTAACAGAGTATTAAGAATTTTCAATGCCACAGGTAGTGAATTCCAGAACAACAGACCAACTTTTTTTTAGTTAAAATCCTTGAGTATTTACACGACAGCGAATAGGTATAAGATTATCAACTGACCTTAATGCATATGGCCATAGGATTTATTTAATCAAAAGAAAGTTCTGCAACACCCAGTGAGAAATCTAACAGAATATTTTCCTTAGAGGACCTAAAGAAATATTGGATCAAACCAGCTGATATAGACATCAGCTAATTAGCATACTCAATAAGATTCAGGAAATAAAGGCTAAGGATATTGTAGGTGATGACCTCCATTGTCCTCCTGGCAATCCTGTCCACCAATTCAATATAGCCAATGAATACACTTGACCCAACAACACTAATCATAAGGTAATTCCTGTTGATGGTTTATGTCTTAAATCCAAACCTTTCATACAGAATTCAATTAGAAAAACTTGTACACTATGGTATCAAAAGTTCAAATAAGGTGTAGCTTCGAGTGTCTCAACAACAGATAGCAACATTTATATTTTAGAAGTCATTATCCATTAGCAAAATCTATCAATTGTGGAGTAGCCAACCACACAGCTCAATTCTGAGACCATTGTAATTTCTAATTTATATATAACCTGGCAACTATGTCCAAAGTATTTCATAACACATTGTTAGCCAATAACACTAATGTCTGTATATCAGATAAATAAGTAGAATCATTGTTTGTAAAACCCAGTGATGAGCTAACCACCATTTCTTCCTGGTTTAGAGCTGACAAATTGTCAATAAATATTGATTACAA
The DNA here is from genome assembly GCA_959347315.1 of Bimastos eiseni. NCBI lineage: Eukaryota > Metazoa > Annelida > Clitellata > Crassiclitellata > Lumbricidae > Bimastos > Bimastos eiseni. The sequence continues at coordinate 28,883,120 of OY365811.1, read as the reverse complement.
AAATATGAACTGAAAAACTGATTCGATCCTGCAGTAAATAGCCACCAGCTTGTAATTACAAACTCACAATGGAAAGTGCTCAATTGATTAAGCATGCCAAGCCATGTGAATTCTTAGGTGTGTAGGCAGACCAGAACCTCAATTGGATAAAAATTAGAAAAAATTATCAACATAATTATCAAGGATGCATCTCTTGAAAAAAACTATTCAAATTATACTTTTTTATTTGAAAAACTGCCAGTACGAAACTTGTTCTTCAAACCCATAATATACTTCGATTAGCAGATATAAATAAGTTTAAGATTGATTAAGTTTTGCTATCATCACAGAATACTACCAAGTATGCATGATGATTATTTTCATTTTGGAACTGCTGTACATGATTATCACAATAGAACATTGTCAAATTACCGTACTGATGTTATGCATACTAGGATGAAATTATTCTCAATACAATGTTCTTTAGCAATAAAAAATCTTTCAAGTTTTACACATCTACCCACCATTAACCTGCTTTAGTAAGTTGCTTAACACGATGACCGCTAGGGACGTGTATACACGTCTCGTATTGCATGTATTTACATACAAATCTCCGTGGTCAATGTGCTAAGTAAAAAAACACTAGAGAAAGAAAACTTAAAGACTGTTTGATTCATGTGGCTTAAGACTTACATTGTCAATCATGTTTAGTTAGTTCAGTGATGAATTACACTTTCAAACAGTACATTTTGTTTTACCATTTCTACAGCCAGATATTTTCCAAAAAAGACATCAAATCCAGCCTTAGTGGGTTTATGTGACCCTGTTTGATTGATCTTTTGACTTTAGCATCATTTACTGGAAGTTTTTGAGTTTTGTATTGACTGCTGTCATTGTGATTTTATGGTGTTGATACTCCGTCAATAAATGGCTTACTGCACTACCACTTACCTATATCTCTATGCATTGAGGATGAGATTTTGATTCTCATGCAAAATAACCCAGGAGGAACTGTCCCATCGTATTTTAGACTGATGTATTCCTTGTTCCAGGTCCCGCCATAATAACTTCCCTAGAGCTACATTTCAAACTGTCTCAATTCTTCCACCACCACTTAACCACCATCATCTGCCTCTGACACCTCTACTGCTTCCCATTTAAAGTTGAACTTCTACAATAATCCGTCTGATCCTCTGCCACCCAATATTTCTCGACCTCCATGAAACCTACCTAGAACTAATATGTGGCTGCCCTAGGCCAAATAAAAAATTATAAGAAATGCGAAGCATACATACATTTGCAGATATAATGAATCATAGACATATGGAAGCACACAGTCAATCTGTTAATGCAATTATGAACTGCCCTTGATCACCCTGGATATTAGTGAGCACACCGATTCTGCTTAGCATTAACCGCCTATCAATGCATTCAGCATTATTACAGTAGCAATATAGAAGTCCTTGGATTATGGTAAGTAAAAAGGTAAATGAGAACACACGCTTACTACGTTATTCCAAATTGCTCCTGAGGTACTTCGCAGATCTGGTGTCAGTCGGACGTAACTATTAGTGATAATAGTATTACCAAGGAAATCCCATCGATCATCTACACAAACATCAACAGCTAAAACAATTCTTGAAGAAGAGCATAAACTAAATTAAAGTTCTAATTACCCATTTCATCTAATTAGCAATGGTACACTTAGTAGAGGGAACGCTCATTTACAATTGTTACATCTTGTATAATCTGACTGTTTTTGTTTTCACCAAATATAATCAAAAGTCATGTAGATATTTTCTCTGTTTAGGACTTCTGGGCAAGAAATGAAAACTTGGTCCTTGCTTTGAATTACACTAATAAAGTTTTGGCTTTGGTTGGTAGTTGACATAGTAAGGCCAAGCTTCCCACAGAAGAGTGTAAAAAATTAATCATGTTGGAGTTATTTGTTTTAGTTAATGTAACTACTGCCTATGACTTAATATTATGATCTTTTAGGTATCAATGAAAAACAAACTTGCATGTGGGAATGCAGCTACATAAGCTAATTTTATTAAATACATCACATGGAATTACGTTTGTCAGAACATAATTTGATAACTGTTTATACCTCTCATTCGTGACTTCATTTATCAAGCACTAGCTAAAGTACACTGGCTTTGCCTGGATAGTCCATACAATTCTTAAATGTGCTGAAAAATGAATGAATAAGTAATTGTGATGTTGATGATGGTTCAAGTAATTTACGTATTGTTTCTTTGTTGGGCTTGACTTCCTACAGTATCTGGAATCGTCATGAATATTGATGAGGATAACTAGGTGGCAAAAGTGCAGTATCGGAATGCGTATGTTTCCAGGCATCGTACCATATCTTTTGGATGTGTAGAAGGTAACATGCTTTCTAATGATGACACAAACATGTATCATGACCTCAACAAACCCTCACGATGCCAGTAAACCTACCCTAATCGACTCTCAAGAGTAATGTTCCCTCAAGAAATTCTGTGTGCAACATTTTATAAAAGGTTCACACTTATGTGTGCAGGTCTGAGCTGGATGCGATGATAGTTATATTAAGATCATATCTAAAAGTATATGGTGATAAGTTCTGATAACCTAAAAAATCCCTTCTCTAAAGATAAGTCATGGGACATATCAGCCAAGGAACCAAGGTTTCAGGAGTAGGGTAAGCCACAGTCAGCTAGGAGACTCTATTAACATGCAGATCCACATTCTTGTGCGCACAGAGGCTCCATAGCCCATTGCACATGCACACAACTTAGAGGGAACATTGCTCATGATGCCCAACCTAACCCTAAACTACTCTCATGATGCCAAGTATAAATTCATTATTCACCCCGATACTGTACCTCTGCCCTAAGGAATCCAATTACTCGGATATTTTACCTGCTCGATCTCCTAATTGTGTCCCATCTCATTGATACAAAACCCCCGTAAAAGTGTATTTTAGCGTATTTTATTATTTGACGTGATAGATGTCCAACTGTAGCGCAAAACAAGACGGGATCGATGAAAAAGTATAATGTGCAAGTAGAAACTGGATTGATGAAAGAAATTATGAGTAAATGAAAGCTGAATTGATGAAAATATCATGCTTGATTGATGCGAGAATGTCGTTACAATGGAGACAATGTAAACAAGGCCATGCACGCGCGCAAAAACCCGATTGATGAAAAGAAATATACTTAAATGGAAGCTGGATCGGCAAAGAGAAATATGCATGAACGGAAGCTGGATAGATGAAAACATCATGCATAATTAGAAGTTCGATTGATGACAAAATGGCGTCGCGATGGAATCTAATGGAAATTCTGATCAACATTTTGTTTAATTCAATGCTCTAAAACACACTTTTAAAATTCTTTTCATCAATCCATCTTCACTTAAGCATAATTAATATCATTAATCCAGTTTCTACTTACAAAATACATAACATAATGAAGGAAATAATTAAGCATGCAATGTAATAACTACACCAAAAATTCCAAAACCTCAACTAATATCCTTATGCCGTAACACATTATTACTGTATCGAATGGGATGAGACACAATGAGATACAATGAGATTAGCAGTTACTGGTAGCCGATGAATTGCTTTGGGTTTCCTTATCCAACAACAGCAACTCCTTAAAACAACTGTCTATTTTTCTAACATTTGTCTTGCATTAAAAGCCACTTACTTACTCATATTTCAGACGCTTGGTTTCCTCGTGTGGCATTTCTAACATTCATAGGAGTGTCTGTTAAAATAGTTGATACCGTTTATGTTTAAAGGCTTACTTATAGTAGTTAGGACTCAAACATTAAAACAATTAAACATTACACATAATATTTCTGATCTTTTGGTCCGCTGCCATTGGTGAGAATGAAATACTTCCGGCACGTGATTGACAAAAAGGAGTAAATAAAATGAATCGTCATATTTGTCTAAAGTACACTAACCCTAAAACTAACCCTAACCGACCTTCACGATGCTTAACCTGACCCTAACTGACACTCACGACACATAATAATAACAAATTATAGATTTTACTGTGTGCATGTTATCATTGTATTACAATTGCTTAGGTGCTCATTGTTATATGTAATGTGTGTCTGCATACACGCCACGCCCAAAATATTATGCGTAAGTTTGAGTCCTAACTACTATAAGTAAGCCGCAATTGTTCAACGAATGCATAACAATTTGTATAAGAGTTTTGAAAGGTTCTGCAGCATGATGTTTGGCTTTTGGTGAAAATTCAGTTAACCGCAAATACATTTTTACTGTAAAATCTGAACACGACTTCTACCCAGAAAGACTTCAAACTGAATGTGAGTCAAAAAGTCACATTACTTCCTCTCCCAACTTCAGTCCCTATCAGTCAGCATAGCGCGAAGGCTACTCCACGGAAACTGCTCTTGTCTCTACACTGGATTACATCTTCTCATCAATTGACAATGGTAAAGCCTGCCTCTCTGTGTGTCTTGACCTTAGTGCAGCCTTTGACACTGTAGACCACCAGTTACTCCTTGCAAGACTTGCAAAAAGCTTTGGTGTCTCTGGGACTGCCTTACATTGGTTAGCTTCATACCTGGTTGACCGCAATCAGCAGGTGGGCATTGGATCTGCTCGGGCAGAGCCCACACTTTGCACTGCTGGATTGCCACAAGGATCTGTCGTTGGCCCCTTATTATTTACAGTCTTTACTTCCCCAATCAGTTGTATAGCTAAACACTTTGGAACTCAATTACAACAGTATGCAGATGATACTCAGCTCCATATTGCTCTGTCACACACTGATCAGTCTGGTAAACTAAAACTGGAAGACTACCTCTCATCCATATATGCATGGTTCTGTTTCAATGGTTTGGCCATAAACCCAGACAAGTCTGAAGAAATTGTATTTGGCTCATGTCAACGCCTGCGTTCTTTCCATATGCTCTCGAGCATTGAACTCGCGGGCACTGCTGTGCCGCTTTCAGACTCTGTCAAAACACTTGGGGTTACCCTCGACAGCAAGCTCACATTTCGACCTCACATAACAAGCCTTTGTAAATCTTGTTTCTACCACATCAGGGCAATACGTCACATAAGGTCGGCTCTAACCCAAAATATGTCTGAAACTATAGCCTGCTCACTTGTCTCCTCTCGCCTCGATTACGCTAATTCACTTTTTGTCGGTCTCTCAGACCTTGAACTCAAAAGGCTTCAACGTATCCAAAATACGTTAGCTCGAGTAGTGCTACATGTCCCACTACGAACATGCTCCTCTGCCCTACTCCACCAGCTGCATTGGCTCCCTGTTGAATTCAGAATCAAATTTAAGTTAGCTTGTTTGACCTACAAAGCCATCATCATCAGTACACCTACCTATATTCATGCTCTACTAACTCCTTACATTCCTCCTCGTTGCTTACAATCATCAAGTACAGGTCTTTTAGTTGACCCACGATGCAGAACAGTTATGGGCTCTCGTGCATTTCGTGTCTCTGCTCCTAGGGAATGGAATCGACTGCCACTCTCTCTTCGTAGCTCAAATTCACTTCCTTCCTTTAAAAAGCGATTCAAAACTCACTATTTCTCTTTGGCTTTCAAGGATTTGGAAATCTGATTGCATCTGCTCCTGACGACTAACTATCCGCGCCTCAGATTCACATTTAGGTGTGACCCTGCGCGTGTTACAAATTTAATAATAATAATGATAATAATAATAATAAAAAGCTGGCGGAAATTACATGTTATTACCCTAATTGGACATGGTCACTTTAAAGAATCGGTGCACTGGACTCACCGGTATATGGCTTTACAAGAGAATGTTCCCGTTTCATGTAATTTTTTGCACTTGATGTTGACGCGGTTAAACCGGCTAGTGCACAAAACAAACCGAAAAAAATCACCAAAAAGTCGTTTACGCAGTCCATCGTAATCGCTAATTCGTAGCTGCACGGCCTACCTCTGTAGAAAACAACATCGGAAACACACACGCGTTTCTGCTAAATGCGGCGAGCTAGTAGAGCAAATATAGTAAGTAAGTGATGACAAAATGGCGTCGCGATGGAATCTAATGAAATTTCTGATAAATATTTTGTTTAATTAAATACTCTAAAACCCACTTTTAAAATTCTTTTCATCGATCCACCTTCCATTTAAGCATAAAACTATCCTTAAGCGTAGCAAATAAAATTATCTCGATTTCATAATTATAGCGACCGTATAACTATGACCTCGCCCGTTATTATTTTAAACTAATTAATCGGATTAGATCCTAATTACCACCGGTGCCAGTTTGTTGACAGTGACGATAGATAAATGGAATTGTTAATTTTAATTGTGGTTTTAAATTTTTTTAAAGTTTTGCCCGTCCGTAAGAATAAGTTTTTCCCCAATATTGACTCTTCAGTGAAAGTCTGAGAAACGCTGCACTTAATCAAAGTGGATTGATTGGCTGTTTAAATAGATGTTTTGCAACATGATGATAAAAGCTTCAAATAATTTCGCACAGCTTTCCAATCATCCAATATGACTTCGTTTCTTATAATTATTATTTAGGAGACTCGATCTTTGACTCCAATGTTTGTTATAACATTCAATGCGTCCTTCTGCAAAAGCTGTGTCCTCTTTTGGCTATGCTGTTTCGCTAGGCATTGTATTTGGCAACCTTAGGTATTATACCTTTTCATATAAAACGAGCAGCGGTGGTATTAAATAATAAGCATGATCAAGACGAGATGGCGCAGTTACACTTCACGTCTGTTTACATGCGCCGCTTTCAAAACGTTCCCACATTGTTAGCCTAAATAACGGTCCACGTTAATTATAAATATGACAATACAAATAATAACTATATTAGTATTATTAAGCAAGACATCATTTTTCTTATATATTATTTCTCATTAGTAAGTGAGGAGTGAACCAGCGTTGAATTACGTGGCAAGATTGCGCATGCGTGCATCCGGGCATTCGGTTACGTGGCTGAATCGGAGTGTGTATACAATTATTAGTCGACAAAGTAGTTGAACTTTATTTAGCAACATATAATAGTCTACGAATTTCTTGATTTAACATTTCTTGCGAATTCGTATGTATATCTCTTAAGGGACATAAGTTTTGTACAGATGTGATTAAATAAAATTTTGGATCTCGCGAACGTTGTCGCTTATATTTTCACCCTTGTGCAGTACATGATAAAATCTCTTAATAAATGCTCAATTTTAACACCAAATTTCGTTTTGTTCTCGTATTTACTGTTCTGTGGTTTGCCATTTGGCCTCTTTGTATCAATTTTCGTTTTTCGTTTAAAAAAATTCGCCAGCCGGCATAGGCAATGCTAAGCGTATGCTAGACTACAGCTTTGTAAACATGGTCTGATACAATGTCAAATCGTACCACATTTCTGCCTCAAGGACTGGACGGCGGGGTTAAATAATAAACAGGAGGTTGCAGTTAATACCTCCAGCTTGCTGTATGAAGATCCACTCACTTCAACAGTGTTTTTAGAGACTGTATATTCCACATGTTAACGTGGGATCAATTTCTGACTTCAGTCATTTTGCAGTTAACGTCTTGGAGTGGATAATCTTCATTGTGTTCAGTTATTGATCGACTTATAGCTTTGTTTATTTCATGTAATGCTTTTCTGGGTGTATGAGATACATGTAAATGTTCTTTATTCATGGCCTTTATTCCAAACTCTTGAATGAAAGCTTTATATTATATTTGCAAGTTCCTGTGAAAATAATTATGTCAGTTTAATATTTTAAACGAACAGAAAGTAACCTTTGGATTGATGTATAATATGGATATAGTTAATTGCTAAGATACATTTCCCTATAGTAAACAATATGGCTGCCTCTGAATGTGCTCAAAATTTAGCTTTGATGCCCACCCAGCAATATCCCATACTGCAATGTACTGAGTAAGTAGTGAAAATGAGTTTATTTTACAAAACAAAACTCTCCAAGAGTTTATAGAATGTTGCAAACATTTGTCTAATTAAGAATAGGTTTCTGAAATTGTGACCAGACTTCTGGAAAGGTTTATTACGTCCAGAGGGACTAGCTAAACTCTGTGTTGAGTTGATGTTAGTCTACAATAGGTACAACATTTACATGAAGTAAATTGTAAAATAATTTTTAGATGCATTTTGAGAACTGCTGTTTGTGCAAAGAAAAAGTTGGTTCAGAAATACAGCATGTACTCTCTTTTTTTAGCCACTACTGCTAATTTCTGAAGTCTGGAGTTGGTGATGCTTGCATTATGAATGCACAATTTATGAATGGTCAGCCACAAGGAGGATATGACCCTAACATTACTTCTCAAGATATGTTTCCACATGGTACTCAAGGAATTCAACCAGGTCATTACCGACCACAGGCCCCACCAATGGGACCAAACCCGAGTGCCTTAAATGGATTACCTCCACCTTCTCAAAGGGTACCTGGACACGGAGGTAAGACATTTAATATTGATATGAGATGTAAAGGCAAGTTTTCATACCTTGCTAGCTGAGAACAATAATACTCAGTTCTTTAACCCACTAGGTAACACTTTTCTTGTGCTTGAATTACATGTAAAAAATAAATCTTTTTTATGTTTTTTGCTGTAATTTTTTTCATGTATTTAGTTACGTAATTTAATCTCCAAATCTGTGTTTCTGGAGTTTGCCAGAAAATATGTGGCTTTCATGCAATGCTGAATGATGTTTAAGCATCTGCTATAATAGGAATCTGTTCTATACATGTCGTCTTGACATTATTTTACCAACATTTACAATGCTGCCAAAGGTCTGATCAGGTCTGATGATTTCTATGCACCATTTCATTATGTTCCAAATATCAGACAATGGTCTCTTTGAGTGAAATAGCGATCAAGACTCATAATCTAACGGAGAAGCCAGGTTGATGTCACATGCCTCTTGTAACACAGCAGTCATGAATTTGGTTCGTATTTAGCAAGCCAATGTCTGTAGGTTGGTGTAAACTGTCCATATCACACAGGTTCTTGTTTTGGTGTCAAAGACCCATTGAGCATGTTTGACACCAGGAACTGTTATGATTAGGATGGTGACAGATCAATTGTGCATTCCATGAACAACTATGTAACTGGTTGCATTCAAAGCAATATTAATTTATAGTGCAGTGAGAAATTAATTAGTGTGAAGGACTACTGTACCAGTATCGAACGCATGAACTAGGCATCAGCCAATGCCACATCAAAACCATGCTGTGACTCGGTTCCACAAAACTGTTAGGCCCCTTTCGAGAATGACAAGATAACATATGAATTTCTGAAAAGAAGAGTTGTTTTTAAATGTAAATTAAGTAATTGTCTGTTTGGCAATGTAGGAAACTTTGGCCCACCATCCAATTTCCAGAATGGACTACAGTTTGATCCAAGTGGGCATCTAAAACAAGATCCAGGCCAAGCGATAAGGTATATGCATTGATATTATGGTAGGTCAAATATATGTGTTTTCTTTGTTCATATTACTTTGTTCATAATACTAAATTAGTCAAAAGTAACTTTGTATGTGGCACTAATATTTTCCTACAGCATTTGGAAACTCCATTGTGATATAAGTCACTCTGATACTCATTCATGAGTTAGTTGGCAGTTGATGACTTTCTGCACCGGTTATAATCTTTAATAACCCTTAATTCTTACAATTTAATACAACTGTATTTGATAGATCTCTGTACAGTCTCTGCCTTAATATAGAACTATGAATCAAAGAATTGCTGATTTGGCGAGTATTTTGCAAATTCGTGCACACCACTATAGAAGCTCCCAATGATGTCATTGGTCTCTGATCGCTTTCCATGGCTGTTAGAATTCAAGGAGATGTTGAATACTTTTATATTCAATAATGCTAGCATTTTTGAATGGAAAGTTGTTGTGTCTCTGGTTAGCATGATGTCCGTGTTGGAACAATTGTTTGCATGCCTGCTGAGCAGATTCCATTTAACAATGCTGAACAATGTGTTTGTGCATATGTGCCTCTGTCACCAAATAGTAACATCTCTTACTGGCATAAGTCAGGAACTACTGGCAAGTTCTATAATGCCCAAGTGCCTGTCATTTTGCTATTTGATTTTTGAAAATGTCCCTTTTACTTTTAGCCAAATATTAAATCGCTTATTGTAGAGGACCTGGTTCAGGTTGGACTCAACCACCGCCGAGTTCAGATTTGCATCGTCAGCAACAGTATATGCAGATGCAGAGCAGATTTCCACAGCCAAACCAGGTGAGCTTGATCCAGGTGAACTACAAATTGTAATGTATCTGCACAGTTTACATTTAGGTGAATACCACAATGTTTTGATCACAGATATTATAAATGTTAGCATGTGTTATTTACATCTTCTTGTCAAAGTTTTGAAGAATTGAATGTGAATTTTCATGAAAATTAACTTTCTAGTGTAAATTACATGGATTTTTTACATAGGTGTTTGTTGTATAGCATGGCGTTTAACATTAGATATTGTGAGTGATGTGTTGCATTTATCTATGACACTTATGCGCCATGGATGAACCGAGTGTGAATTTTCGGTCAAGTCCAAGTACCGAATTTTGCAAGTTGAGTTGTACAGAGTCCGAGTTTAGAATATTTTATAGTCTCATTCTCTTGATTATTTGTTTGGCATTTTGCACAATTTTTATGAATTTTTGGTTTTGCCTTAGTTTACACTAGGAAGTACTACTAGTAACAGTATTTGTGGTTTTATTAGGTCAATTGTCGTTTTGTAAAAAATATATGATTTTTCATTCTTGAAATAGAAAATCGGAGAGCCAATTTTTTTGTTATAACTGGGACCCATTGTTTGTCTGCGTCTGAGTAATGCTGAGCACTATGGCTTGGCCGAGTTTCGGCTCATCCCTATTATGTAAAAAAATATTTATAATCTATCTGTTGGCTTCTTGAGGACAGTCACAATTTTTCTGTTCTTGGTTTCCCATTCTTGGTGGTATTGGTGACTAAATGGGAATTTGCAATTACAATCAGGGCCTAACGGGAAATAACCTCGGACATTTGCCTCGGCCGAATATCCTGTTTTCTAGGAGTATTCGGCAAAAGTGATATTGGTACAGCTCTAGTTACAATTCTGTTGTAGTTTTATACTTCAGTTACCCTCTGATTACTACTGTTGAAATTTGAGTGTAATAAATTAATATATGGAAATGTTCCACTTTGCCTAATTTATCCTGTCATGTTTTTTATTAAGTTTGTTTTGTTATCAGCAGCTGGCTGGTCAGATGGAGACAATGACAATTTCAGATCCTCTTCTGCAGGTTAATGTCGCTAAAATAAAATTATATGTTAGAATCAGGATTTATATTTATTGTTGACATTTCATGTGTCAGAGTGAATAATCGTAGTTTCTTAGTTTCCATTGGTGCTAAATCTCAAAACTTGCTTATGTGCAAAATTAATTTTGATTGCAACTCAGGCTACTTAGATCATGTTCCAATAGCCTGTGACAACCGTTCCTCTCTACCCAGAATTATCTGTGTTATCTGACAAAAAGTTGTTGATGTACCTCGAGATGCCAAGAGTTCAGCTGTGTGTGCCCTTAAGCATAACTAGTGAATGCCTTGTTTTCTTTGCTTTAGATTTTGAATGACATTGAGATGATATATCTGCTTTTGTCTTGCTCTCCAAATGTGTACTCGATAGGAACCAAATAGATATAATAGTATTACAGAAAATAATGACCGTTTGCTCTTAACAGGCAGTGTTTTAAAATATTGGATTTTGTTTTATTTAAAATAATTTTATGTATCATTTAATAATTTGTCTGTATTGGTCTTGCAATTTGCTATTAAAGTGAAAGATTTGTTCAAAATTCCATTAAGCCTTTCAGCTTTACTCTGTTATCTGTTGTGATGCCTCAGTGATGTCTTATGATTTGTAGGTTGGAACAACAACTCCTCAGCATCAAAGGCAACAACCTGCACTGACTGGACTGCATGGGATGCCTCCTCCTCCTCAGATGAGACCACCCATGCCAGGGCAGCAGCCTACTGGTGGTCCTCCTTTTATGGGACCTGCTGTGTCAGGGCAGCAGCAAGGATATCCACGTCCACCAGTTTCATCGAGTGGAAATGTAGCAGAATTTCACAATCCTGCATATTCACAGCCACCATACAGCGGTGGTAATCTGCCAGCAGCGTCCGGGTCTATATACACTGGTGGTCCTCCTCCTCCGACTGGTCCTCCTCCTGGTTCTTCCCATGCAGGTCCTCCTTTTATGGGACCTGGCCCAGTTCCTGCTCAAAGTACATCTCATCCCCCACCTACGGCCATGCAGATGAATATTGGGTCACCACTTGACCCTGCCTTTCCAAATTCTGCATCTTATGGTGGCCAGGTGCCTCCCTCTGGTACCCCTGGTCAGAATCAAGGTACATTTACACCTGGTAATCAGGGTCCAGTCTATGGAGGGAGAAACTTGCCACCGTCATCAGGTGGAACTTTGTCCACTCAGCCCCAACAACCTAGACGTCTAGATCCTGACCAAATGCCCAGCCCAGTAAGTGAATGCATATTTGCTCAACTATTTTCTTTCAGTCAGCTTTGAATTGATGCTTAGAGGAGGATGGAATGAATTGTCAAATTGCTATAAATAGAAGGATAAAAAAGCAACATCTGTTTGCCATGTGTGCACTAGGTGTGAAACTCTAGGTAGTTAAGCTATGATTTAGTAGCTGGTCTGAATTGTGCCAGAGATGAGTTGCACCAGGCTCATTGGAGCGCAGCCAATCAAATTAATAAATCAATCAACTACTTTATGTTGAAGCCTAATAAAACATGATGTTTTGCAACTGATCATCCCAGGGTTAGTTGTTTTCTGTAAGGTCTTCCTTTAGTCTCTATTAATCTAAGCTCTGATGATGTGCCGTCCCCTCAACACGAATCTTTTCTCGATCAGCTGCCTCTTCTAACTGAAGTTGCCTGTTCATCTAGTTTTTTTGTTTTAAAATTCTATTTTGACAAGAATACCTTTTTTTGGAAAGAAAAAATTTGATTTTAAATTTGTATAATTAGTAGAACTTTGTAAATTTTACATCGCTATTGTATTATTGTTCTTATGTTGTAAGTCTGCTAAGTCTATGCATGTTTGCAGGCACCCAGATTCCCAGAGACATAAGTGCTCCAAGGTTGTTGATCATATACCTAAAACAAAGGCAAAGGCAGCATAAAGACTGTTTCAAGCAGATTATACTGCTCTAATCTGACTCATGGCTTAATCCTTTAATAACCTTTCACCTACCTCTGAGGATTGTATATTTGTGTCATATTAATGGTCAAAAATTTGAAATTGTTGAACTTGTCATATATGTGTCAGTTTTAATATACAATGTACATGTATATACAGACATGGTAGACACAACAAGTCTTTAGGATTAAAATCTCTTTAGGATTTTATCTTGTCTTATTTCCATCCATCTAGTTATTTGTGGAATAATAGTTTTAATTAAGATTCCCAAAGTTACCATAGACTGTACTCTCCATACTTGACATACTTTTATGTACAAGACAGTCTGCACACAAATATTCAGTGAGAACATCTGTTAGCATAAAAATGTGCAGATATTGCTAGCAGAAAGAACAGAGGAGAAATTTCCAGTATTACTATTCACTTCCATATGGTCGTTAAAGAGTTACTGATGTGCAGTTGTATATGACCTATGAAGCCATGGGGTGGGAAGTATAAAGTTGCAATCGAGGGCGATCTATTAGTGAAGCATATACCCGGTAGATTACAAAATTTCTTTAGTCTTTTGAATACAGTAGAAATTAGTGTGCTGTGTTGTTTTGAAGGGCTGAACGATATTGTGACCTAGTGCCTAAGGTTTCTGCCTAACAAACTACAATGAAATTAGGCCTAGATGCATGTCATGACTCGCATGTGACCTGCTTAGATGAGTTCTTTGTAAGAAGGGTCAATTGGGCACCTTGTCAGGATGAACTGGTGACTGGAACATATATGCTAAATTTTGACATCTCTAGGTACATTGTGAATTTGCTTTAATCTACAGATACAAGTAATAGAAGATGACAAGCGTAATCGTGGTGGACTTTTTCAAACTGGGCAGAAGGGACTCGTTCCTCCATTGGTGACGACAAGTTACATTGCAGAGGATCAAGGTTTGTATTACTGCAGCACCTAGAATTTCTTTTGGGCTAATAGTTCTTGTATAGAGCTCAACTCAGCATTACTTATTTTTTAAGCTGGAGCTTCTTTTGACAAATCGTCTTCTGAATTTGTTCTGCTAATGAGGACTGTAGGTTGGAGCTTACTGTAAATGAAGCAGTGTTGCTGTGTTTCTTGCTAATTTGTCGTAATTTTCGCAGCACATATGGTTTTAGAGCTCTGATAAATCTTGAGTTTTGGCTTGCATGGAAATACTGCATTGCAATAGACAAAACAGGTCAGAGTCATGATGGCATGTGTGGTTGAATGACTGCATTTTTTTTATTCATTTGACTGAAAACGGACCTTCAGAGGAAGTTAAACTGGTTCATTGTGGTTGATCCTTTTTCAGAAGAGGACACCAGGGTTACAACAAACAATGTGGTATGATTTCCTGTCTGAAAATGCTGCTGTTCTCAACCATTAATCAATTTTGCCTCTGCCCATTGCTTGACAAAATATATTTTCTTTGCTACATACATGCTCTTAAGTATGTGAAATAAATGTGTGCAGCACAGCTGGTTTATATCAGTATTTTGGTGGACCCTGACTCCTAGCCTAGCTGTGGTGATATCTAGGTCGTATACATTTTTTTAATAAGTGGTCCAAGGATTGCTAAAACAATTGTCTTGCAGCTCAAATTCTATGCATGCTGGTATCTAATTTGCTTCCTGGTCTATAAAATTAAATCAAAACACTGGGAGACTGGTTTTGTCCAACTTAAGTTGTGAATTTCACATTGGTTTATGCTGATAACTGCATTTCTTAAAAATTAATGAAGCTTGTTTATCACTGTCTTAATTTTTTTATTTGATCAGGTACCTGTAGCCCAAGATTTCTTCGTTCTACTATGTACAACATACCATGTACTGGAGAGCTACTCAAGCAGAGTCATCTGCCTTTTGTTGTGACACTTGTTCCATTTGCACGACTGCATCAAAAAGAGGTAGTTGTTTGATTGATGAAAGTTACTTCTATGTATGGTATCATATGTGAGTGTTTGTTGGCTGGAGAATTGACAGACAATCTGGCCAAACTCTCAAGGTCAAATGTAATGTTATCTGTCATTATACCGGTAATTTGTTTGGCTCAGTGTTACTGGACTATGTTGTGACGGGAATCTGTTGGTTGGTTCCACTCTGGTGCGTGGACGTTTTCTAAGGTACTTGCGTAACATGTAACAGCACTTTGTCTGGAGTTTCATGAATTTTGTCTCGTTTTTGTAAGTTGTTGTTTACACTGAAGGAGTATGTTTGTGTGAAGGTCTTATTGGGAATTAATTATATTCATGATTTGTTTGCTTGTTCCAGTCACCACCTCCTACTGTGGACCTTGGGCAGATGGGTCCAGTTCGCTGCAACAGGTGCAAGGCTTACATGTGTCCATACATGTTGTTTACCGATGGTGGTCGCAAGTTCCAGTGCAGTTTCTGCAGCTGCAATACAGAAGGTCATTAATGCTGCTTTAATCTAACTCTTTTCGATTTCTTGCTCACTATTGCTGTTAATTACCAACTTGGATTCATGCCTTCATCTTTGCTATTAAGTTACCTCTGAATTATTCTAATGTGAGTACATTATTTTATCTTTATTCAGCTTATCTGTACAATGACTTCATCTGCAGTAGCACCATGTGTCACAGTGCTTTTGTGGTTGGACAATGCATTAAGTGTTTACATTTTATAGTAACCAGCATCATTGTTCAGCTGAACACCTACATGTATGTGACACCTTTGAGAGGTTCCAGAAGATGCTATATACAAATATCCACATATAAGAATGGCGATTGAACACTTGTTAAGACTACTGTTTTTTGTCTTTGTAATTAATTTTATGTGTATAATGTGTAAATGATTTTTTATTGATGACTGATTATTGTGATATTCACAATTTGTTTGTGAATAGTGCCGCCAGAGTACTTTGCCCACCTTGACCATACTGGCCGAAGAGTGGATTGCTATGATCGCCCGGAATTGTGTCTTGGAGCATATGAATTCATAGCTACAGCCGACTACTGCAAGGTTTGAATCATTTGGTCTCAAAATTTATTTGTACAAGACAAGATTGACTCCCAATCCATTGAAGTGATTCTTACATATTTGTTTAATTTTTCTGTGCCCAGAATTCCAGCATTTAACGTGGTTTCTTTTATATGGACCTCAAACATGTTTTTTTATGACTTTCTTCTGGTTTCATTGCTGTTTAAATATGTAAAAATCCTATTTTGATGAATTTTTTAAGTTACTGACATTTCTGTTTTTCAGGATAACAAGTTGCCAAATCCACCTGCTTACATCTTTATGATCGATGTCTCGTATATGAGTGTGCGAAGTGGCCTAGTCAATCTTCTGTGTGCAAGACTTAAAGAAGACATTTTGCAGCATTTACCTAGGTATGGTGATTATTATATTACTATTATTGTCAGTACGATTGTTTTTAACTCAGACGTGGTCAAACAGAATTGTTTATCTGATATCAAGATGCTTGAAAACCATTGATGAGGAACGAGTTTTGTGGCATAGCTTGAAAAAGTTTTCCCTAGTGTATGTTTTATCATAGTGTTCTTTATATTAAAGCTTTGATTCCAATGCACAATAGATGAATAGATGAAAAATATTTATTTCCAGGGAGTCAGGTGAAGAAGAATCAGAAATTCGTGTTGGTTTTGTAACATATGGCAAAGAGCTGCATTTCTACAACATTAAGGTAACTCAGTCACTTAAAATGAGATTGATAAAAACATGTTCAGTGGTTTTGATAATCAATGTGTTTGCAAAATTGTTATCACTGCATATTGGAGTTTCAAGGATGCCAAGTTACATTTTCCCGCATTGAGGGTACCATATATATGTTCTTGTTTATAGTACGAGAATAGCATCAACTTTGCATTGCCCGTGAAAAATTGCATTGAAGACTCTCTTTGCTTGCCTACAACATTAGAGGTGTAGTATTTAACTAGACAATGTGTAGTGTGGACAATACTGAAATTGGCCATCCTAATAACGAAAAATCTAGTTTAATTTCTTTGATCTGCGTTGTCAGTACTAATATATACTCAGGCTGTTCAGTATACTTCTTAATTTCATACTCAGGTTGCACCTTTAAAAGTTACTGTATGATACTACTACTAATAGTATGGAGATTATTATATTTTGTGCCTCTTGACACTTATCATCTTAACATAGTACCTTTTGAGTAGGCCCTACCTCAATCTATGTGCATAGTATATTTACCTGAAGATGCCTTTCACATGCAGCAGAGTATACCAGCAAAACCCATGGTAGGCTATACCGTATCGTTGCTTGCTATTGTTTGTGCTAACCTACCATTTTAAATGACCAACCATTTTTGTGGATGATTTGAGCTTTGCTTAACATACGTTGCCTATCTTAACTATCTTACTTTAACTAGGATATTTTCTTCTCAGGGTTCGTTAGCACAGCCACAGATGATGGTAGTTTCAGATGTACAGGATGTGTTTGTACCACTGCTTGAAGGCTTCCTAGTTAAGCCATCGGAGTCGGAAGCTATTATCGACAGGTATTATTACATTGTTATTATTATTGCGTTGTTATAAAATTATTATAAAAGTGTAACTGCTCTCTATCTGTTTCTCTCTTTTTTTTACAGAATTCACACTGATTCATTAGTACATGCTGTGATTCCTGTCACTAATCTACTATTTATTGCATACAGGCTTTTCTTACTAAAGTTGTGTATAATTTTGTAGATTGAAAATAAATAGACAAGAAGAAGTATCTTATCTGAAAGTTGAAATATATCTTTTTGTTTATTTGCAGTCTGCTGATACAGATTTCTCAAATGTTCACTGAAAGCCAAGAAACAGAAGTGGTTCTGGGGCCAGTTATTCAGGCAGGATTAGATGCACTAAAATCTTCTGAACGGTCTGGCAAGCTTATAATTTTCCATTCATCTCTGCCTAAGGCGGAGGCTCCAGGGAAACTTAAAGACAGAGACGACAGAAAACTTCTGGGCACTGATAAGGAGAAGGTTAGTTGTTAATATTTTCTGTAATCAATTCTTTCATTAACATTTGATATTTGTAAATATGATTCATTAAGTGTGACAAAGTAACTGCTGCAACACTCATTTTACCAGCATTGTTTTATATTCACTAATACTTTGATATAATAGAACTAAGCTAGTTGATGTGTTGTGCAACAGTTATCTTGGCAAAACTGCATCATTCCTATAATACAAAGTGTTTGCTTTCTTGGCTATTGGAAGAGAATGATTTAGCACAGTTCCAGTTGATCAGAATCATGAAGCAGGTGTCAGCACAGGGAATGTGTGCATAGGAGATGTGCTAGATGTTGAGAAAGATATTCTAATAAATATGTGCATTGCTGTGCTCAATCAGACCTCTCTCGAATGGTGAATGTACTGTAGCAGAGGGGTTTTGGCACACTTGTTGTCTTCTATGTCTTATAGTTTAACTTGTGGTAGGCACTTATTTTATATTTCTTAGGCCCTTTAGTTGTCAACGTATGATTTCAAAAGTCGAGCATGCATTTTCCGAACTAAATGAATTCAGTACTGCGACTTAGTTCACCTATTGAGCCGCTCAATTTATCGGGCTTGGCGACTAAGCATCCTGCAGTCAGCATCAAACCATGGGAATAATGTGCTTGTCCTGAGTGCACATTTAGGGGCACTCAGGACACTCAGTGGGATGAAGTTGTCAACCAGTCTACTTATCGCTTCTCAGATTTGTGTTTCAACGTATGACAGTAAGTACATACAGTAAGACTGTATGACGAAGCCAGTCAAATGTTGTTTGAATTAAGTAGGTCTTGTTTTAATTAAGTAGGTCAAGTTGACTCGTTTTCGCTGATGTTTATTTTTAGAACCTCTTGGCTCCACAGACCAATTTCTACACAAAGCTGGGTCAAGACTGTGTGGCTGCTGGGTGTGCTGTCGACCTCTTCCTATTTCCGAACGGTTATGTGGATGTTGCTACTGTTTCCGAAGTATCTCGGTTGACTGGTGGTACTGTCTACAAATATGCTTACTTTCAGGCAAGTACACATGCAGTTAATGTACCTGCCCGATGCTGTTTGTTTATATTTCAGCTGAGTTAAAAATTCAACAGAAGCTATTGATTTGATTTGACGTAATTTTGCAAACAACAATAGCATTTGAGCCTCTGAATAGTTGCATTGTAGTTCAAGTGCAGTTTGTGTGTTGCATCATCATGGTATTGCCAGCATTGATGTGGCTGTTTGTACTTTCTTTTGAATGAACAGGCAGATCTGGATGGCGATCTTCTGATGGCTGATCTGAGGACAAACGTTTCGAGACCTGTTGCATTTGATGCTGTAATTAGATTACGAACTAGCACAGGTATTTCTGTAATTTTTAAATTAAACTGCTTCTGAATGTTTAGCATTTCTGTGTAAGTGATGCATTGCTACAAATAGAAGCACTGTTACGATGTTCATTAGCTGTACAAGTGCAACTCGTATAGCTGAACAAGTCAACACTTGAAGGCTCTCATGCACACAAATAATATAACCAGCCAGCACAAGTTTCATTTTCATCGTCCTTGGGATGATAGTCAATACCATGTGTAGAGTTCCAGGCGGTCTATACTTGACTCTCGTACATTAGTAGGATGACGTCAGTAGGCTGCAGAGTCGTTCCATGGCAAACATTATGACACCCGTTCAAAGATTTTGACTTAGCACTGTATCACCAAATCTGAGAATTTAAAATTAGGTGAAGTTGTTGGTAGAAATGTAAGCCGAGACTCGACACTGTCCAAACAACAATGGTGACCCTATTCTTATCTTGACTTGTGTGATTTGTGACTGAACTTCTATGTCAGATGTCTAAGTGCCATGCAATAACCAAATGAAATCCTTGGTCTACTCTGAAGTAACTCAGGAATGCGGGCTGAGGCAGAGAAATTGTTTGATGTTTGAGAGTCATTGAGCAAAATCCACAGCTAACATACCTACATGCCCAACCCTTGTTTAGACAGCCTGATGTAGCATCCTATGCTTGCGTCTACTGTCTATGTAGCCACTATCATCTGCAATGTTTAACTTCAGGATCATGCTTCTGAAAAATGTCTGACTTCTAATAGAGGCATATGCGAGTACCTTACCTGGTTTACCTTTAATGCTTTTTGTAATGATGCAATTATTGGTAATTGCTGTGTTCTTCTGATGCTGGCTTGGTACAAGACAGAGTGAAAACTTGTGTAGGCAGTTGCTTTTACTCTGCATACATGGAATTCTATGCTTTAATGCCCAAATGACAAATTTAAATTTCTGGCTGACACTAAGATCACTTTCAAAACTGTAGTAATTATGCATTTGGCTGATATTCGGTTGTATCTCTTCTAAGCAATCATCTGTACCTCATTAAGATTTACGGAGTGTAAATCTTAATGAGATTAAGATTGGTGTGTATCATGTGTCACAGCGAGAAGTATTGAATTCGGAGAAATTTCTTGAATGAGAAAACTGATTTGGGTTTTATATTTTATATCAGAATCTGTTGACCCTTACAGTTGTTTAATCAGTTTCAATATGTTAAGTGTGGATCTCATATAGATCTGTGTTATTTTCGTTGTTCTAAGAAGTGTGACAAATAGAATAGAAATTACTAGAAGTGTTATTTTGTTTTTTATGAAGTAGAAAAATTTTCTGTTTTTCTTATGACTAGGAATTCGAGCGGTGGACTTTTTCGGGAATTTTTACATGTCCAATACAACAGACATAGAAATGGCAAATGTTGACTGTGACAAAGCTATTTCAGTGGAAATCAAACATGACGACAAATTGTCGGAAGCTGAGGGAGCATACATTCAAGCCGCTGTTCTGTATACCAGCATCAGTGGCAAGAGGAAATTGCGTATACTCAATGCCGCATTCAACTGCTGCACACAGATTGCTGACTTGTTCAAGAGCTGTGAACTGGATATGGTTATCAATTATATGGCCAAACAAGGTAATTTGTAGTTGAAAGCCACAAGTTTCTGACAGCGTGTTTGTTAAGTGTACATAAGAAATAAGTTAGGGTGTAGCTTCGTCTATAAAGTCATCGTTTACATAGATTGCTGCTCAGCATCATGGTTTGGGAACTTTTTCTTGATGTTTTGTATGTTGGGTAGTCCAAATTTTTAAAATCTTGTACAAGACATACTTTGTACTACATAAGATGTAGTCCTAGAAATATGAATTTTTACACAACTATTTTACTGCTCATGTTTTTTTAACTATGCTGTGTACTTTTAATTCTATAAAAAGAAGTTGTTCTTGTTCAAGTGCATATAAACACAAATTGTAGTCTGGAAAATATGGTCGCCAGAACACTTCCCTTAAAACTGTGGACTGATGCTAAACAGTGCAAGTTTTTTAGTTCATTCTGGAACTAAAACACCAGAAGATCTGCATGGGGAACATTAGCATTGATTGCTATAAGTATTACGAACACATTTTGTTTTAATAACACAGAAAATTTGATGTTATGTTGTGTTGAATTGCATTGTAAAACATTCCAGGAATTGTGGCCTATATTTTAGTTTTTAATGTCATATGATTGTTTTTCAGCAATACGAGAGTGTTTAAATTCAACATCAAAGCAAGTCAGAGATAACCTTATGAATCAATGTGCCCACATATTGGCATGTTACCGCAAGAACTGTGCAAGTCCATCCTCTGCTGGACAGCTTATATTGCCTGAGGGCATGAAACTTCTGCCAGTTTATGTAAATTCAGTCATCAAGAGCGGGATTTTGCAAGCAGGTATGGTGTTACTGAATGGAGTGTGACGGTTTCTAAAAAATCATTTGTAATAATTGTGAGATTTAATTGATGCAGGCATGTTTATGCCCCTCAATGCCAATCATATTGATGCAAATGCTTCATTCAGAATTATGCCATGAACATGTGACCTGTTTATTAGCTTTAACACGTTGATCGCTAGGGACGTGTATACACGTCCCATATTTGGTTTGCTGGGATGCTAGGGACGTGTATACAAGTCCCAAAAGTAACTGCCGCTCAGAGGTCATTCAGCGCGGCAGTAATATTTCCTATTGCGTATAAATGATAGTGGACATGTGCTGCTACGTACTGAATGCATGTAAGATTATTCTAGACTAATTTTGGCACCGTCAGAGTGACTACAAACAGAATGAATGATGTGTCTTTGTTGACGTCGGCCATCTTAGTTTTTCGAATTGCGGCACAATGTAAGAATTATTTCTTATATCGTGTCTTACGGTAAACAAAATAAATAAAACATAATAGTATGTGAAAAAGAATGGATATTTATCAGGATATATTAGGATATTGTCAGGAAAATTGGAAGGATCTGTGGAATTTATTTTGCCTAGCGAATGTACAAATGGTGGTTGCTAGATTGTGTTGCATGCTAACAAGAGTTTGCTAAGGCATGGCCTAGTCTTTCCTTGAACTATTTACTGCTCATGACGAGATTTTTTGTGCTCTCCTCGCGAATCGGATGCTATCCTATCAAATGCAACCAAGCGACCTTGCAGGAAGCGTGTGGTTTATACCAAGCCTGGAAGTCGCAGCGAAACGTGTTTTCTGCAACACTTGCCTCTAACAGCCTGTCCATAACAATGCTTCAAAAAGTTTCAAACACGGCATGTATTATTATTCTAGGCCCTACAGTGTGGCATTTATGCAAATGCACAAAAGGAAGTTATTTTTAATTCTTCAACCAAAAGAATGGAGAAAAACATGAAAATCAAAATTTCTAAATGTAGGCCTAAGCCTATGGCTGGCCAATTAATGTGTCAGCAGTCAAAGTGTTAAAAGTATTTTATAGCTCCACATTTTTAGCATAGCACATAGTATCATATGAACCATTAAGGATAAAGCTCAAGAATAGTAGAGGCCAGTTTAGGTATTCCATTGCTCCTAGATGCTGAGGATTAATGTTTAACAATAAGATTGCTGACCTACAAAGGTTGCTCCTGCATTGAATTGTACAACATTATTACAGCTAGCAATGTGTAATATATTACAATATTTTACAATATATAAATGGATTGAGAATGCCAAACAAACTATTAACCCATTAATGCATAGTGTCCTTTTTTAAGGACACCACACTTTTCACAATATTAGAATGGGATTTACCTGTGCCCTGTAACGCATAGCGTCCTTTTTTAAGGACACTTCTGTTTTTCATTTCTTTTCACGAAAAACATTAGTTTAGCACTTGATCTCTTATTTTTTAGTCTGAAGACACATGATAATAAATAGCACCGTGGAAAAATTCATGTATTAATGGGTTAATAGTATTGTTGTTCAAAAGGCTTAAAAGTAGTGTTTTGTCTACTCTATTATGTATATATCTGCAATTCTGTGTGTAGTACGCATTAAAGACATCAGAAATGTACTAGCCTATGTATTTTTTGCATGTAGTTATGTATTTTTATTGAGTGGCATCAGATGTGTTTGAACACCATAACTTCGCAAACTGACACTTGTACTTTCTCAAAGTATTCTTACTTCGGGGTGTGGACTTTAGAAGTTTAATCCAGGAACAATAAAATAAATATGTGCAAGGATGTGGATTATGTCATTTTGAGCATGCAATTGAGTATTTCAAACAATCTTGAGTGATGCCAATGATTAAAGCTCGATTTCATTATGTTTTTGTTGGATGAATCTGTAATTCCAGTCGATATCACCACGGATGATAGAAGTTATGTCATGCATCTTGTGACTGCTATGAGTGTCTGTGACACAAATGCCTACTTCTACCCACGACTTTTTCCTCTGGTTTGTAAAATATTTCTGATTAGTTAGTTTTGTAGAACTTTGTAACACTATCAGATGTTAATAGTTTGCTAAATGTGTAAGGAAATGTCTTCATTTGTTTCATCTGTTGTTTCATCTGGTTCTTCCTATAAAATTTACTTCTTTTCCAAATCGATGTAATAATATTACAACAATTCACAATAAGCACAAGCGCATATAGTGTGCCTGTGCTTATTGTGAATTGGCACATGGTTACTTTTTCTGAGTTCCAAATTACAATTTATTAAGCATGAGTTTTTTTAATGGGATCTGCTTGCCATTGTCACTGAAAAATAGCAGTCAAACAGTTTTCTTTGAGGCAGCATTATTTATTATTTAGTTACATCTTATTTGTATTGAAGTTACATGTGGTTAAGCTCTTCTATCACCTAATCTATCCATATCAAGATAGCAATTACCAACTATCTGTATCCAAACATATCAGGTCCATGCCTAGTTCATGCTAAACGAAACTGTATATTGATATTGATTTGGTTTGTAAAAAAGTTGTTCTTGTGTCAGCTTGTAACCTCAGAATAAAAGAAATTTGATGAATTTATTGAACATTGATTTCAAATAAAGTTACTTGTTTTATAGCATGAGCTGGATCTGAACTCTCAGTCCTTGCCTTCACCAATTCGATGTTCATACGAGAGATTGCGGGACAATGGTGTCTATTTGCTGGGTGAGAATCTTTTGATCTTTTAACTCTTCCACAGCGACTATGCTCATTTCGACAACACTAGAAAAATGTACATGTCTAGCCTATAATTATCTGCATAGGCTAGTTCTGTTTATATCTGTTATGTAAAAGAAACTTGAAAAATTTCTTGTTGAGGAATAAAATATGATCCCATGTTATAGATAACACATTTATATTACTGAGCAGTGAACATTGTAAATGTTTTCATTCATGTCAATTGATAATGGTCGAATTCGTTAGTGACACTGTCGTTGCAAAGGAGTTAACTGACTGACATGCAAATAGTGTAAAAGAATTCCAACAGACCAGTTTTTTAGTTTGATGTAATTGAAGCTGTAACAGAACAGTTTTATGCATCTTTCTGGCCTTTCAGAATTCGTTTATGAAGGTAGCTTGTTGGTCCATGCTCATAATTTTATATGACCAGCTGTGTTGAAAAAAGTATTAACATTACAAAGAAACCTGCAGCATTTGTTTTAAACACAGTTTGCCTCTTTCCCCTCTGAAATAATTCCAGTTTCCTCCCCGATATTCTATTTCTCAACAATGTTGACTGTGTTGCTAGTTCTAGGAGAATGTTTCATGAAGCATCTCAGTATATAATTAGTTCAGTTTAACTTTCTGCCGTGCTGTTTGATGAGATGTGCCAGTAATGTTTAACCTGTAGGGGTGAAATTGAACAACTACCAGAAATATCTAGCCAGGGCCAGATCCTAAGCCATGCACTCAATCAGTGTATGTAGATGTTAATTATTCATCTTGTGCTCTGTGTGGCATATTTGTGTTCTTTACTTGGTCCTCTTTTTGCATACATTATGCACCACACCACGAGCTGAACTTCACAATAATCTTATTGTTTGGCCAATGATGTCAATTTTTCTATTATTTATTGTGCTGATTATAGTTATAAATGACGCTTTCTGCCTCTAGTGTAATCTTACACTTGGTCATCGGTAGGTATATCTTGTCGTTTCTTGATTCCAGGTCTTCATTACATTTACTGTTGCAGCATTCACTCTAGCATGTCTCACTTGTAAGTGTCTTCTTGGTTTCAGAGAATGGACTTGTGATGTTTATGTGGATTGGTCTTGGTATCAACCCTGAATGGGTGCGCAGTGTGTTTGCAGTGCCATCTGCTGCTCAGATTGACATTGATATGGTATAGTGTGTTTTTGATTGGTTTTATGTAGTTGGTAGCATTGTGTTCCAGTTTTTACTTTCTTAATTGTCTTAAATAGGAGATATTTCTTACATATACATGCTGTTTCATCTGCTCGACTAGTTAGCACTTTTTGGAGGTATTAAACTTTCTTAATTGTCTGAAATAGGTGGTATTCCTTGCAGATACATGATGTTTCGTCCGCTCCTCGTCCGAGGAGTCACTGTGTAAGGACCTTGAGCAAGTCCTTTGTGCACAATTTCTCAGCATTACAACTGCAGTTGTGCCTTTGAGGCATGTGTGCACTTCTGAGCAAAAATTTTGGGAAAAGGGCAATATATAAGTTCGATTGTATTGTATGTATTGTTTCATCTGCTCTGCTAGTTAGCACTTTTTGTGGTCTTAAACTTTACTCTGCTACTGTATTGATACATGCATATGTTCTGACATACAGTCTGGAATGTGGAACAGACAGCAGGCTATATTGTATTAAGCATTTTCATTTTTTTCCATCCTGCAGGAAATAGTTAAATCCCAAACTCATTGAGTACGAATGGACATTAAATGGTTATGAGTGTGTATAGCAGGAATCATATTTACATACCAGGCTCTTTGCTAGAGTTGTTATCCAGTTCTGAAATGTTCAGTAAGTTTGTTAATAACTTTCTATATACTTGCTGCTTTTTTCAGACAAGACTTCAAGACCTGGAAAGTCCACTGTCAATTCGCGTAAGAGGCATAATTAAGCGAGTTAGAGAAGAGAGACACCGACACATGAAGGTTCGAGAACATAGCCTTTACGCTTTTTTAAAATTTGATGGTCATGTAATTTAACATGATGTTAATAAAACTAAATGTTTATGTAAGGCTGTTCTGAGACATTATACTATTGTCCAGTTGCTACTCTGAGTAGCGCTAAAGTTGTTAAAGGACAATCACATTCCTCTGTATGCACGTGATGCTGGAAAACACCCTCTGACAGGCCGTCAAACACATGTAGAGCCCAGCCAATAGATTTCCATATACAGTTGATTGATAGACACCATGTCGAACTTTTGAACTGCACTGAAAATGATGTAGTCAAAGGATGTCTACAACACAAGGTTGCACTCACTCCCAGTCAGATGGCAGAAGGTATAGCATACAGAAATGTCTCAGACCCCATGTCTGTGTAGGGCACGCATTCATTGGTCGTAGAAATTCATTGATTGAAGACCAGTCTGTATCACAAAATTCAAGATTCCTGGTTGCAGATGTCCAAATTGAAATACAGCCTTCTTCTTTTGGTTCTCTGCCCTCTTAGGCATTGTTCGTACGTCCAATGTCACCTTTCGTCACATTTTCCAGCTATTGACTTCAGCTCTTCCACTTGCTGTAACTCTTTTCCATCATCCTGTCCAATAACATTCTCCATCTACCACTTGTCTTTTTCCATTTCATTCTTTCCTCAATTATTGTTCTTTGGAAGGAGTCTCCTCTCAGTATGTTGCCCAATCATTTTCTCTGTCAGCTTCTAATTATTTCTAGCAGTGATCTTTTTTGCCAAACATTTGTTGTATCTCTTTATTTATTAATATGCGTTTCATCCGGCTGACTCTCTCCATCCATCGCCATATCCACATCTCTAAGGCCTCCGATCTTTTGATGTCTTCCTTCCTCACGGTCCAAGTTTCCGATTCATAAAGCACCACACTTCATATCATAGACTTTATTATCCATTTCTCCAAACTTTAATTTAGCTTTTCTCTCATTTATTCTGTTTTTTGTTCTTGAACTTCAAGTTTTCACTTGCCACTTACTTTGTAGTTTGTGATAGACTAGTAGTGCAAACGTCCTGTCAAAGCCATACTAGCAGCACAACGGATATTTTTGTGCTGACCTGTAGTTGACATTAAGTTGTTAACAGTCTTTTTATTTTTTTACTTTCAGCTGATCATTATTAGACAAAGAGACCGGCTGGAGCCAGTATTTCAGATGTATCTTATGGAAGACCGAGGCAGTGGTGGCAGCTCATCTTATGTTGACTTTCTTTGTCATATTCACAAAGAAATTCGTAATTTGTTATCATAGGTTGATGGTTAACGTGTAGATTAAGGTCTTGTCATATATATCTGCATGAAGTTGCTTGATGGTCAGTTGATTGGTTGTCAGCATGTGATTTCAAATCTCTATTACAAGTTGGCGTTAATATTGTTAAAAATAACAGAGAAACATTTCTCTGTGAGATACAAAACTGTACATGATCTTGCAAGTAAATTCTTGTACATGTGTATTACTCTACCTGGCTATACATAACATTTTTGGTCAAGTGACTGAATGGGTAACCATTGGCTGTAAATATGACGATGATATACAGGATTGCCATGTTAAACATAGGTCGCTGATGAATTGCCCTGCCAATATGCAGACTTTCAATAGAAACTATCTTGAAGCATTACTGATTGTGATTTGGTACTCCTGATTTTGACAATTAGCAAGTTGCTTAACTTGATATAAAAATTAAACCGCATGACACTTCACTGGATATAGTTGTCTTTTATTTATAAATATAAAAATAGAAAGTAATGAATGTTATCATTATCATGGTTCATGGGTCGAAGACCCGCAGGTGTCCTCTGCAACCTTGATCCCCGTTTCCAGAGTTTCTGTCATCTGTTTCCAGCAATCCATGATGCTGCCTAGTACATGGGTTGAATTAATGTTATAGTCGTTGATTATTTTTGTGCCTCACTAAAGCAGAGCTCTGCAAATAAATTTATATTCTCCTGTCTGGTATTTTGACATGAATCATTATAGTTCATTTTTCTGTATGATCATCTGGCAGACTTGTTAGGCGATCGTGGAGCTATTACAGCCGCCAGTTGCTGATTTCTTCTGGAATTTTGTGGTTCTCATGCATTCTTGAATGCATGCATGATCTGTCTACAGGTTTTGAATTGGTATCAATTCTGTTTGTAATTTTGACTGTAAGACTTGTCATTGGGTGTTGTTTTCCTCTGCCTAATCATCTAATTAGTCTGAATGATCAAATTCTGAAAGAAAACAAATTGGTTGTTTCGGTATGTTAATTGATGCTGTAAATTTTAGATTATTCTGTATGTTGTAGAGTATTGCTATTAAACGGCACATTTACGCCAAGATAAAGTACAATTGGAACACTACATTAGACCTGCAATAAGTTCTACATGGCCAATGGCCACCTGTTTGAACACTAAGCGCACGCTACAATTTCTACAGCAAAAATCAAGAGGTTTGCCGCACATACGCTATATTTGTACAGGTGCATACATACCTAAACTATGTACATGTAGTATGTTGCTAGCATTGATTGATCAAGTTTCTAACAGCATAACATTTCACTTCAGATTTATTGCCTTGCTTCTATTATTATTATTTTCTTATTATTATTTTATTAATATTATTATTTTCTTATTATTATTGTTATTACTGTATAAACATTTGAGTTCCACAACTCTGTCATGTGAATATGCTTGAATGAAAAGTACAGACTTTGCAAGAACTTTCAGAAATTGAGCACCTGGATGGTGATTACTGAAGCCAGGTGACAGTAGCTACCTAGTCCAGACAGAGGTCCTCTCTCAGTTCCAGACATGAATGATGCCAGATATGAGATGTTTTGCAATTACTGTCTATATTTCTTCTCAGCATCTGACAATTAAATTGTGATGCAATAAAACAATGCTAGCAGCCCTACTTGTGGATTTCTGTGAATAGTGATGTATTTATGTGTACATAATGTTGAAGATAGGAGAATGAGAGCAATTTTAGAGCACCTTCACAGTAGCTTACAAGGGAGAGACAATTTTCTCAGTTACCTTGTAGAGAAATGAAAGGTTGGAGACTGGGCAGTAGTTGTCAGTCCATTATAAGTATGTTTTCCAGGCCTTTTGAGATAAGGTCATAGGATTGACCACTTTGGCTGCATGGTAAATTATCGTTTCAAAGCAGCAACTGAGACGGAAGCAGCTCTATATAAATTCCTGATGAAGAAAGGTCAGGACCAGATCAGCAAATGCTTCATTGAGGTTGAAGATAGGAGAATTGATCTAAGTTCATTTGAGAATTTGGAGGTCACTGATTCTAAAACCACATAGATTGTGTGGTCTGGTGGAGAGAAGTTCTTCATTGCATGTCAGGCATCATTAACCTACCTACCCATCCAGGTAGCGCATCTATTCGTCAGCAGTGAAATTTTTGATCACAGCGATACTGTCATGGCCAAGCATAGAAGCAAGATTGGTCTGGACAAGTGAATTGATCCTTTCAGTAACACTGCTTCTTTCCATGAAAGGTGGATTTGTCGTGAAGAAGTCTGATTAATGTAGCGTGATTACTAGCCAGGTCATCTTATGCATCCCTCAAGATGAAAGGCTCTGGCAGAATCAGTACAATTATTTTCGTAAATTTAGTAATAATAACTCAAAACAATCCAAACTTAATGCCTCTCTATTCTCCCATGGTGATGTAAAATGTTCCTTCATGAAATAAATAATATCCAATCCACAAACTCTCCATTTTTTAGTTTCAGCGATGCTCTGTAGTGTGTGCGTTTGGGCGAGATAATTGATTCCTGCTTGTGAGTTACTGAAAGGGTGCCTTACTTCCAAAACCCCAAAATTGACACCAAGACAGCGTAAAGCAAACAATCCAAAAATGAAGAATGCAATAATCAATTTTAATCATAATTAGTGTTAAATTGCGGCAACAATTACTGTTAGTTATGTGAAACTTATTTGAATGAGACAATTTTATAATAAAGTTACGAGGTTTGATGTGATGATATGGCGTCACATTTCGTCGACCCTCCCTCCCCTCGTTACACATCGTCACGAATTTGTGACCCCCTCCTCCCTAGGTGCGTGACGTCATATGGACGGCTTCTGAACAGAAAGCAATGTGTTTTGAACTGTTTTCCGACGTTTAAACGGAATTACATTTTGGTAATGTCGAAACAGCTTAGAATGTATATTAGGCTACTGGGCCTAGTATAGTAGCAGTTTCAACTTCTCCGCAGCAATTAAGAACTCAGGCAGTGCCATTCGAAAGCCTGGATAAAGGAGGAGGGCGTGTGCTTATGGTCTTTGTTACCACACAGTGTCGTTAAACTGCAACATCCATCAGTAGCAGTTCGATTTATTGACACTGAGAGGCTGATAGCAAAGATCAATATCTTCACCCTCCTACTTGGGACTGGCACTGCCAGAGTGCGAGCAATGTAAGATTTGTAAGATAGTAAATCAAGGTGGAGTGGAATTACATTGTTAATAAGTTAAGTAAGTGTTTTTTATTCGTACAAGACAAACTTTGCAAGCTCATACTTCATTTACTGAACAGCAACTATTATAGGTTGTTATTTGCATTAGTAAATCACTGTACACTATCGATCTTTGCAATAATGTGCCAACTTATGCGTCAGTGATCAGAAATAACTTGACCTGTAGTAATTATAATTATTCGGTTACTCAGCTTACGATGAGGAAACTTTGCGGCCACAACTGGCCGAGAACTTGGCACTCTGGCAATCTATATAGAGTCGACTCTATAGAGAGCGAGAGATGAACAGAAACTTGCGAAATTGTATATCCATAGGAAACCAAAAAATTAACCGATTGCTCTATACCAGCGGTTCTCAACCTTTTTGACATGGGGACCCACTTTGCAGTATCTAGATTCTAACGAGACACACCGTTCCAAAACCTGGGAGCATGTATGTATGTATGTAGGCCCCTATTAGGCAATTTACATGGCGCCTTATAAGAGCCTCTCGAAGGCGCTAA
Organism: Bimastos eiseni; assembly: GCA_959347315.1. Lineage (NCBI taxonomy): Eukaryota > Metazoa > Annelida > Clitellata > Crassiclitellata > Lumbricidae > Bimastos > Bimastos eiseni. Next base: position 28,851,477 of record OY365811.1, on the reverse strand, counting down.
ACGTAGCTACCCAATAGATTTAGACAACTGCGATTTGAGTCATTTAGAAAGTTGGCTGCAAGCAGCGCAATGTTGCGAAGTTGCAACGGAAGAGCGTACCAGTATGATGGTCCAGTGCATGAATAGGCACGATTTGTCCGGATCGATGTAGGCCTACGGGAGCGCGGGACCATCAGGTCCCCACGAGCCGCAGCACGCAAGGATCGACGACCTGGCTGGCTGGAGACGGGAAGACAGAGCTCTCTGATGTATTCTGGACCCGTGCCGACCACCGGTGTCCGTCCCATGAGGATGATCTTGAATATATGTGATCCTATCCTCAACCGGGAGCAAGTGCAGTGTGTCACGCATATAGCTTGAAATATGCGAGTATTTTGGCAGCTTGGCAACGACTCGAGTGGCGCAGTTGAGAACGGATTGAAGCTGTCTTATCCGGAACTTTGGCAGACCCGCACGGACACCATTGCAGTAGTCCAGGCGAGTCAGCGCGAAGGAGTGGACAATTAAGACTTATAGCGGCGTCAATTGACAGATTTCGCCGAATGACTCTAATCTGGCGCAATTGATAAAAGTAAGACCTGCAGAGGGAACTGACATGTTCCTCCAAGGAAAGGCTTTGATCCAGAAGAACTCCCAGGTCCCGGACGACGCGTTGAACCTTCCAATGAGGAAATGCTACTTTAATCGCCTCTTTGTCAACCCTCGAACGCGCTTGTCTCTTACCTAACCCCATAAATTCAGTTTTATCCGGATTCAATCTTATAGCTTGTAGGACATCCAGATCTGCACTTACTCCACAATTGCCAAGATTTTTGACACTATACGCACTTCAGTGCCTCAGATGGGCGGCATGTCAAGTTCAGTTGGGAGTCGTCGGCGTATTGATGAACTCGGGTTCCAAGAGCACATTATTATCATGTGTCGAGTTCAAACTCAAAAGAGCAAGGGTTCGGATCACACATACAGTTAGGCCTATATTGAGCCAGTCAAACAGCCAACTGTAGCTACATGGGCCTAACAAAAGAGAAAGCATTAAAGAAATTCTATTCAGTCTATGATGTTGTCTTCACACGAAAAACTCAATAGACAGCTGTGACCTGAGTGATGTGCAGAATTAATATATTCATTTTACTGAACCCCTGTCACACTCGCCGTGCCTAGCCTACTGGTTAAGGTTTTTATTCGATTCAGCAACTCCTGGAAAGGATCAGAAACCCTGCCACCTCTACTATCTTAATAATCTCGATAATCTTGCTCCATAGCAGTATATTGGCGTAGTAACTCACCACGCAAATGGACAAGTTATCTCTCACCCCCTCAGGGTCGAAATAATTTGGCATTGGGATCAAGAGATCAGACACTAGAACTACACAGATCCTTCTCCGAATCTGCCAACAGTTTTTTTGTCATGCCGTCTACCAATGCTTGGTAAACTGGCCTCGATAAATTTCCCTCTCTTTCCCACTGCAAGTAGCAAACGATACACCTTTGAAAGCTCTTGCATCTGCAGCCTGACCAGCTTCAGCATAGTACTGTCCACTCAGTCATTTCTAGCTGTATAATGACTTTTATTCGTCTAGTCAGGAGTAGATAATCAACAGGAAGAGTGATATAATTAAACTATCTGCAATGCTAAGGACAAATCGGCCAACTCTTCCAGGGTATCATACATAAGTCCAAAATTCTTTGTGAAAACATGGTTATACTATAGCCAGTTTCATGACCGTTCCCAACAATTTCTGGTGCTCTAAATCAGCTCTCCTACTACTCGCTGATCAATTGCTGAAATAATTGTGCAAACACACTGTAGGATTGCCGAACATCTCTAAGACCAAGAGCTTACATTTGCACCACACATTCACCGTCTCCTGTGTCACTGTGTGATTCATGCTACTGTTACTCCAGACGCCACCGTTACACTTGTCCACTCCTTCATCAAATTACTGCTGCTCACTCTATGTAGACCTCAGGGGCTCAGACAGGTAATAAATAGTGGGGGTGAAGAATTTAAAAAAAATTGGGGTTTTGACCCCCCACTTTTACAAGGAGGACCCCCCAGCATAGGGTCAAAGGGGGACGGGGTCAAAGTACAGCTTGAAGCAACTAACAAAACAAATGATGTTACACAATGTATTGCATTGAAGTGCTAACTTGATCTGTACTATAATAATTTATTGTACATTGATGCCAGTGACTCGTTACTACTGTAAACTACTAATGTCCCACTAAGGAGCCGCGTAGATATGTCACACAGTGCAACTTAAAAATTATCCCTAATGTGTGAAATTACAGGATCATCTGCGTGACATAGGCCTAATTCTACAATTAAATATGCAACAAACAATGAATCCAGGAAACTGCAGGACAGGATCTATATAGACCCCATTGTTCTAGCTACACAATAATTGTAGGCCTATACGCTGTGACTCATAATTATTTAATATTTAATTCTGCACTTCATTTATCATTTTTGAAGCTTCCCACGAGCTCAGATATACATAATCGAACAAACAAGTATTGAGATAAGCGACAGAGAAGTTTAAATGTATTGGACAGACGGGAACGCGCCCCTCAATCGGTAGGTGAGGTAGTACGTGTTTGAAATTAAAAATAATAATTGGTATTATTGTGGTGGCCTATTTATGAATTTTTAACGTATTAATTTGTTGACTAAACGAAACTGCATCCCTTTCTGTGCGATGATTGATGTGAAATTAATCTTAATTAAATCTAAAATTGCACGCTCTTTAAAGATGTGTCGCGCAATACGAATCGCTTGGTGACATCGTACATGTGTTTATTGAATTTACAATAATAATTATGATTGCTATTATTACTTTAGCTTATTTACCATTTAACAATGCTATTTAGTGAGTAAAAATAAAACTTCCTTCCTCTAAGTCCAATAATTGATTGCCAAAAATAAGGCGCAGCTGACAGTTGATTAATGTAATTATACTCTTAGACACCTTTATTTAAAGAGGTATTGGTAGGATACCAAATAAGTAGTGCAACGCGTGTATGATATAGTTGGGAGTGGACGGGTTGATAGTTACACATTCTGAGGATAGGCCCTATGGTCCAGTAAATGCGCTTGCATTTGAGGAGGGATGTGTAGCGGTTCCCCGGCTCCTAACTTTTGCAAAGCTTCCGTTTTGACGTTTCAATTTCTTGTTGAAGAAAGCTTCGATTTTTCTGTCCAACAGTAATCATTGATGGACAAAGATAGCGCTGCTGAAATTAACACTAGAGGAACTTTATTCTGTAGAGGTATTGCATGGGTTACAGTAAAGTGCCTGTTTTGTCCTTTCTCAAGACGAATTTCTTTTATATGGAAGCGATTGGTGTGCGCTGAGAGAGGCGCTATATAAACAAACAGATTTGAATACAATACAATGCAATATGTGATGGCTACCGTACCTGACTTCAAGGAGAGTAGACCAACACTTCTGCCAATGTCCCTCAACTTCCACTCCCTTTCACCTACTATTATCCTCTGCCTCTTCCTCGTCCCCTCCTCTTTCTTTCTGTTCTCATGGATCCTCTCCTTCCGCTGTCTATTACTGTCCATTGTATTCTCATTCAATTCCCATGCTAATCCCCTCATCTTTCCCTCCTCCCCTTCACTATACCCCGCAATTTTTCTCAACCTTCTTATTATTCATTCCTCACCTGCCCATACTCTCCGATTTCAACACTTCGTCCCATTTCCATGCTCCTCGCTTATTACGTCCATCCTCATTAGCCCTTCCCTCCGTTCTAATCCTAGCCCATCTTCCGTTCTCCACCACTCCTCATGATCCTCTGCCCTCCCCCATTATTGTAGTGATTCGTTAACGTACCCTTATAGACCTACATGTCGATAGTGTAAAGCTGCTTACAAGCAGACAGCAAACACACTCTAATAAGTAATTCTAAATAAGAGTCATGAATTAGTTGTCGTTACCGAACGGACGTTCCGAAGAAGAGTTTTATTGGAACACATGCGTTCCGATCGAGGGTTCCATTGTATTGTGAGCAGTGGGAACGCAGACACAGGATTTCGAGAGCAGTGGGAACGCGTACCCACTTTAAACCCTGCGCATATTGTATGATCTTTGTTAAATCAGCAAGTCACGCATCAATGCATTGTAAGACTAGCGTATAACAAAACTATAAATAAATCATTATAAAATTACATAATGTGATAAAAAATAATATTAAAAAAACCTTTATTGTTTGACTCACATTGAGACATAAAAACTGTTAAGGAGATGACGGCTGGGGCTTGCATTCTTTTCAGATGTACAGTAGCCTAAGTCAATACGTGGGCTGATGGTTAGACACAAACTTGAGTCATTATTTACACAGAGCCTATTCCTATAATTATTTAGTCTTGAGTGTAATCATAGTCTCACAGATGTACGCGTAGTTTAAAACTGGGAGCAACACTGACAAGGCACGATCTATAGAAAATATAGCGCATTACATTGACGTGACAATATTTTTCAGTGGAAAAAATGCTATTTCAAAGAAAAGTTGGCCACCCACTTGGATATCCTTTGCGACCCACTTGCGGGTCGCGACCCACAGGTTGAGAATCACTGCTGTATACCATCTGTATGCAAGCTACCTGGACGAGTTCGTGTGGCGGAATCTGTTTGGCAGAGGTCGACACTCAAACGCGTCACAGGAAATTAAATGAGGAGCAGTTCCAAGATTGTTAGTCCTGGTTAAGAAGTTATGGAATTGTGATTAATGTAATTTTAAGACAAATAATGAAACTGTGGAATTTATTGGCACGTGGCAAAGTTGTATTTTGAAAAGGTCCGGTTAATTGTTATATACTAAGGTTGTTTGTTTGAAATTGCACAGTTTAGCTTACTGTTGTGTGAAGTTCATCTGTCTGTCTTGTAGGAATTTCACCAAACGCAGACATATAATGTTTCTAAGTCGTTTATGACGTTAAAAAGTTACTCTGTTGCGTGGTACTGTCTTGCACGTTGCCTACCTCGATGGTTTACACAGCTACTAGTTCAGACTGCAGACTAGTGCTGAAATAGCGTAAAACGCGTGAGCAATGCAGTTGTTCTAAGTTGATCTATTATCACGCACTAAGATGGGCAAAACTATAATATCGGAGACTGTGCGTTTTATTATTGGTTTATCTGTATTATTGGTTGGCCTGAAATATACACAGGCTATATTTACCTAGAGAGTAGTCTACAACATGTCGTATTTTATCATCGAGTGCCCCTTATATGCATTTGGTGGACCTCAAATGGGCTGTCTCTGCTGTTTCAACACGCAGTAAAATGCCATCATAGTCACACATTTAGCAGGGGTAACATTCCATGATGTGATGCAGAATGTTAATGTATGCCAGATTATAGGTGGTTCCAAAATGATCATGTCACTAGAAATGAGGGTTATAGTATCACCTAGAATTGATTGGTTTAATATTGCATTATCAGGTATTTATCAATCAGTTGAATCATGTGCTCTTTCTCTCTCAAAATTCACTTCTATCAGAACTATCACATGAAAGGATGTATTATTATTGTGTATTTTTTTTGTGTTCTACAGGAAGTGTCATAGCTTGTGAGAGCGAATGGCGTCGGGGAATGGTTATGGGAGAGGAGGCAGAGGAGCGGCCCTGCTCCAGCTCCTCAGCAATCCAGTTAGACGACCTGGTGACAGTGTGGATCAACCGCATGAAGGACCCGCTCAGGCAGCTGCTGCTCCACAGCCTGGTCTGTTACACTCCAGTGCAAGTGCCGCTGATCCTTCACAATCTCCTATTACATCACATCAGCCGCCAGTTGTGCTGCAGTCAATTAGTGCAACAGATTTACTAGCTGTGCCTCCGGTTAGTTTAAACTTACTTAATGTCTGTCTTGGTTCACTGTTCTCTGGAAAACTGGATGAAACCCATTCTATATCTCTCTCAGGACTTATATTCCAGTTCTCCTAGGCTTGTATTGAAGGTTTTTCAAAATTTGCAGTCTTTGATGGCTGATAATAAGCTATTACTTAGCCTTGGAAGACCAAACCAATAGATGTGAGTAAATAATATATACAATATCAAATCTCCAAAATATATACATGGAAAACCAGCCTGTTGTTATTTTCTGATGTACTTGTTAAATGTCCTGTGCAAAATTACTGCCCACATGACTTACCACATCTATAAATTCCAATGCAAGTATATTGCTGTTGTGTAATTCGATATCGTGAAATATATTGTGACTATATACGTACCTCCATCCTTGGTTGTCTATGGGCTGCATGTGAATGAATAACTATGAAAGTAATAATTTAACCTGTGTTTTAGCATCGTTTATCATTGTGTATAATGCCAAAACATAACACAGTAGGCAAACAAACTAACTAGGGATAAGAAAACTATTAGCAGTGATGACAGATGGTGAGGACAAAGAAGTAGACAGGCATTTATGGTTGAGAGGTACGTGACACACATGTGTTTGTTGATAAGTTGGGCCATGACTTAGTTGGAGGTTACTGTCTAAGTTAAGCGGCTCAGGGCCAGGTACAGATGACACAAGACAATGGAATGAGCCCATTGTCCTTTCACATTTACCTGTGCAACATCTAACAACAGAGAAGTACAAGGTGGCCAAATGAGTACATCCAAAAACCTAGGAAAAGGACCATTGTCCAATCACTCACTGTAAGCTATGTGTATACTGGTGAATAGTATGTAAAATTTTGCTTGTGTGTTTTCTGCCTTGATGTCCTGACATTGTTAACTTACTAGGATAAGATATACACATTTCATATGATATAATCAGGTGGGTGTGTCATATGAGTAACTGTGAAAGGTGGTTTCTTAGCGTAGACTGATGATTTATAGGTTGGCTTGCCTCGGCCATCGGGGAGAGGTGCCTTAATACAGCAGATGCTTTCCCAACAACCACAACAGCTTCAAGCTCAGCAGCCTGTAGTAGGAGCAATGCCTCAACCAGACTCTGCTCGTTCTGCTGTCTCAGGTAAACTCATTTATGAAGCAATCAATAGTCCATTTAGGAATCAAATAAACGGCTATTTATTAAATCTGAAACAACAGACATTTTACAGTACAAGACATCGTGTTGGTAACACTGTTGGAGAATAGCTATATTTTTCACCTAATGTGCATTATCGTGTTTCTTGATACTTTTTTGTGGTCTAAGGATTAAAACTGTTGCTGTTGTCAGCGTCGTTTTTATTTTTCATTGCGTTTGTTGTTTGTTCCCACTGTGATTTGTAGATTGGATTTAGGGATTATGCAGTTGAGATGAATTTTCGTGTTATTTGTTCAATTTTTTAGATGCCGCTGTTGCCGGTCCTTCCAGAGGTTTGGGTCGGGCGTCTTTGTTGAACCAAAAAGGCATCAGTTTTGGTCTGGATGCAGCTGCTACCTCATCATCCATGCAGTCTGGACTGAGATCTATGAGAGAACTCTCTGCAGCACTGTTAGCCCACCTTGCATTCTCCATATTCTTACAAATTAATTGGATGACAACTCACGCTGATTTCATTTGTTTGATTTGCTATAACACATCTTCTCATTCTCCCAGCTTTCAGTTATGGTAGTTGTTAGTATTTTAGTGCCATTTCCATACTTCTCCTAATTCTGTGATGATGCTTCACCAGTGTTGCTGACTATCAGTTAGTAAAGCACAAACAAGCGATATGTTGCATGAGGTGACTTGCATTTTAAGGTCTCTTCTCAATGCCACCATTTCCAAAGAGATGCTATAGTAAGTGTGTAGCTATATAATATATATGCATGCATTCCTTAGTAATTGCTTATACCGTTGATGTATTGTTGTATATTTTACTTCTAAAGATAATTTATTATTTAGTCTTTATTCAGTTCTACAGTCTTGAATTTAATATCTAATGCTAGTTTTACTTCACATCTAATTTCAATCTTCATTTTTATTTCAGTCATCGACTAATTTTAGTTCTTATTTAAGTTTTTAAAATAATTAACTTCAGTTCTGTAAATGATATTCTCACATAAATATAAAATGTCTGTTCATTTTCGAGATCCTTCACATTTCTAGAGATTTTTCATGTGCTTTCTGCGTCCATCAGTCAAGACGAGATCAAAGATATCTCATTAGATAAAGATTTAAAGTTATGCAAGGACTCTGTGCATCATTGTCATGTAGCCTTTTGTTATTTTGTTCTTGATGCTGAATTATCATCTCTGTTACCATTTTGAAAATGATTTGTGGTTTTTATTCTCATTTTTATAAATGAAATCGTTTTATATATTCATCTACTCTTCCTTTTCGTTAATGAAAATATCGCTGATTTATACTTACAAAGTTTTGTCCCATTTGAGGCATTACCTGCTGTACCAAGAAATTAAAAAGCATGGTTTCTTGCCATTGGACAAGAACTTTTCATTGCTGTTTTATTGCAGTGATTAGTAATTAAATTTTCCTTTCTTCACAGCCCTACTACTGAAGCCGTTTCTGGTGTCTCAAAGGTCGAGATGGTTGAAGAGGCACATCCTCAGTCACCAGTAGCAGCCGAGGAACCATCAAGACTTAAGAGAATGCTAGATCGTCTTGAAGCAGATCGAGCCCCTGTTGTCAGAAGAGGCACTCTGGGGGCCAAGTAAGTGTCTCTTCTTTCATATGTCAGCATTTTGTCTTAACATATTGACATATTTAACATATTAAAGTCTGCACTCCAGAGGGATTTCTTAAAAGCCTTGTGGTGTTTTTGAGTGGCACTTGCCATCTTGTTCTGACTATTTGTTGCTCCTTTACGTCTAAAGATTATTAGTATAATTAAGTATATCCCGTAGTTGTGCAGCTCCAGCCTGTTTGATTACTGATGTCAGTTAGACTTAATCACAGAAATCTAAATGGTTGGAAACCATTGCATTTTTGCCAGCGATATCTTTGCAGAAATGATCTTTTTACACATAATTCTGTGTTTGTCTCCTACAAACATGCATGTATATGATGAATTACAAATGCTATTTACACGGTCAATGAGGCATATGGTAGAATTAAAAACAATTTCTACATCGAGCAACATCGATAGGCTCGACAATTGAGTCTCCCAGTTTCAAGGACATAGGTGAATCACATTTTTAGGCAGAAATTCTGTCTTTGGCTGGTTAAGGATTAATTTATTGGTCAAGACTGCACCTCCTCAGAGGCAGCGGAAAACAGCTGTACAGACTGTAAAAAATTTACATTTTGAGTACCTTCAGCATTGAATGAGTGATTATTATCAATGTTCCTGGTGGTGTGATGTATAGAGTGAAGAAGAGAGGACTTTGTGGAACATTGTATGCCAACAATGCAAAGATAACAGGATTGAGGAAGAGAAAATGACAGAATAGATCTTAGTTTGCAATTGATGGGGGTGGCATTGTGTTGTTAATATGTGGCTAGACACCCGAGACTTTCTAATCATATGGCACATTATTATGATCCTGTGAGGTAAAAACTATTGGTTAGTGTGATGTGCATAAGCAGATCAGAAGTGGTGATATGTCGTTTCAGAGTTGCTGAGTGTCCTTTGAGTGACGACAGTCATTCTCTCTCAGTAAACAGCTGCTTATCCTGGAATGAATATGTACTTTTTTGGTCCTAAACCAGATACAATTATTGCTGTAGTTCTTTTCCAACCCTATCCTCTTGAAATGAGTCTCAGCTCACTAACTGTTTTACATGTCATTGTGCACTATAAAAACCCTTGGATTAGCATCTATTGCAAATGGAATGATGGAGGCAGACCATAGTTGATGATAAACTCAAATTTATATTTATAGAGGTCATCATGCTCTTTACAGGCCAGGTCAGCATATGTGGGTAGTCAAAGAAGACAGGCACTGGCTAAAAACGTGATGCTCCGGTAATTTCCAAGTGGAAGTGGAGGACTTTAATGTCGTAACTCAGCAGGCCATGATCATACATGTGAAATGTTATCTTTTGAAGGGCTGTGAATGTTATTTTAATATGTTCTCTTACTTCTACTTTTTCATTTCTGTTTGATTTAGTAGCTGTTTGACTTCTTACTTGCATTAATTGGCTTGTTGCATTGAACTATGTAATTCATTGAGGGTCTGCACTTTGCAACTTTACTGCAAGTCTGAGTGGCACAGTCTTTGTTGTATTAGTAAATGTTAAACTAGTAGTTTGCCTCCTTTTGCATGGGAATCTTTAAAATTCTAGTGACTGCCTAGTAATTATTTCTCTCAGTCCACTAATATTAAAACTGTCACAAGTTAGATATAAATGTATGTTTTTTCTTTGCAGAGTTTCATTCAGTACTAATTACATTGCGCTGAGATGTGTGAATGCAGGCGTGTATCAGTATGCTGTAAGTTTTCATCCAGCTGTTGACAGTCGTGGAATGAGATTCAAGATGATGAACGAACATAAAAATGTGATTGGAGAAACAAAAGCCTTTGATGGAGCGATTCTATTTCTGCCTATCCTGTTACGTGAGCAGGTGAGACAAAAGCCACGTCTGGTATTAGGTTCAGTATTAGTTGGACACTTATAGCAAATCAGTTGAGAGTTAGTTTTCTAACAGAGAATGTGCAGGTTAGAGCATCCTGCAATTGTTTCCAAAAGAGTGGGAGATTCCTGTCATTAGACATTGGGACTATATAAATGGGAAAATATTTCTTTCCAAAAGTTTTATGTGTAGCACAAGTCTAGCTTGAATTGTGTACAGTTTTCAATTAAAGAAATATTTTGCAGTTTTATGGCAGGTGCCTAGAGTGTGGTATGAATTACAATTTGTTTCATTTTTGTGTTGTAAGCTTGCTAATCTTTTACTTATTCTTTCACAAGGCTTACTGCCTTGGCATTACGATTATTGCATATTTTAAAATTTATTAATCCTATAATTTATGAAGTAATTTTTGCTTGGTGTTTTGTATATATAAAATCTTTGATGCTTGCGGCTCATTTTGGTGACTAAGTTCATCATTTGCGTTATCTGATTCATAAATTTTGCATATCAGATGTGTAAATCTAAATTCAAATTTTTAATGTCGGCCTTCATTTTGGGACTTCATAAACATTCTGTCTGAAGCTGTTAATGGTCTTATGAAGTGGCACTGTTCACTACAGATGGGGCTTTATCATATGGCGACAAAGGGGCTAGCTCCTTTCCAAATCCCATATTGCAAAAGCTCATGTGGTATCAGGTATAGTTAGACATGTCACCTTTTCTGGGTTAGCCCAAGGGATACTGTTCTGTGAGCAGCATATGAAGTACTGCACATGCCTAATTGAGCTGTTGTCATTCCCAACCTGGCTAGCTTATACCTCTGGATACAGTACAGTGGCAGCTGTCATCATCTGGTCGTTTTATTCTATGGGTGTGTATGTGACCATTATCTTATCACTGGTTTGTGATTTCTTTAAGACTTGTAACTCTGACAGCTACTGTTCTATAATATATGCTGTGTATAGTTTTTAGATTATGCCACAGTATGTATTTGACTTTTCACAGGAAACGGTGCTCACGTCAGTTAGACAAAGTGATGGTCAGGAAATAACAATTAGGATACTGCTCGTGAAGGTTCTGCCATTTGCTTCCTGCCGTCAGCTGTATAATGTTGTTTTTCGAAGGTTTGTGTAAGAGGTTTTTGCTTAACAGTGTTGTGCTTTAATAAATATTTAATTATTTAGAGTCAGTTTAGAGAATGATGCACTGATTGAAGTGATCTGAGGGAAGTAGAAGCAAATGAATGATATGGGATGTTTGACTGAATGGAATGAACATTTGAGCAGCACGATTTTGGTTATATGCAGACCAACTGAGAGCAAGATCTGAACGTTAGAACATGCTAAGTTCGGTTAGATTGCATGTGGATATGTAGACTTTTATTGCAGTCCCTGCTAAGTACCTATTTAAAGGACTGATTGTATAGAACAGTAATCTTGACCTGGGGATTGCGAGCAATTGTGCAGGATTCAGTTCTTGAGGGTGTGAGGAGAGGGTCCAGAATTTTTTAGAGTCCACCTCCTGACGTGGAATATCAAAACCTCTAGATTTCTAAAAAGGTTTAAATTAGAAATTTAATTTGTGTTTTTTCTAATTTTGTTGCTTTAATTTGGCTGTAGGGTTACTTTCAGCAAGTGGCCTACTGTGTTATATTTTCATTTTTCAATGTACATTCTGCTTCACATATATGTCCACCCAAACTTGGAATGGGACAGTTATTTTAGGAACTTTGTAAGTTTCAGAGTTCTTGAAAGTGAAGAATTTATCATTTTTATTGAAAACTGAAAGTCATTGTATGCACAACTGTGGCTTCTATGATATAATTGTGAATGACATGTGAGCTTGTTCCATACCATGTGATCTTTTAAATACATACTTGATTATGAAGTGCTTGATGTGCTAAGAAATTTGCATGAACAGTTACCAAAGTTAACCCTTAATTATTTTGAAGGTTATAATGTGCAGCTCTTTTACAGCTCCTGTTGGCATGTGGAATGACTTGCGGTGGCATCCACTAAATGAATGGATCAGTATTTACAACATTATGAATGAATATTTAGTGTATATAATTTTTATCATTAGAGCAATGATTTTTCTTTTAAAGTTATCCATGATGATGTTGTGAGTTGTAAGTCCTTCCTTTCTTTTGTTAGAATCATGTCCATTCTTAAGATGTGCCAAGTGGGTCGAAATTACTTCTTACCATCTGGGGCTGTCCCTGTACCTCAACACAGGTAAGTTTAACGTCTTTCATTACCATTAAACATTAGGACAGTGCTGCCTGTAGAAATGTGAATGTTCTTCTTGAATGCATCACTACATGTGATTGGTAAAGCATGTCATCACATGTTCAATTGAGTGCAGTCATAATTTTTTTTAATCATTTTGAAATGGCACCTAGATCGTTAGTTAAGATTATTGTTGGTTAACCAATCAGTTCTAAATGCGTGTCTAGTCTAGCAGTTTGCCTAAGAGGCCTTGGTTGAAATGTCTGTTCTGCTGAATTACAAGTAATCTAACAGAGATTCAAAAATAAACAGCTTTGTCTTTGTCTTGATTTACTACGAGCATAATAAAATAATCTTGAAAATCTTAAGCGGTTCTTTGTAACTGACCATGTAATGACCATGTAATGACCATGTAATGACCATGTAATGACCATGTAATGACCGGATTAGTTAAGTCTGCTCTGATCGTCTGGGACGTTATGTCAAAGATGTTTCAGTATTTGTTTCAATCGAGTTTTGCATCTTTGTATTTAGGTTGGAGGTCTGGCCAGGCTACGTCACAGCGATTGATGAGTATGAAGGAGGCGTGATGTTGCTCACTGATGTCTCTCACCGAGTGCTCAGGACTGAAACAGTTCTGGATGTTATGTGAGCTTTGTTTCTATTTGCAACAGAAGCTAGAAGTCATATATCATGAATTTCTTATTGTTTTATAATTGTAACTGACATTATATTAATCTTTTGAGTTAGGATGACATATGTCAGTCGTGGCTTGCAAATGTACAAGTTGTAGAAGGCAAACTGATTGATTATTGGTCTGGCAGCTGAAAAGGAGTTGCAGTTGGCAGACTTGTTTCTGGATACCATCCAGAAATTAGTTCAATCAAAGCTAACTTGCAGTATTTTGTCAATGCACAGAAGCCAAAACCGTAATCATGTGGACATAAGAGAATTTTTAAGTGAATTCCTTGGATGGCAACTTTCTTCTCCAAGATGAACAAGACCTTTTTCATGAAAAACACAGCATTGTCACATAATAGGTTCTGAACGAGGGTTTAGTGGCATATATATTGCTCATATCAATGTATGAATGAATCTAGATTATGGATTTGCATTAGAAATAGCTTATTTAGAGAAGTTGGAAATGTTTTCATAATTCAGTTATGGAAATGTGTGCGTGTACAATAAGCAGTCGATAATTTATTTTGTTCATTATTGCTAAATTGTGTGAATGCAAAATTCAGGATTTTTAATATGTATTTTATATTTTTATCGAGTTAAGCAAATTACAAACTCGATAAAGACTAGCTGTTTTGTGAAAATTTATGTAGCATTATCTCACATTATGCTGCAGTTTTTAACTTTATTGGGGCAGAGCTGCAAACTTGACAAGAAAAACTTATTCTCAATGCTTTTGACGCATTTCCACTTAGACGTCTGGGTTGCTAGCTTGTATTGGAGCAGGCCCATTTTGAAGTGCTAGAAATCAAGAGAGATAGTGCAAAACTTTTGAAGACTTTTTCTAGACAGAATAGACTATAGCCAGAAAGTTCACCAAAGGCAGCTATGTAAACAAAACCCATTTTTCCAGGACGTGTCATGACAATGTTTCAGTCTTTCTTTTGAGTGAAAGGTGATGACTTGAAAATGACCCAATGCTGCTTTGGGGTTAAAATTCAATTGTATCGTTCTTAAATTGTCCTTTTTTCAATTTTTCAATTGTATATAATTAAAGTTTTAGCAGAACACCAGGTCATCACAGTTATTAGGCACACCTTCATTTGAATCACTTGATTACAAATGCATACTTCATGGCAAAATAAATCCTTCTTGTTATTTACAAACTTGAGACAAATTTAGAGAATAATTTTGGTACAATAAAGCAACATTTTTGGTGTTTTGTCCATTTTATTGAGTCAAGGTAATTTTTAAGAGACTTTTCTGGTTAATAAGTGTATCTTACTTCTTGCAGAAGCGGTATTATCCGAAACAATCCAAAAGGATACCAGGATGATATCAACAAGCAGCTCATCGGATGCATGGTGCTGACACGTTACAATAATAAAACTTACCGAATTGATGACATTGCTTGGGACAAAAACCCAATGTCGACTTTTTCATCCATAAGTGGAGAAGACGTTACGTTTGTTGACTATTACAGGTCAGTGTTGAATTAAATGTGATGTGAGCATGTTTATTTGCATATGATCATTTACATTACATAGTAACTTTAAAACACCTCACAAGCAGCACTGAAACACCTATTGTCTATTGAAACAGATCGAAATAAGCCAAAAGTGTATCATGAGCTGTTTATCAGTTATAGTTCTTATTTTTATGGTTAGAAGCTGCTTAAGCTAAATTGGCAAGAATAACTTTATTTAGAATCATAATTGAAGCTTTTTTGATGCAGGCTACAAGGTAAAACACGCTCCAAGCAAAAGTGCTTGCCTTTTCTGAGGTATTTTTAAAACTTTGATGACGAGAGCAATACAAAAGGGTAACGAATGCAGCTCATTGTTCAAGTGTTGACCTTGCAGTTTTTTCATTTGCTGACAGAGGATGGCAGGTAAATTCCATAGATAATCGTTTATCCAGTTGATAATAAGTGATGCATATTCATGACGAAGGCAGTTCAACGAGAAGTGTGCTGACTGTACGCTGATCTTGAGCAGATCTTTTATACAGAATCAGTGCAGATGTGCCTTGTATTTAGGTATATTGCGCTTTACAAATTTTAATTTAATAAAGTTGGTGATGATGATGAGTAGATGTCTCTTGTATTAAGTAGCAGTGCTATAGAAATATTAGCAGTGTGTGTGGTTTTCCTGTATGTTCTCTGTTCTGTATTCAAATATATGGCTTACCGGTATGTTATTGTACCACTTGTTTGAATTTGCTGGTTTTAAGGTCTGAATTGGTTAATTTTCTATTTAGAACTGCTTACAACAAAGTTCTTCGAGATAACCAGCAGCCACTCCTCATTCATATTCCGAAGAAAAGAGAATCAAAGGAAGCTCAGAAGGCGGGTAAAGTAAGTATGATCCTGTATGCAGTCCTTCTATCATTTATGTAATGCCTTTCTCAGACTCTATTAATCTAATAATTCATTATTTTGTTTTATTTTATGTGAACCCATCTGATGCACTTGTGTGTCTAAAATGCTGACAGATGTTGTGAATTTGAGCTTGGAGGTGTTCAGAGCAGCTAAGGCTGAACCTGGAGAAGTTGGAATTCAAGATTGATGCTTCATATACAGTCATACACAGATGTTAAGCAAAAAGCATTGTATGAAAAATTTGTATAACTGTATATGGGCACAGGATAAGCATAAGCAAGCAAGCATTGGTGGGGATGCGACGATGGCGGCATTTCCAGGTTGGAAAGCACAGCGTTGGAGTGTTTTTGGAAGATACCTCTTGCAGAGGCATAGATGAGACTTGGAGTTCCTTGTACAGGTCCTGCTTTTTTTGGCGGAACCCCTGTCGAAAACTAAACTTATGCTGTTGTAGGTAAAAATGCTTGAGAATGCACACAATTATAGGTTTAGGCATAGATTAGATAACGACACAAAATTATTGATGACACATGTGTGAATTCTGCTTCATATACAGTCATACACAGATGTTAAGCAAAAGCATTGTAGGGAAAAATTTGTATAATTTATTTTAAATATGTTTGTGCTTATTGTTTTCCACGGAGTCCTTGGGTTCCGTGGAACAAAGTTTGGAAAATGATGGTCTAAGTCCTATGCGGACTATTTCAGACATACTATGTGATTGTGAAAATGGTCATATGACTCACTTAAATAATATTTTATTGGATTTTTTGAGTGTTTCCTCATGGCAGTTGTAAGCTGTAATTTGTATACATCGAAAACATGTTATTTTGCTTTGACATTTCAGAAGGCGCTGGAAGTCATCTGTCTCATTCCAGAGCTGTCGTTTATGACGGGATTAACAGATGAAATGAGGAAGGATTTCAGAGTGATGAAGGTAGAATTTGAATGTAGTTGAACAGAAGTAAACTTATATTTTGATCTTGAACTCTGTTTAGTAAGTCAGTTCAGCATATTTCTGTAGTGAGATGCTACTAAGTCTTGGAAGTCGGCCAAAACTAGACAGCTGAGTCTTGAAATAGCTATAGCAGTGGTATATGGGTTTGTTGTGCAGTGCTGTATGGCATAGCCATTTATGGTAAGTAAGTATATTCTTTAATACCGTCTGCAAACGCACTATGGGTACATGACAAAAAAACAATAGTATTTATATAAAAGTTATATAATTTTATAAATGAGTGTTCATTTCCATCATTCATATTGAATACACACGCAGGTGGGCAATAATGAGGAAATGAAAATAACACGAATAGGGCCAGGATGAGAAATGAACATGTTATGCAAAATGGGTTACCGTAAAATGACAGGTGATTTAGATGAAAACTGCAGCCATGAACGGCACAATTCACTCCAGAAACAGCTGGAGTGAGTGGAACGCAACCTGAGAGATGGTGTTGCCGCCAGATCCGATTGGGGCGATGACGCCATCGAGTGGAAGGTGCTGGCTTCGAGATGTTAACGTCATGGAGTGGGATTTGGATGCGAACGCAGCGAAGTTGGCCATCCAAGGTCAGACGTCGAAATCATCTAGTTAGGCAGCGTTAGTAGAATGCCGAGCATCGGTTTCGTTTGTAGATATAAATTAGACAACCTGCGCTCATGAACACTGAACGACCCCCAGGCGACGCCAATTATCCGATCTTCCAAGGTGGCGTAGGGTAAAGACCCACGATGCCTTAAGGTATCGGTCACTGGCAGTGTACCAATGATACGAGGTTGAATTGAAGATGTTGGTATCTCATCGAAAAGATGCGTAATGATAGTAGAAGAGTTCAATGTCACTTGCCAGGAATAGACAACTTCAATATATTCAAAGTTGGCCGAACAATCCCGTGTCCAGGCGCCAAAAACTGAGTTAGACAGAGCGGCCGCAAATATTTGCAATACTTGCGACCAGCTAGGTCAGCCACATATGTTGGCCCTTCTCTTGTTCTCACTAGCCTTCACAATCTGTTTTGAACAAACTGCTGCTTGTCCAATCCATTGTTGGAATCCGAAGTGCAGTCTGTATGTGATATTATCTTGATATTATCATATTATCTTGGATGAAATGCATTCGTTGCCATGTGCAAAGGCGCATTGCATCACTGCTTAGCTGGTTGTGTTTGCTGCAGCTTACTAAAATAGACCTTGAGTCACTTGCCTTGAAATACCCGCACCTCACTTTTTTATCCTCCGTTTCGGACCTCAAGTCATCTTTGACCAGAAGTTTATTTGTTAACCACATACGAACCTACTTTGCCGCAGTTTTTATTACCCGTTCTGGCTACTCAGAGTAATATCCCGCTCCATTTCTCTTGAGGCTGCTTCAATGCCTATACGCACACTTGTCATTTCCCACGTTGATTTCTGTTGACAGGCTTCTGGCCTGCTGGGTTTGTTCCATGAATATTGGAGCTTATCTTTGTACCACATATTACAGTAGGTTTCTGTGCTGGTCTGGCCGGCATTGTCTTGAAGGTCTGGCTCCACATTGCTTATATTTATTTTTAGACATGACTTCGATAGGTAATAAAAAAATGACGTCAAACACAAATAAACAACGAGTAGGGAAGAATGGGCTGTGCCACTGTTTGACACCTCATTCTATTTAATGCCCCTTTAATGACATTTTTCAAGATCAGTATTGTAATTCATAACAGAAAGTGGACTTTAAAATCGGAATTTTTAATGATTTCCACTTGGAACAAGCAGAACAGCAGAATGGCCACGAAATTACATTTTCATTTTCATGCAACGATAAGGCATGGCGTTCTGATGCGTTCCGGCATATTTGACGAAACGGAACGATAATACCATTGCAGTTCACGAACAGGAATGGTGCTGGTGTGGTAATAAGAATAATATAGAACTATGTATTTCAGTGTCATCAGATTGTCAAGCAAAATTTTATCTAAATTTTGTGTTTTTAAAGTGTATTTGGAAAAATTGCATTTTACGTTAATAGTGCTGCTATTTTTTTTTCTGTTCCATTTAATAGACTGCATCAATGTATTTTGGTGTGGATGGATTTGGACTCAATCTTTCATCGCTCAGGCCCGAACACCTCTGAATTCGGATGTGACTCGAACACAGCTTAGATGAACTCAGACTTTAATTGGACTCTGCTTAGGTGAACTTGAACTTGACTTAGGCTCGACTTGGGGGGACTCGGACTTGAATTGGACTCGGCTTGGGTGGGCTCAATGACATCTCTGCTGAAAGGCAATGTATAAATGTCCCAGTGCTCAAGAATTAATCACAGACATTTTTGTACAGGATTTATCAACTCATACACGAATAACTCCGGCTCAGAGGCGTATTTCTTTGAGGAACTTCTGCAGAAGTGTGAACACTGTGCCCGAGGCTAAAGCGGAGTTGAATAAATGGGGTTTGGAACTGGATTCTGACATAATGGAAGTGGGTATTGTCATTTCTCATTTCAATTTCTTCAGTTAATTTAACATATTGAGCACATGAGTATAGTGGAAAAATAAACTAAACATTATCACATTTATTTTCTTAATGTTTCTTAAAGTCTCGTTGAATATTGTATGTGCAATGGTTACAATACACTAATGGAAGTTATGAACCGACATCCATTCTCTGACTTTCCTGAATGTATCTTGGATATTGGTAATTAAATTTTATTATCCTTTTAATGATGAGCATGAGTTAGAATGTTTGGAATCCAATGTGACTTGTCGTTAAAGGGTTGAGAGAACAACATGACAATAATGTTTACAAATTGTATGGTTTACCAATAACACAAAACAATAACACTGAGTGTGGTTCTGGTAAATAGTTATTCCTTTCTGCTGTTATTTTATAGTTGGAAGGCAGAATACTCGGACAGGAGAAGATTACACTGAAGGACCGATCAGTAGATGCAGGCGTGGAAGCAGATTGGGGCCGAGCTCTAACGCGAGATCATGTCATCACTGCTGTAAGTTCAACATTTCACCAGCATGTTGTTGTTGGTCATTTATCCATCCAGTTCAGCTGAGTGTGTTCAGTGTGTTACTTGACAAGCACTTGAACCATTTGTGGGTGATCCATTTATCAGTGAACCTTTTGATATGACATAATGACATAAATATATATGTATATAGTATATACACTATGTATGTGTGCATGTGTACAGTTGTATTTGACTCTTCTGCAGAAAATGTTGCATTTGAGTCATCAGTAAATATCTATTGACTCTCCCTTAGGGTTGTTATCATCAGTTTTTGGGGCAAACCGATTATCGGATTTTAAAAACCGATTTAAAACCAATTATTGGTTTTTATTGGTGCGTTGGAGACATTACGTCATAACCATGCTGGGGTGCTGCGTTACCCTGGCTTCAGAGTTTGGGTAAGTCTTGCTGCCTCCATTACTAGGTTTGTCGGCCCCATCATCGAGATTCCACTGCCCTGCTTACGTTCTGCCATGGTAGATATAATACCAAAGGCATGCTGGGCATAGATCGGCCCCCGTCTGAAGGGTCTTATGTGTCCGGCTATAGGTGAGACCTAATAGGCTTTTCGCTTCAGGTGAAATCCAATTGGCTCACCAGTCATGATTGAGAAGCCTTTCCTTGTCTCAGCCCTCCACCTCCCTCTGACACTCACTCCTTCACACGAGCCCAGAGGAGACGTTTGTCGGTGACAAGGGGCTTCGATGCCTTTCCTTGCCTCAATCCGACTTCCGCCCGTTCACTTGAGCCCAGAGACGTTTGTCAGCCGAAGATACTGTACTATGGGCTGGCTCACGAGCATAGCCATAGTTGAACTGTGGGAAAATAATATATCATGAACCGTGGAGGTGCCACACACATCGTCGAATAAGCCGTTAGTCCTCATTAAGAGAGTCACAGTTACTCCCACCGTTTACCTGCACAAATAAATTCAATTATCATTTTGTCAGTAACAGAAAAAGATTATTGTTTTCAAAATATATCCATGATATATCCGGTTATCGTTTAACATCCCTGCTCTCTCTCTCTCTCTCTCTTACAACACTTGTTTAGATCATTGAGAGAGTATACACGTTGCATGGTGGCCGATTGGTTAGAGTGGTCGGCTCGTAACGCTCAGTTTGTGCTGAGTGAGCAGGCTCGACCCTCGTCCGAGTCGTTACTGTGTAGAGACCTTGAGCAAGTCCTTTGCCCTCGATTGATCTGCAGTACAACTGCAATTGTGCCATCGAGGCGTGTGCACTTCTTAGCAAAAAATGTTGGAAGAAGGACGATATCAAATTTAGAATTTTAAAAAAATGCACTGTTGTGAGGTACTTTTATGGCACTTTATTAAGTGTCTTATTGAATGTATGATACATTCATACATCTGCATAGATACTCACATACATGCTTAATTATATTCTGACATTACATATAAAGGTTTACATGAGTTTTTGTTAAAAGGGTTACGATCATTTTTGAAGCATCATTTAAGTTAGGTAGGAGAAATCTCAACCTTGTCAATTTTTCAAAATTCTCTTCAGGGCAAATTTTTGAGGAATGACTTCTAACAGTGTTGAGTGGATGAGTTTTCATATCAGTGAATGTTTGCTTTTGAAATTGAGGTTGATTTGTTGAACTGGATGATCGTGACAACATCGCGTGATGCCGGTAAGGCACTGGAGTTCGTCAACATGTACGTCCAGTGCGCTCGTGACATGGGCATTCGGGTGGAGAAGCCATCCGTATATCAACTGCAAAATGACAGAACGGAAACATATCTACGCGAAATACGACAGAAGATGACTGATCAGGTGATCATTGGCATTTGTATACACTGGAAACAGTTGTCTTTATTTGCATCTTACAAGCACATGAGCAATTATATGACTCAGAAAATTTTTTATTTATCGCTTATTATGCAGGTTCAGGCATATATCATTAATGAACTTGCACCATATGTAAACTACTTTTGACCATTTTAGATTTTACTGTGGGTTATGTAAAATTAGTGTAACACAAAAACTTGTCTTGTCAGGTGGAACTTGAAGGTTCAAATCTTTCTTTGTTCTTAGGTAGTGGCCCTAAATATATTGGGACTTCCAAACATTTTGGCCGTGGTGTGGTCTTGTATTTGAAATTACAACAAAAACAATGGCAGGAGATGACAAGCTCTCGTTTAGAGTCTTAAAGACAAAGTCAGTTAAGTGGAGTTGACCTAACCAATCTTAGAATGGAAATTGATGTGGTTGATTATGTCTGTTATTTAACTGGCAATTCAGTTTACTTCACATATTGAACTTTTATCAAATCAGATCATGTATATTTCAAACTGGCATAGATTCCCTAGCAAATACTTTGGTGTCTAGTCAGCTTGACTAATGTAATTGAATTCTCACTCTTTTTACTAAGAAAGATTTTGTAGAAATTGTGAATGGTTAAGAATTATCTTATAAGAACTATTACAAAGTTCCAAAATAGTAGCATTAGCATGTGGCTCTGTACTACGTTCACTGTGTTGGCTGCCCAGTGTTTACTTGTCAGATGATTATTTTGATATGTAGGGTCCAATGGAGTCAGATGGTCCCAACTGATGCATCTAAGCTCAATTGATTACAATATTATTTTGCTGCCCTGCTACCTACTAGGCCTATAGGAATTCTCATGCATCATACTATGTCATTATGCAATTGATTCATTCATATTGTAAATGATAACAATTGATGTACCATCTTACTTGTATTATTTATCTTTTAATTACTAGAATTTTATAAGTCATATATGACCTGCTCTGGTGCTGACATTTTGACATTTTTATAAACTGCAATTTTTTATTATGCCATATATGACTCTTTAATTATGTTCTTTTTTCCTGTTAGTGCTCAATGTGACTTGTTTGAATTACAGACCCAGATGGTTGTAACGATTTTTCCTACAAGCCGAGATGATCGATACAACGCAATTAAGAAGCTGTGCTGCGTGGAATGTCCTGTTCCGTCGCAGGTCATCAATGCAAAGACAATCAGTCAACAACAAAAGCTACGTAGCGTTACTCAGAAAATTGCACTGCAGATCAACTGTAAACTAGGAGGAGAGTTATGGGCAGTCAAAATTCCTACGGTAAACAATTCAGTTTCTAATGACGTTAAACAGATGCCGATTGTGACTTGTTTTCATGTAATTTGTGCACCTTCTGGGAGGAAGGATAGGAAATCTGGGATTTCTAGACTCGGTTTGCATTTAGATTTGTTGATGTTAGCCATTATCATGACCAATGTTGACCACAAACATTTCAGCTGGAAGCCGCTTTACTGTCTGCCAAGGGCTGATTTTTGTTGAAGTAGCAGGCTTATTGTCTTAAAATAAATTATCAGTAAACTGAAGTTATGACAGTGTTAAAATGAATTTAGCTAAGAGTGCTTGGACAGTATTAATTATTTTGAAAGATGTGTACTTGGTGAACAATTACAAAGGTGTAAGTTATGCTTAAGTTTTACTATTTAGAGGCAACTTTTTGAGGCTACTACCAAGAAGCGATTATTTCAAGAGTTTGCATAACTTATCCTGTTTTTTTTAGAAAGGACTGATGGTTTGTGGAGTAGACACTTACCATGATGCTGGACAGAGAAAGAATTCTGTGGCAGGATTTGTTAGCAGTGTCAATGCCACCTGTACGCGATGGTATTCACGAGTGTGTAGCCAGATGCCAGGAGAAGAACTTGTACACGGACTACAGGTCTGCTTTACTGCATCGCTGAGGAAGTATCATGAAATCAATCACAAACTCCCAGAGAGAATCATCATCTACCGAGATGGAGTCGGAGACGGACAGCTTACAACGGTTGCTAACTTCGAAGTGGTTCAGCTAATGGAATGTTTCAAGCATTTCGGATCTGACTATGAACCGAACTTGGCAGTTGTCGTGGTACAGAAGAGGATCAATACTCGAATACTAGCTAGAAAGGTTTGATTATTGATTCACTAACTAATGCTTTCTTAAGCATGTTTTTTTACGTTTTTTTCATTGATTGAACCAAGTGTGCCTGCGGTTTAGGCATACACATTTTTTTTTACACCTCCGTGTTTTCTTATTATTTTCTGACTATATGCAAAGCATCCCACTTTCATGTGGTATTCATAGATTCAGATCACACATACCCTTAGCAGTCTGTGTTTCACTAGGTAATGGTATGATCTCTCATCAAATTGACTGTGAGCAATTCATGAAATGGACCAAATGGTTCAAAACTGTGTAGTAGATCCGTAAGATAGACCACAATTTGGTCATTGCACAGGTTATCAATTGAACCAAAGTCATGCTTCAAAACTCTGCTTACCCATTAAAATAGCATAGTTTCAATAAATGTAACTCACAACAGAACAGTTGTTGACATTTGTGTGATCTTGATTGCTGGGCAGAAGATTCTAAATTCACTGCCTCATGCTAGTTCTGTGCTTTCTTCCAGTTCTTCAATGCCATTGAGTTGGAGAAACTTAGAGCTGCCTACAGAATATCTGAACTGACTGTATTGTAGATGGATATGCAGTGATGATGGTCAATGGTGTTGAGCCCTGATGTTCATATCACTTGTACAGATCCTTAAAATGTGATATACAACTGCTCAAATGAATAAATACACACATAATGGTGCTTTGCAGTACATGTGTCTCAGTACTCGTGCTGGTTTTTAATTCCTAGGCTGTAAAACAAAATATCAACCGTGTGGCACTTTAACTTCAATGCCTTTCTTCTTCTTTTGAGCTGACAGACAAACGGCTAGAGTGGCTTCGCTCCTTCCTTTCAAGGCGAACCAATGGTGAAGTTTCTGGCTCCTCTAAGTCCAGATATGGGTTCTTGCACTATTTTGTGTCCCACAGGGTTCAAGTGCTGGGCCAATGCTTTATATTGTCCATAGTCTATGGACAATATAAAGCCCTCCAATCTGTATGTCTGGCATTGGGCCTTGCTGGCATCATGTGGACTTCTACATCATCAGCTATATGCTGATGATATGCAGGCCTGCGTCCATTTCCGTCCATTTCCGCTTCGATTGAGCAGTGTTTACCATTCAGCAGATGTGCCAAGCTATGGATGCCCTTTCCACTTTGGCTAGCATCCAGTGGCCAGCTTCTAAGTGTCTCTAAGACTCAATCAGTTCATTCAGCTGGATAGCAGTAGACGGCTGGTGAGTGTTAATCGGTGTCTGTGGCGGAATCATCTGACCTACAGCTGCTATTGTCTGCTACATCAATTATGAGTTATCTCATTGCTCTCTGTTGATGTCTTCGTATCCATGCTTTTGTTACTAGCAGATTGAATCACTGTAGCTCAAGCCTGGTGAGTCTGCCACCTGTACATTAATTGGACGCCTTGTCCTCCGCTCAGCTGCTGATATTAACGAATTTATTCATAAATGTGTTTCTGTATGTATGTGGGATGTATTGAACTGGCTTCCTGTCCTGCAATGCATATCTCAGTGGGTTTATGTTCTGACCTGGCAGTGCCTCCTTGTCTGTGCCTCGGCATACCTGCGTGATCTTTGTTGTCCAGTCTTTGATGTAGTCGGATATCAGGCCCTCCAATCTGCTACTGGGAGAACTCTTAGTCCCCCGGACTTATTCCTCAATTAGGTAGTGCCATCTCAATTTTCGGACCTCCATTCAGATTTGGAATGACCTCTATTATAGATAGAGCTGTACCGATATCACTTTATGCCGATACTGATTATTGCCGATACCCGATTATTTAGCCGATTATTTTACCGATTATTTTACTGATTATTTCATTGTGTTCTCCAAGATGACCGGTTTTAAAAGATAGACCTATACAGCTACTGCCTATTGTTGTGATACCAGCAAACATTTGCTTTGTATTAGATATATAGGCTCCTACATGTAGTTGGGGATTAATCCTAGGCAGCCAATACAGATTAGGTACACCACCCGCTGTCGACCTTGCATGACGGAGGAGAGGAAACATGATCTATGTAACTGGACGCCTTCTTCTAACGTGCCAATTATGCCATTCCCACCCCAGACAGGCCACTTTTACGACTTGCTAATTTGGCCTAAAACATCATGATTGTGCCCAGGGTAATTAAGCCGGCACTATGACTCACTCTGCACAACAGGCTACAGCTGTAGACACTTTCCGATGGTACTAGCAGTCTAGCGCAATGGTCCTGGGTGGTCTGAAGTAGAAGCCAGAGTTTCCCACGCTATGGGAAATTTACAGAATGCTGTCCTTAACAGACCCAATGATTTTGCTGTAGTCATTTTGCTCTGAAAGACTGAAAATAATATTATAAAATGGAAAAAATTAATATTTAATATCTGTGCCAATTATCTTGCCGATATCCGATATTTCCGATATCTCTATAATCGGCCCGATTAATCGGCCGGCCGATTAATTGGTACAGCCGATTAATTGGTACAGCTCTAATTATAGATTCATCTACTGCCAATGGGTAGTGTATCTGCATGTTGCAAGTTACTATAAAGTTCTTTTATTTTTCTGCTGTGGTTGGACTGGAAGCACATCTGAGTAGATTTCTTGAGATGCTATATAAAATTCCTTAAATCAATTAATTAATTAGTGGTTGTTTTGTTATTAAAATGGCAATGAGAGTAATGATCAAGTTATTTAGTAATTGTAACCAATGAATTTGAATGATATTGGTATGTTGATTGTGACATTCTTTTTATCATAGCTTGTTTGAGTTGAGAGTACACCTTAGCAGTTCGTCTTAAAAAGGTTCTATACAGCTGCATAACTGCAGTTATGATTTTGCAAGTCATTTGATTGGCTTAAGAGACTTGAGACTTTTCCCAACCCATTTTATTCATGATAAACTGTTTTGTGTAAAATAGGGCACTGGACCAAATGCTGTAATGGAAAATCCTCCTCCTGGCTCCATTCTGGATCACACGGTTACTCGAAAGGATTGGTATGTGATAGAAGTTTTTGATTGATTGATTGATTCTATTTCTGGAAAGTACAGCTGATTTTCTCCTTAAATAATATGTGCTCATGTATGTCACACGCGCGCGCACACACACATACAGATATATATATATATATATATATATATATGATTGTCATGGAACCTTGTGTAGTGCCTTTTATGGGCACTGAAGCTTGGCTATTTTACATTTACCTGCGAAGAAGTGTCTTGCATTGGTGCGTAGCATGACATTTCACCTAACTAAGTACTTATCATTGACTCGACTTGTCCTAACTTCACTGCATCAGCCAACATTATGTTGACTAAACCAAATAGAAACCTATGTTTTTTTTGGGGGGGGCTGGAATAGCTTATTTCCATATCTTAGCAACCTTCCCAAAGCTTGCACATGTATGAATAATTACTTAAACATGCAGTTGAGAGAACTGAGTATTGGTTTTTGTCTACGAGAAAAGTGAAAAGTGTTTCTTCTTTTCTAGGTTTGACTTTTTTCTAGTCAGTCAGCACGTTCGGCAGGGAACTGTCTCTCCAACTCACTACATTGTAGTCCATGATACTTCAAACTGGGACGTGGATAGACTGCAAAGTCTGTCGTACAAGATGACACACTTGTACTACAACTGGCCAGGCACTGTGCGTGTTCCAGCTCCATGTCAGGTCTGTCTGGTTGTGTTTTGAATGCGTTAGATCGATGGTGGCATTTTGATTGTGTTGATTGTATGACCTATGCATTGTGCACAGCCAATTGTGTTTATACACCTTTGATACATGCTGTGAAATTCCACAGTCGTTTTTGTGTTCATTTAAGGAATTACTTGTCTGTTTTCATCCATTTTTAAGAGGTTATTTTAATATCTGGATGATGCTGATGTATCTTGGATAAGTCTTAAATAATCAAATAACAGACATTTACAGACAAACAGCTGTTGCACTAACCTCTCTGCAGTTGACAAAATTGCATATATTCTGGGTTCACGATCCAGAATTTGGCAGAAAGTATAATGGTGACTAACAAGCAAGAATGGTTATATGTATTCAGTGGCCATATCCAAGTTGCACTTTGCAGACCACCATCTCAGAATCGTTCATTCTCATTGACTGGTGTTGCATAGTATACAAGCTCCATAGTTAGTTATCAGTGGCTGTACAGCGTGTAGTATCGGAATGTCTTCATTAGAATGTTTTTACCATTATATTGTTGTAAAAGATGCCACTGTCTCTGGAGGCCTTAAGATGCTGTTTCACAGTGGATTCTGACTACTTCATATCTGAACCCTCAATGCTTTGTCTGCTAAGGCCTACCCTGCTGTCATTAGTTGACTGTGCGGTGCCCTTGTAATTGTGTTACGGTGCCATATAAATTGTTAATATTACTATTATACTGCTATTTATCTTCAGTGCTGATTTTCCTATTTAATTCTAGGACATATGGTGGTGCTTCTGTTTCTGCCTGTATTCTTAAGACTTCTTTTCCTGTTGGGTTTTTGCACTGAATTGGAGCGCCTCTTGATTAGTTTGTACTGGGAGAGGCGCTGTAGAGGTGTGTAAATACAATATTAGCCAGGCTGCATTTGTCATGATTCCAAAAGACTTGGATGATGATTCGCAACTAGAATTGGTTGCATATTATAGAGCCTTGTTTATTTGACAGAGTGTCAGTACAGAAGATCTGTTTGTTATATTTGCAGTATGCTCACAAGTTGGCTTATTTGGTCGGACAGAACATCCGCAAAGAACCTAGTCAACTTCTCTCCGACCGTCTTTTCTTTCTTTGATGTTCTGTTACGGCTGTTTGTAAATGGAGTGGTGAATGGAGTGTGGTGAATGGAGTGGTGAATAGAGCGGTGAATGGAGTGGTGCTGTCCGATATCGGTTCTTTATTTGTCCTCTGTTTGTTTTAGTTGGATTTTGTAGCATTGCATTTGAACAGTCTCTTGTAACTGGTTTACTCGATTGCTACGGAAGGGCAGCAAGTAGTCAAATTGATTTTTTTTTCAGTAGACTTTGGTTCGAACAGTAATCTTGAAGGCATGAATAGTTGCAAGTTTCCCAGTTGTAACAGTGTTAGATCTGGATGCGGTTTTTAATAAGACACCGTACAAGTGTGTGTCGTATTGTTGTGCAGAACTTTCGTTTAAGCCAGACAATTTGTGATGTTGCAATCTGGGCTTCATTTTAATTGCATTATTGATTCTGAATGTCGGAAAACTTACAGATAATTAGTTTTAGATTATAGCCTTGGTTTCTAGTTTGATAGGCTAAAATGGCATTTATTTCAATTTAAATCAGTTCAAAACTAAACTAACTTGGTTTGTGGCATATGGCATCATTCGTTGTGGATTAGGTGTCTAGTTAGTTTAGCTGATTGGATATAGTCATATTACCTCGGTGATCATGAAGAACATGACTGTTAATTTGTTTTCGTGTGAACCCATTACACTGACAAGCAGATCATGCAGCCAGTATGGGCTTATTTTAACAAGTAATACTATGTTTTCGTGGTTAATGTGTATTAAGACTGTCTGCATTGAACTTCTGTAGTGGTACAGTAACTTTTCAAACTCTTCAGTTAAATTACTTGATACTAAGGTGGAATTATTACTGAGTTTCATTTGCATAATATCTGTCTGGTACGTCAAGAATACTTTGAATGACCATGACAAAATGTTGTTGGCGGGAAGAGGCAAAAAGGCCTGATATATACTTGCCACTAAGAGTGTACAATATTCAAATGATGCACTTAATATTCAAATTATACCAGTGAATGAAGTTTATGAACTGGTAACATTTGGTTCTGCTCGGTAGTTTAAGAGTACCCTGTGCTTTTTCCATATATTAAATGCATATACGCTTCTGCCAGCCAACACATTAAGTCGCTGCTTGGACAAAGTTTGCTTCATTTGGTAGTCAATCTCATGCATTCTTTTTATCTTGTTAAACCGATCACATGTCCGCTGCCAACATGTCTTTTCTGGCTGATGTTGGTCGTGCTTCACATTGCGCTGTGTCCCTGTTGTGTTCTAGATTAATCGATAACATATGATAACATATTTTCGCTTGCTTGCCCTCTGCTTGTTCTGTTTAGTGACAGTGAACTGAATCCTGACCATCATTGTCTTTACGCTTTTAATTTTGTCATCCAAGCATTTGATTCATTGCTAAAAATCTCCATCTCTGATAAATTATATCTGTTATCATCCCATTGATATTTTTACTTTGATCATGACCAGATTTTTGATGCATGGAGTGCTTTTTCATCTCTGATCTAATGTCTTCTGAGAGCCTTGGCTGGAGGAAGGTCAAGGTGCATATGTAGAGGGATAGTCTTAAGGAGCAATGCCCTAAAAGGCCATCCATTTAGAATAATGTATGCAAAAATCTGGAAAATTGTCTCCTGTCTCCATGCAATCATGTATACTTTTATATTCTCGACCTGCCTATGCCCGCTTGACGCACCCACAAATGCAGAGTAAAAAGGCCAAAAAGTGCCAAAAGACCCTATAAAGTGGTATAGGTTAAATCCAAAATAAACGAGCCAATGATAATTAATGTTAATTTGCAGTCAGAGGTAACGACATACAAGCCCCACCTCTCCCAAAGTCCTACTTCTGTTAGTAACCTGATTCACTGATAGCTGTTCAGTGGTTCGTTCGAAGGCAGATAGTAATATATTGTCGAGATTTCACAACCCACCCATCCCAGCTTGCTATGCGTTCCTATATTATCAGTGAACCCAAATGATGCATTTGGGTTTGATACCATACCCCTTCATGCGTGCATAAAATGTATGGCGACTGTTGTAAATGGTCTTGTTTCGTCTTTTCCGTCTTGGTATAATTATTTCCATCCATCAAACATAGGCGCCGACTCAACAGGGACATTCGCCTCAGTACTCGTAAAGGTTCTGGTGTGAGGGTATACTTTTGCCTCGGCAATGTTTGGGGCATTCTAATTATTCCTGTTGTAAAATAATAAAATGCTTAAGGGTAGGTTGAGGACAAAATTGAAGAAAGGGAGGTTGAGGGGAAATGGAGGAAAGGTAGGTTAAGGTTGAAATGCAGGAAAGGGAGATTGAGGACAAAAGGGAGGCTGAGAGCGAAATGGAAGAAAGGGAGGCTGAAGGCAAAATGGAGGTAAGGGACGTTGAGGGCAACATGGAGGAAAGGAAGGCTGACAGCGAAAAGGAACCGAAGGAGAGGGAGGGCAAAGACAGGTTGAATGCAAAGGGAGGTTGAGGGGAAAATAGAGGGGAAAAAGGTTGAGAACAAGATGGAGGAAGGGAGGTTGCGGGTCATCTGCTCCCTTCCTCTCTTTCCACCTTTCACTCTCAACCTCCATTTCCTCCCTTTTGGCATAATGTAGACCTACGGCGAATGAGGAAGAAGAGAAGGGAGACGACGGCAGAATAGTACAAAGCCTACACAGGCTTATCCTCGGTGTGTAGTTACATTGAAAGAGGAGACCGGAATAGAAAATTCTACAAATTACCCAAGTATAATGCTAAGAACGCAGATCAAACGCTAACGTGAATATATGTTGCACACAAATTAAACAGCTTATGACGACGCATGTGATATTTTAGTTGTGTAAATTGTAACCCCACATCTTTTTAAGTGGCCGATGAGACAGCACAAGAACTAGGACTAAGGTCTACCTCATCTCCCGACAACGGCGACAAGTAAAATACAACAATCTCCTCATGAGACACATCACAGCCTAATTAACGTAGGCCTATATAATATAAATTATAGGCCTATATAACATATTATGTTCATGGCGCAACGTCTATACGGCGATGACATATATCGTCTAACAATAATAATTGTTCTGAAACGCCTTTACCGCACATATGAATTAGCTAACAGGATAGGCCTACTTATTGAAATACTGTTCCAGGAGAACATTCATTTTTTTCTGTAATGGAGACAAATCGAGTTTTAGTTTCTGCTACTTCCAGAGACCTATAATATATTCATCGAAGACTGCTTCGAGATCTAAAAGAGTACAACAACTCGATCGTCAAAATCATCATCTGTCGTTCTGCAGAGTCTCGTAATCATCGTTACTCTACGTAGCTGTTCGCGACAGGCAACGGTTGAGAATGTCATCTTCGCTTATTTCTTTTTTGGTGCGACCTGTTCCTTCTTCTTTCCTCCGGCTGCTGCTCCTCCAGTTCCTGCTCCTCCGGCCGTAGAATTGTCCTTTTTCTGCGTAGCTGCTCCTCCTGCCTTCTCAGTTGTTACATCGGCCTTCTTGTCTCCTGCCTTCTTTGGCGGCATTATATTCAGGATCTCCTACCTAAACATTGAATTACGACTCTGTTTAAAATGCAATAAGAAGGCAATAACCTTCTTAGATGCCTTCCTAAGAAAAGGCCATGCCTACAAATCTTTAATAAAATATATTAATTATTACCATACACCAAGGTGCAGCTGGATATATATATATATATATATATATATATATATATATATATATATATATATATATAGGCTACATGGAAAATATTTACTTACCTTAACTTGCCAACCCTACGGTTCGATTGGTGCCTTTTATCCTTAACAGACAGTTTTGCTGCATTATATGGCGCAATAGATTCGTGATCTCCACACTTCTTGAGCGTCATTCGAAAGCCAGACGCAGATCACCAGCTTACTCAAGAGAGCTGCGTCGAATCAGATGGTTTGTCCATAGGTAGACCTATAGTCCGAGGAGGTTTCCAGAGGGGTCAGAGTATATCTGCTGTCGCTTAGGGCGAAAATTGGGAGGCAGAGGGTGGATGCGGTCTGATTAACATCCTTCCTTATACAATAGCTGGAGAGACATATAAAATACATATATTAATTATGTTAACTTATGAATTCAATCGGCTTCTTTGAACTGCTGCCAACCGCGTTTCAACTGCATAATATTATAATCTCCATCCGATGCTCTGCAGTCTGCACATACTTACTACCGATGAAACGATTCCGATTCAATGAAGAAACGTATATAAATCGACTGTTCGTTCGGTCGGCATCCACGAAGAAGAGTAAGGAGAAATCGTTCTCAGGCAGGTATCACTCCTATAAGTACCTACTCAAGTAATTCACACCTGTCGGTATTCAAATTAGATGCTCACATAAATTCTATTGACCAGTGAACTGGTTAGCCAAATTCTCAACAACGCTCATCCATGACGACACTATAGTTAACATCGACCAATCGGTTTAAGCCTAGGTCATTATGCCCTTGGTCTACCGATTGGTCTACTTTTATAATTACGACAGACCTTGAGCGGGTTTACCCGTGTAATACGCTAAGTAGTACGTACACACACGCGCGCACACCTATACTTACCTACTTACCCATACAAACAAACGCAGAGCAAGAGGCCAAAGCAGCCGTCCAAATAGTAGGAGGAACACATCAATGTAACTACAAGCATCAGCTGAGAGATACAGCTATGATATTTTGCGCCCGAAAGCGAACAAAGAAATTGGCACCTCTCCCTCTTTACTTCATTTACAGTTGCCAAATACATAGAATGCCAATTTAAAATGAAATTAAACAGAATATTTAAAAAATACAAACGTCATGTAAATATATATATATATACTGTCGCAAACAGAGCGTTAAAAGTCAATAAACTCATATTTACACTCACAGGTATATATATATATATATATATATATATATATATATATATATATATATATAGGCCTATAATATGACTCATGTATTTGCTGGCAGTGGGTAAACCTTTCTCGACTCTCGACTGGAGGACAAAATTATGCTTGACCACTCTGGATATGCTTTGGCGTCAAAATTAAAATCTAAAAATTTATTTTGGATGAATTAATTAAGACTGCATCAAAATAGAGAGTAAAATTATTAATATAATATTAACCCTCATTTTGGCGTCCTTTCCTTCGGCGCCCCTCAAAGCATGCTTTCTCCTCTGCGCCTCTGCCAAGCGCATGACGACTCTTAGGGAAATGGTACAAAGAAAATAACGCTGTTGAACGTGGGAGAAGAATGAGGCAGTAGCGGATTGACTAAGCAATCGGTGCAGTTTTGTCTCATCCGGGTTTCACGGCATATAGGCCTACCGAAATACGCCAGGAGTAAGCTTACTCTAGACGAATCCAGACCACCTGTTGTTGTTTATTACCTCACTCACATATTCCTGAGCGTGTCGATAAAAACCTAGTTTGTTCAGCCGCCAAAGAATTCCAGAGGGAGAGACTATTAAGTGGTCGTATCAGCAAGAAGGCAATTCAGGTGAGCGTATAGTATTAGTAGGGTCACTTTCAGGCGCCGTAATTAAATACGTTGACCTCTGGCGTTGACCTCTCTGTCTCTCTATTAGTCAATACCTTAGAAACATCAGCAACAACAGTTGCGCATTTAACAACACCAGCCATCATTGAACGACGGCCTTTAGCAATCAGCGACATGTAGGGCCTATAATACGGGAAGTGATACGGACGGACGCAGACATACACAGACAGACTGACGGATTGTATGAAGTTGAGTGAAGTTCACTGAAACTAGACCCCCCCCCCCCCAAGTCGTGATAGAAATGATCAATAGATTTGTCGACAAAGTTCGAGGCAATGAAACGAACAGCTGCCATGACCCAGTCTAAGCAAACGCAGACCGCATCAAACGCAA
The DNA here is from genome assembly GCA_959347315.1 of Bimastos eiseni. NCBI lineage: Eukaryota > Metazoa > Annelida > Clitellata > Crassiclitellata > Lumbricidae > Bimastos > Bimastos eiseni. The sequence continues at coordinate 28,817,112 of OY365811.1, read as the reverse complement.
TCTGCACGCTCACTAGGACTAACCGATAGCTACTTAATTAAGTATTACTCTATATTAGTGAACAGACGACGCTAAGCCTGCCATTAGACCATCCCGAATTCTATGTTTTCGAGTCCCTTCACTGCACGTATTTGTCTGACTAGGGAAGCGATATTAAGTGACTATAGTGGTTGGCTTCTGACCTGACCACTTTAGGTATGGCGGTTGTCCTGTTATGATTGCACATCAACAACAACAAAATCAACTGGACAAAAACCCCACCACATTGGGCCCCAACACCCTAAATCCTGCCCTGTATGAAGCACCACCTGTCCATCCCAACATACCAATTGTGTTGAGACCTACATTAATTAATCACTCAACATAAGCAACAACAGTCGGCACCATGGCAACGACTGACGTCATGACAACTCCAACACATTAGACTCTGGACTATTGAGAAAACGAATTTCCTCAACCCATAGAAGATCGTGCTGCATAAATGATCACTCGATTCTTAAATAAAGCCAGACAAGACCTTTAAAATATAAAACGCCATTCATTGCAATTATTTTACTGATTTTTAAAAATAAATAACAAAATAAAAACAAACTCTGTGAGTTTGGTTAACAAGAACAGGCAACACGTAAAAGAGAAAATTATTAGAACAAGAAAAGTGGTTCAAACAAAGCACTAGAAATTTATGACACCGTTGAATATCTTTAAAATCTTATTCACAAATTATTGGACTCACCTTCCCTTTATATTACTAATGTTATAAGTTCACTAGTTTCTTAAATTCAAAATCCAACACGTAGCGCTAAACACCACGTTCACCTTTCACGACCAGACTTACAGATTGAATCAGGTCTGCATACAAATCAATTAAAAAGATCACATATAATAATAATTATGAGAAACTAAAAGGAAAGATCACAACTAACTTAATGCCTTTAGTCTGCACAAACACAAAATAATTAGAACAACAACTGAAGGAAATCAACTGTACAATTCTGAATAAAATTAATAAAAACAATTCTTCAAATAAATTACAACAAGCATCAAAGCAACTGATGTGGAACAACAATTACTGACAAAACAAAGTAAGAACAAAATCTTGGGCACAGCATCCCCTTCGAATAACTTAAAACAATTTCTCTGCCACTGAAAGATTACGGAAAATTAATAGGAAATGCCACATTAGCTGAAAGAAGAGAATGAAAAGATAGAAACAGCCTGATCTCAAAATATGGTCAGAATATGTGATTGTAGATTTACAGGAGGTGGATATTGTTACATACGATGGATATTCTCATAGGATATTCTCATCTGATGCACAAAAGACAGATATACCGTATATACTCGCGTATAAGTCGAGAAATTTAATGCCGATTTAGGACAACGAAAACGGTTTTTGACTTATACGCAAGACGCGAAATAAACCGAAGATTTTTCGGACAACCAATGCACATGCGTTATGAAAACGCAATCAAAACTTAAACCCTTACTTGTCTGGTTATTTTAACACCTATTTCACAATAAATCACCGTTCCACAAATTACTGACTACACACAATTAAAATCGAAAAGTAATTTTTTTAAAACAAGTTTATTATATACTTGTACCATAGTATTCTATTTGAAAACTTTTGTTTTGAGGTCAGTGCAGTAGAACACTTACAGATACTTTCCACAGTGAGCGATTTGAAGCAAAAGCGAGCCTCCCACAACACTGGTTTTAAGTTGAAAGTTGTTGAGCATGCTGAACTGCATGGAAATTCGAATACGTTACTTACTAAGTTTCTAATACAAACCTGTGGCAGTGAGCGGAAGTCATCCATTTGTATTCACATGTTGGTTGTTTATATTATTTTGTATGAGTTTCAAACACAAGTTCATTTGATTTTGTATATAGAAAATTTCTAATCACTACTAAATTTCGTCATCACTCGTTTTGAGTTTATGGATTCGACTTATATGCAAGTCGTCCATTTTGGACATCTATTTTAGTCAAAAAATTACACTTCGACTTATACGCGAAACGACTTATACGCGAGTATATACGGTTATCAACATGAAAACCTGCAAATGAGATGGCTGGTAATCTGCCAGAATCACAGACCACAGGGAGGCAGAGAAAGAACCAAAGCATAATTGGGATTGCCTATGATTAGGGCCGCCGCCGTAGAGTAGTTTTGGAGTCAAGTACCCGGTCGAGAAGCTTAGCGGGTACTCAAGTACCCGTTAATGCCGGAAGTGCTTAATACAAGCAAACTTTAATAGTCTGTAACCTGGACCTGGTATAGGCTGGAACTATCCTGCAAGCCTGCAATTGCCACTTTGCAATGAAGTAACTCACCATAATTTGGAAAACTGGAATCAGAAATTGCAATTTTCCGACCGGAAATGGAATTAAATGGGTACTCGAGTAGTAAAAAAATTACGAGTAATTTTTGGAGTCGGTTCTCGCTAGTATCTGGGTACCCGCGCCGTCCCAGGGCAGCCCTACCTATGATACACAGATCAGTTTCCTATCCAACAATAAAACAATCAACAACAATATTCAGACCGCACTACAAAAAACCCTCAACAACAACATAACCTTACAACTCAAAAACAATAAAACCCTGGTCTCTCCGATTCACAGCTGTCTTCCAATGCATGAATGGATTCTGCAGGACAAGTGAAAACCCCAACAGACACATATCACAATTTCAGCCGAACATCTCCAAGGTAAGCCGATGTGTTGGTTAATTCAACAACACCAGAATATGTCTATGGAAAGATAAGAATACATTAATTTCACCAGCACAATGGTCAATTCACTGGCAAGCTTTCCATTGGCTTAATGGAAAGCTTGCCAGTGAATTGATTTAACCAGCTCGAGACATATGTGTATGAGAAGCTGGTGAGTGAACCAAGAGCATGATGAAAGCAACTAGAGACAAAATACAAATCCCCTCCATGGAAGAGGACTGTAAAGCATTCAGAAGAGGTCAGCACCCAGTCTCAGTGCATTATGAATTCCCAAAATTAAGTCCAATTTATTTATACAACGGACTAAACATAAGCTGCAAAGCTTTTACAGTAACTGAAACCAGTTCCATGAAGCTTACTATAGGATACACAAAAAACAGAAACCGAAAAATACGACCACCAGATGACCTGATTACACCTGAGCAAACTGTGGAGCCCATGCTCGATCGTATCCGTGCTCGCTCTCCATGTGATTTCGAAGGTAGCCGATCTTGTAGAAGACTCGCTGACAGCCACGAAACTGACACGGATAGGAGAACTCACGTTCGATGCCAAAAGGTCTTCCGTGTTTTTCTCTCTGGTGCCAAGTCAGGTGCTTCTTCTGAATGAAAGCTCGACCACAGCCGTCATACTGACAGACGAAAGGCCTGACTGCCACTTGGGAGGCCGACGACCTGGGTTGCAGCGGATGAGATAATAGATCTACAGACGAATAATTCCTACGTGCAGACTGCTCTTCTTCTACGTGTTGCTCCTCTTGTTGCCTTCTGTGTTCGTGGCTAGAACCTGCGCTCGCTTCATTCCTGTCGAACTGAAATAGAAATTAAATTCATAGATGCATTTCAGACTACAGCGTATTTCACCTCAATCCCATAACTCAAACTTCTACTGCTTCTTCCACTTTAATCCACTCACAGCAAATGTCTGAACTGCAAGAACCGATGCCAACATTCAATTTAAAAAACAGACATGGCAGCCAAAATAAGTTCATTAGTTCATGGCTATAAAGTGACTGGAATAACAGAAATGCTCAAATCATGGAAAAGTTGCACATACAGAAGCTGGAATTAAATATGTTTTAGCAGGCGGATCTAAGCGTAGGCGAAGGCCTACGGTGGAAATATTTCGCCAGTTTTCAGCTGCAGCACTTTTATTGAATTCAATTAAATAAATATGCATAGCATAGGAATATAATATTTTCTTAGACCACAATATTCAAAATTATTTTCAAATATAAATATTTAATTCAATTAAATATATTTTCTCTTTTCAAAAAATTATTATAGTTCATGTGCTTCTTCTACTTTTAACATGCTCAACAACAATCTTTATATTCAATTTAGATTCACTTTTCATCAAGTTCAAATTCCGGTTATGAGTGCTTTGTTTATCAATATCAGTTAATAAGTTAAGTTTTAAATAGAATAGAAATAGGATATTTATGATGGTTCAGTACGAAATCAGTCACATATTTCCAAATTTGAATAATGGGTTTTTGATGCAACATTATAGAGCTTCTTAATAGCTTTTCAGAACTGCTTCTGTTTCTCTTATATCTTATACCTGAGAAAAGTTATGTCAATTTAAAATCGTACTGTGTTCGCATTCTCTTCTGAGAAAATCGCTCCCAAAGTTCGTGGGATTATTTGATAATTTTTCCATAGCATGGTATTTCTTTGCATATGACTTCTTACTCAAGCTATGATTGGCTTAAATTAAAAGCTAGTCCATTTCGAATACACAGGACGGCTAGACGAGATGTTAAGCTTGCAGGCGATACCATTATTGCAGGGGTGCAAGCATGGGAAAATGACACAACAGATCTAGAAAATCATCATTAATTTAATAAAAATGCAGAAATTATAATCTGAAATAAGCGTAGGTTCCAATAAATATTCAGTATTTATTTTATAGCAAAAGCAGTTAACAATATATGTTTAATAATAATTTGTTTAATCATTAAGTGCAAAAGTGTCAAAGTGATGCAAAATGGATTTTCCCACTAAAAGGCCAAAATGAGGCATTTAAAAAATGCGACTTCCGACTGGTTTTGTGAAAAATGATCACATTTATTAAAATTAATTTACTTAAATGCAAAAAATATCATAACCAAATGGCGGATGGTAGAGGAAGAAAGAGACAGTAATTGTCTGGGTCAGACTATAAAAAAATAAAGGCTAGGACATGAATCATTTGCGACCAACAGAAAAACGCAATCCTAAAGTTCATTAAAGTTTGCAGTGTTGAAAGCCAGAAGAGTGATTTTTAATAAATAATGTGTCATTTGATAGAAAAAAAATTATAAAACAATTCTGTAATTTCTGTTTCTAGTTCTTCTACGTGCTCAATAGAATACTTTCATATTCAGAATTTCAATGTACACTGCTTAGTATATTTAGCAAGTTAATAGTAGGCCTACTGCTCAGAACTTCATTATGTCTTGTTCGTATTACATTTTTGTTTGTGTAAGGGGTGGCAACATTACATCCCGCTACATACGAAAAATATGTAGAACCGGGTCTGGTTTTAGAGTATAAGATAAGAGTAAAAATGACAAATGAATCAGCAAATTTACATTTGAAACAACTTTAGGCAAAGAAAATTTTATAGAAAAACTGTCACTGAACTGCATGATGTCAAATTCAAATTTTCAATAAATAGTGAATTAAATTAAAACAAAGATCACCTGTGCTTTTGGTGAGTAGCACAATCTTTAATACCTTATTCAGTAAACTTTTAAGTGCAAACTCATAACAACTAAAAATTATTAATTCAAATTTTGTTTATCCCAATGATTGCACAAAAAGTTTCACAAAAGTGCATATGCTTAAATATACAGACAGAAGAGGCCATTAGGAAATTGCATTAAACAATGTCAGTGAGCTGCCAGTCTCTGTGACAATTGTTGCTTACCATATCCATGTGCATCGTTCATGTGCCGATGTAGGGACGCATTTTTATAGAACATTCGGCCGCAGTCGGCAAAATGACAATAGTAGACGACCTGGGTATCGACGCCATACGGTTTGCCGTGCTTAATGCGCTGATGCCGAATGAGATGGTCCTTACGAAAGAAGGCCTTGTCGCATTGATCATATTGACAAACGAATGACTTCTCTCGTTCCTCGCTGCCCTGATTTGCCCTTCGTCCCGCCCCACGACCACTGCCTTCCCAATTGGACCACTGCAACAAACAGTGCCGAAATTCAGTTTAATTCATCAACAATTTCTGTGCAGTACACAATTTGGCTTTCTAACTTTTTAACAAATATGGATCCCCAATTTAATTGCAGAATTATCCAAGAAAAGATGACGTATCGCTATTGATTTCAAATCAATAAACTTTAATCACAAATACAAATTACTTCATTATATTTTACACTATCGTTGTCATGCATCAAAATAAAATTTAAGATGAACACGTAAAATTAATTCTTATATTGTGTCAAAATCAATTCAGATATTGTGTTAAAATTTTAATGACAAAATCACAAATGAAGGGAAAGCTCAAAGCATTCAAGAGGAACGAGACAATGACCAGCATGTATGGATGACCAAATCAGCGTCCAATTGAGCACAGAAATGCGATCACTCTGGCCATTCGATGAATTACTGTTTGATTATCCATGTCCAGTTAGTTTGGTATCACTTCTTATATTCTACTCAAAATTGCCATGAATACAAAACAGATAATGAAAAGCCAAACTGACATTACACCAAACACCAAAGACAACAACAAAACTTATTGAAATTCAATAATGTCTGGAAGACAATCCCAACATTGAATGCTAAGAACATCTTTACCTTACTAACTGGCATTCAACTATTCTTCTGTAAACTGAAACTGTTTACTTGAAACTCTGCAAACTGCAGAAAGACTTACTAAAGACTATGAACAGAAACAGCATATAACAAACTCTGTAAACTGAAACAACACTTAGTTAATGAGTTCTGTAGATGGATGAATTTGATAACAAGATGACAAGGACTCTACTTAACCTGCTGCTGTTCAGCCTGATCCTCGTCGAGTCCATTCTCCCAATCTATTTCGGTAGCCATACAATACTGACCCTTGACCTCGGCATCCCAATTAGTTCCGTCATCATTGTCTGGCAGAAGAATCGCAGAACCAGTGTCCGCGAAAGGTACAGCCATTTCACTTCTAGCAGACCTCCTTCTGCCCGACGAGCGCCGTTGACTTCGGCTGCCGTTGCCGTCTGGCTTCATCTCTGGACCGTCATGCTCCTGCTGCTTCTTCTGAGGCCCACTGCAGTTCACACCGTCAGATAGTTCACTAACATTTGCAACGAACGACTCATTGTGAGATGTTACATCGAAAGAATCCAAGACACTTGCGCCATCAAAGTGTTGAGCGGAGTTAGATACAAAATCCATCTGGCACTGACTGTTATTAGAGTCATTGATTGCATTCATCCACAGCAGTTCATCGTCTATTTTACCCGATTGACGAGCAGCTTCTGACTTGAGATAAGGACCATCGCCGCCATTTGGACTGCAGTGTTCTGTGCTTCCACTCAGTGCAACGTCCAGCTCTTCGTTCCAGGCACTTGCTGCTGCTGCTGCTTTTGGTCTCGCTTCTTCTCTCCAATCTGCCCTCTCACGCTTCACTTGCACCGTCTTTCCTGAACTCAGGCGCTTACGACCAGGCCTTTGAGCCGATCTGAGAGGCACAGTATGAGGCCTTGATGGTGCCAGAACCTGATTGTACTCGGCAACTGGTGCGGGCACCATTCTCACAGGAGTGGCATGGTCATCACTAGCGCTTGATGCACTGTTTATTGTAGGCACAGCTGAGCTGGGAAACACTTCATCGATATGTACAATGAAGACGTCCGCGTTGTCAACGGTGATGCCCAGAAGACCCTCGATCTTCAGCTGCTTCTTGAAGACTAGTCCATTCTTGCAGAGCAGACCAACGGTATCCATGAGTAAATCTCGCACCTTCTCCTGGTCTGGCTTCATCTTCTGGATTGAAAAATTTAGAGTGTCAGTTAAGTTAGATTGATGAAGAAATATAGTGTAAACAGAAGTTGGATTGATCCTCAAACAGCATGCCACAATGGGAAAATAATTAAATTTGCTGAAACGATGGACTACCCAACGAAGAGTAAGGCGTCTACAATTAAGATTAAGAAATGAAAGATTGGTCATTATTGTCCTACAATTCAGTGTTACATCGCTGAAAATGGAAAGCATCAATCACACGGCAGCGAAGTTCCTGAGAAACACGCATTATTAACGATTAGTAACGACGATCCGCCTTGGCTGTTAAATGTGTAAGCTGAATTGTGATAGACTGCAAGAACTGCAGGCTGGAGGACCTGCATTTACTACGGCCATGCACGCTTTGGATATATGCCTACCGGAAGATTATATAGCGAAGAAGAAAGCTAGCCATCCCCTTCACATGCCGAAGCTAAGAAAATGAAGTCACTAACACTTCATACCCATAGTTGCGCTAGCTCTAGCTTTTGGGACGGAGCACTTTCATCTTATACAACCAACGTAATAAACGGATAATTATAATTTCAAAATAATACATAACTAGGAGGAATAGTATTTGCTATACAGATGAGTGCTGAGTGAACATCAGATTTTATGCTAGCCAAACTTATTTATGAACCTTTTAAAATATCTGTGAAAATGAATTAAAACGATCCAAAATGAAGTAAAATATCGACAACTGAGAATTTCTTGACAAGTCCACTTCCGGTTTTGTTCGCAATTTTATATTAGACGGTAGTTTTGAGGCGCCTCGTTTTACAAGTAGATGTTTCAACATTAATATGGGCAATTTTAGCAGTCGTAAACTTCACATCTCTAAGGCAGTACTCTGAAGTACTGGGCACCAGCTCATTCAGAAGTGTTTGGCTTATTCACGAGAGAGCCCTAGTAAGGCATGCATCCACCGAGGCCAAAACATCGGAGGAATGAAATGTATTTCGAGTCTGATCCTCTGGTTACCGGACTAGAAGCTCTTTCGGAAATTCGGGATCGGATTGCTTCGCTGACATGACACAGCGTTCTAGAAAAAGCTGGTGTCTCCCTTCTCCCCTACCGGCCACTTCCACTCCGCTCGTCTTCCCTCCCATTAATTCATGCTTCCTTGAAGTTCCTTCCCTCAGTGCCCTCACCCTACTGCCCTGCTATATATTTCCCATTTCATACAACCGTTATTTCCCTCTCCTCTCATCTCCATTTGACTGCCACACCAGCGCCGTCCGAATTCACCTTCCATCATCTACATCTCTCCAACCCATTCTCTTCCCTCTTGCTACTCATTCTCCTCCAATTGTCTTTCTCATCCGCTCCCTCCCATTCTGCCATATCCTTCCCTTCCTGTCCCCACCTCTCCTCTCCTCTACTCTCGCCACAGAGCTTTAATTGATGAGTATTGCAGATGGCGAATGTCTTTGCTGCCTTGGTTGCAACTATGGCGTCGCCTATATAGGATGATCACACATGTCCGCGCTAGAGTCTCACAGAGTTAAGCAGCATCGGAATAGAATGTTTATCAGAAGTATTTAATCAGAATGCAAACACAATAATAGCATTAGATACATGATAAATCTCTAAATATATTGTACAATTATATATCTCCCCGACTGGGTCCTAGTGTCGTTGCAAATGGAAGGAGAAAGAAGCGTTTTCGATCGCCAGATGACGCGAATGATTTGGGTATTTCCCAGTAGCGGTTGGTCAGATGTTTCGTGGACTGGCAACTGTAAGGAGCGAGCGAAGACTTCAAAGATGCGATTCACGAGAATTTCAAAAGCCTGCAATTAACTGACCATGGACGATGCAGAGGAGGTCAGTAGACATAGACCTACCTATCTTTACTCGAGCACTCTATTAATCGAACGCATATCGTATACTACAGGAACGATCGATACCTGCCGCACAATCTATACAGCTAAAAATAGGGCAGCTATTTATGCTTGGCGACAACCGCAGGGATTAATATGACACGTATAATTAGCATACTTCTGTTTGTCGTAGTCCGTAGTACTTCATCAATTGCTCCACAAAGAACTGTTGCAGTGACAAAGTATGCTGATATATATTCCGACTGCTGATAGAATAACGCAAAATCTATTATGCGGCTACATTTCAGGAATGCGAAAGTGAAAGAAGCCATGGTGATGCAATGTATGTCCAAGCTCAGGCAAATGCAGGCCTTATTTTCGTAAGTCATTGAGTTTCCGTATCCCACTTTACGAAGTGGGTGCCGTGCCATCCGCTTTTCCATGAGTAACAATTCCTATCACTAACCATTGCAATTGACTAAATCTACTTTCATTTGTGCTTATTCAAGAACATGTAGGACTTGTAAGTTTGTTGTGTCATCCCCTATCATTGTTTATGTATTGTTACACAGGCAGGCCTATGTGCAGACAAACATATACGGATCTACAGACAAATAGACAGACAGACATACAGACTGACACACGAAGACGCTCACACAGTAAGGTAGATAAATGAGCATATGTTAGTATGAACACCTACATATAAGTTCTAACTGAACAAAGTTATGGGGACAAAGTGTATACACTAATCTGCTCAAATTGCAGACAGAATGATAAGATTGATATTCACCATACATGACTACCAGATTATTGAAATGTCTCAAACTTTTGAGGTAGAATTAAAAGAAGAAGAAGAGATAATTTTGTCAGTCTTTGGGCTAATAATTTTATAGTAGCTAGTCCATACACAAATACTTAAATATGCATTTGGACACTGGCAACCAGATGAACAGATTTCTAGACATGGTTCTAGAACTGTAATTTTCTGAAAACCCTCAAAAAACTATTTATAATTATCTGTTGAGGTTTATGTTGTCGTGATGAATGCATTGATCGTCATGAATGTCATATGATTATATTCGCTTTTTCTCCTACTGTAGATTGTCTTACAGATGACGGTGACCATTTCTGAACAGGCGATGCACTTATTTCGCCAACACAAGGTCGACTGTCACCAGTTTCTTGAAAGCAAGAAATCTGGATCTTGCACAGTCAAAGATGTGGGTGGGACATACCAATTGACTGGTAGCTACAAAGCCATAAAGCGCATCCGAGACGATCTCTTCAGCCAGCTGAAGATGCTCACAGCTGGTGAGCATCAACAACCCCAAGCTATGTCATCCCTGCAGAACACAAAGGACATTGAACAACAGGCTTCAACTCAAGAGACTCGAAATGACAGAGGCGGAAATGATGTCAGAGCGACGCCATTGACATCACAAATAAGTCTACAAGGTGATGCTATGGATAAATGCAGTCAATCACGGGAAGGCCAAATGTCACCGGACGTGGCGATGCAAGAATCGTTAGTGAAGCCGAAAAGGGTTAGAAGGCTAAAATCTCCAATGCCAGAAGATGATACCTTAGTGGTTGCTGGTGCACAGACAGGAGCTGCTGATAGTAGAGTGGAGGAAAGGAGAGCTTCAGTCGAAGAAAAGAGGAAATTCAATGAGAGTAGCGACTATGAAAGAATTGAAGTAGATAGAGATCGTCATGATTATCTGATGACACATTTTGGGGATGAACTGAAGAAACAACTTCCACCATTTCATATAGTTAATGATGAACCAGGAAAGCACATAGTGGCTTTTGCATTGAATTCTAAGAAAACAGACAGAAAGAATATTAAGGATAAATACAAGTCTTACCTGGATCGTTTTCGTTTTGAGATTGTCGGAGTGCCAGACGGAGTTGACGGATCCGTTCTTCACAGCAGAGTGCCAGCATCAGATGACAAAGATACATCATTTGTCTTAGATGAAGTCAACAAGGTATATAAACTGATGGGAAAGAAAAAGCAAGTTGACAAAATGAAGAAACTTATCTTGGAACACATAAGTGAACAGTTGAAGACACCATCAAAACACACAGAAGGTGCGTGGGAGGAACAAAACTCTAAAAGGAACAGAAAGAAAACTGCTTTCACTTATTTGTTCTATATCGATAATGGAAAATTATATCAATGCGAATCATTCCAATCACCTGCAACTAAGAACGGCTCTCTTCAAGTGAGTCTGTTGGATAGCAAGACAAAATCGCCTGCAACAGAAGCTATTGTGCGTGCTGTAGATTGCAAAATGCAGAGCTTTGGAGATTCCAAAGCAGCTATCAAGTTTGAAAGTGTCAATAAGTACAAAGATGAATGTCGTAAGATTGTTAACGAGCATCATAACAGTATACCATTTGGTGAATTGGTGAATATAACAACGACCATTGACTTCCAAAAGAACACGAAGATCAAGTACATTCTGCATTTCGTTCTGGAAGACAAGATGAAGACCCCGACAGAGTCAGTTGTTGCCATTAAGGATGTCATCTACAAATGCCTCCATCATGCTGAGAATGTCCTGCAGACAAATTCTATCACTTTTCCACACCTGGGTGGTTCAGGTAACCTACATGGGTTTCAGTTTCCATTTAATTTAGTTCAGGACAGTTATGACGAATGTAGATGTGATATACAGGGGCGTCTATCACCCTAAGTCATTAGATCAACTTCCCCTACCCTCCACTTCCAATCCCCTCCCCACTTAATTTTTAATGGAGCCCAGGGACACAACCCCTGCAGAAGTCTTTTGAAATTGCAGATGCATGTAGGCGAGCTTTAGCACCTTACGGATAAAATCGACTCTGACCCACCAGACTTTCTTACTTGTGAGAAATCATTGTCTTGCAAATTTTTAGAAATTTTCATGCAGGTCTAATTTTTCCACCTTCTTTTGGATGGCACTAATCTTCAATCCTCACATTTGGCATTTAGTGATAAGCAATAACATATCTAGGAATTTTCAATACAATCTGACAAAAATGCAGAAATTGTAACATGAGTGACAGTGATCAGTAAAAGTTCAGAATTAACATCAAACTAGTAAATGTTTTAATATAATGATCTGGGGAGAAATTAAGAGTTGTCTTTGCATGGGAGAACATGGCTGTGTGCTCTAGGTCTTAATAGGTGAACGGAATAGGGAAGGAGTGGAGGTAGGAGTTGGTGAAGAACATGCTTGGGCTTATGTATAATGGAGAAGGACTTTTATCCTATCCGAAAACTCAGAACCCATTTTTTCTTTCTCTTCCATTCTAAACATATATCAAAAGCCAAACTGTTATGTTATATGCCTCCCTATTCCTGTGTGGTCCAACCCTAGCCTCCGACAAAAAGCGCCTGGAAGAATTCATAAAAAGAGCCAACAGCTTAGGTTACATAGAACAATCTTCCCAACAGTTTCTAAACTTGCCAACATAGCTGATGCCAAACTCCTTTTCTCCATTTTACACAACCCAAACATGTTTTTCACACCAAATCCTTCCCCCACTCCATTCACCAGCTAAGACCTAGAGCATGACCATGTTCTCCCACCCAGAGACCACTCTCAATTTATCCTCAGATCATTATATTTACTAGTTTGCTATTAATTCTAGCCACTTTTATTGCTCTACTGTCATTCCTCTTATATTTCTAAGTAAGCGAATATCATCACGAATTATAACATCAACAAGTTACGCAATATGGGTGACATCACAACTTAAGCAGTACTGTTGCATTGCTTCTCTTCAAGTAAGTAAGCTGCAAAATATTTTGAGGAACAGACGGACCAAATATTATTGTATGATGAATCGTAGAATGAACCAAATTAATGGCGCACACACAGTGACACTGTAGAATAGAACAGAATAGCTCATCTGCAAATAATAAACAAGTATGATATAATATATAACAAATTTCCTTCCTCTAAATCCTCAAATTTGCTTCCCCTATTTCTTGGGTGGAGCATTTGCTCCAAAGCTTACATGGTGTAGACGCCCCTGGTGATATATATATATATATATAAATTATAAGAATATAATATATCTATATTCAAACAGATGCTGCATTGCTAAAATACTACTTTAAGGTCCTCGTGTAAGGACCATAATGATAATTCTGCCACCGTTCACACTCTGATAGTGCCAGTCCCAAGCTTTAGTAAAGGAGGAAGGCGACACTGATGTTCTTTGTTATCACATAGTATGGGTGAACTGAAACTACAGTCGTAACGATATTGAATTGGTGATGTTTTCTGTTGATCATTTTGTTCTAGACTATTGTGACATCAGTTCGTTTGTTCGTGGGTCTGTTGAAGCGCTTCGGATGTTTTCATCTGCAAGTCAGCGTCTGAAACGTGTCTGCTTCTTCGCCAAAGACAATAAGACACTTCAAGAACTTGCAACAGGATTCAGATTGTGTGTTGACCATCCGCATAATTCACACTTAGCGTCATCTTCCGAATCAAGCTACAACGGTCGCTCAACTAGCTTCTGAGATAATTTCAGTGCTCGTTGTCTGTTATATATTAGCCAGGGGTATCAGCTGCAATAATCGAAATTTTTAATTTAATATGTAGTATTGTAGTGGGTGTACATGAACTATTAATCTGGACATCGTTGATTACTGATAAGTAGGAGAACTTGAGAGATTGTGTAATAGCTCTATAGTCTATATCAGCATTTCCAAAACTGGGTTCCGCAAAACCCTAGGGTTCCGGTAGGTGAAGTTAAGGGTTCCGTGGAAAACTGTCGGTGTGAACAAATGGAGGGCTTTACTTAACATCTGTGTATAACTTTATATGAAAGAGAATTCATTATGTCCTTGTCTTCAATATTTGTATTACTATTAATCTAGTCTAAGCCTAAGCCTATAATTGTCTGCATTCGCAAGCGTTTGTACATCCCACAGAATATGTTTAATTTTGGACAGGGGTTCCACCAAAATATTTAAGACCAGAAAGGGTTCCACGGCCAAAAAAGATTGGGAAACGCGGGTTTATATAAATGTCTCATTCCGTTATATTAGTCTGCAGCAGCCTGCAGAATATGAAAGCACAGAAACAATGGTGAGCCACACAAGGATGCTCAATAATTAACTTGATATTGTAATGGTCCTACAATGACATAGACCTTCCCAGTGTCCACTAAAAAGTAAAATAATACTGTCAACCAAACTAGTACTTTTTATTATCATCTTTATTGTAAATCACTTTATTTAAGCAAAAAACGCTAAATTCTGTGCTGCTTTTAGGCATATACAACCTAAGCAGTCACAGTGGGCCTCGCAAACTTAAGGGCTCCCGAAGTAATCACAAAGGTTAATTTCACATGCCAATATTATTATTGTTATTTGAACAGATACTGCAAAAACAGGGTCCCATAACAATTATTAAATTTTTAGTAGGGCCCCTAATACTAAATTTGGTGCTAACTCAATTGCACACATTAACACATATCTAATTGAACTACTAAAGTACAGGGGTCTAACTAAGGGGTGCTGAGGGTGCTTGAGTACCCATGGATGAAAAAGTTGACCGACACAATTTATCCAATTCCGATGAGCTTTTTTTTGATGGGGTGCTTTCAGTGTGCTGCTTCAAGCCATTGGCGTTTGCAATATATGAGCACGCCAGAAAATGTGCTGGTTTGTACCCCTGCTAAAGTACACCGTTTACACAAAATGCATGTACAACTCCACCACCGAACGTCCGTGCATTGCTCGTCAAGGTATAGTTCCAGCCGGTACCAGCCCCAAGCCTAGAGAAAGGAGGAGGGCGACGCTAATGGTCTATTTTACCACAAAAGTGTCGTTAAACTGCAACTACTAATGCAGTCCAGTTCCGGTTGCTAATCGGTAACGCTGCAATGAAGAGGTTACAATGCTCTAACAGTCTAACTCTTCCTACCTATCTCATAGGTTCGAATCCGATATTTTTCTCTAGATCAGACCGCAACAGTTACGGGGAAGATCCTGCTTTGTCGAACAACTTATAATCTGGACGAGGAGGTTAGTATCGTCACATAAAGGAAAAAGGCTCAAGCTGCATTGGCTTTCTCAGCTTACTGCTGGTGGGCAGTGGTGGCCGGTGTGCAGCCAACAGGGATGAAATAGCAGCCCAGGGTAATTAAGCAGCAGGTACTGTGACTCACTATGCACAGCAGCTATAGCCTTTGAACATTATCCCACGGTATATATGAGCTTAATGCCTACTGGGTGGCAGGGATGTGGTCTCGAGACCGGAAAACTGCGGTCTTGGCCTCGAATGCATCGGCCTTGGTCTTGATCTTGGTCTCGGACCATCGGTCTTGATCTCGACTGCGTCGGCCTTGGTATTGGTCTTAAAGGAGCGGTCTTGGGATTGGTCTCTGTCTTAGGTTAGCGTTCTTGTTCATTTTCCGTATCAGAGCAATATCTTTGATATTTGTCGGTTATTTTCGATTTTATAGAGACACCGGATGTTTAGTCCCTAAGCTCTTGTAATCGATTTATGACGTGCTGACCATCTATATATACAATTAAGTTACTATGGGGAAAATGCAGTTGCAACAGAACCAGCCAGTTCACAAATTTGCTTTCACAAATTTTTAGGTTTTGGAACAATCTTATAATTATGTGGTCGGCCATGCACGTGTAGTCACTGTTAACCTACAATTCCGAGTACAAGTAGGCCTACGACCCTACAACAATATTCAAACAGAACGTTGATCTAGTTGTTCAGATGTCTATATTTATAACCTATCGTATACTGTAAGTAATTTATAGTAATTTAGTAATTTATATTCTCAAGCTAAAGCCTATAGGGCTGAACCCGCACACGTCCAGACTGGCCGATAAAACTGTTTTCTGGTCCATTTTTAAGATTAGTATTCTTCAGCAATAAAATAAATTTTTAAGTGTACGTGTTATTCCGTTTTAGGGACTTAATAAATTGAATTGTTTATAAAAAAAGTATCGGTCTTGGTCTTGGTCTCGGACCCTTGGCATTGGTCTTGGTCACGGACCACCCGGTCTTGGTCTTGGATCTCTCGGTCTCGGTCTCGGTCTTGGTCTCGAGGTTTTGTCTCGTGCCCAACACTGCTGGGTGGTCTGCCATACGACGTCCAATCACTCTCTTCGGACGGATTACACGCTATGGGAACGGATTACGCAACTCGGGTTACGTTAAATGGGTTAAAGACTTAAGATAATATTTTAGAATAAAAAAATGAAATTTTATAT
Organism: Bimastos eiseni; assembly: GCA_959347315.1. NCBI lineage: Eukaryota > Metazoa > Annelida > Clitellata > Crassiclitellata > Lumbricidae > Bimastos > Bimastos eiseni. Next base: position 28,800,304 of record OY365811.1, on the reverse strand, counting down.
CGTCGCCGATTATCATTGCCGATACCGCCGATATGTCTGATAATCGGCCCGATTAATCGGCCGATCGGTTAATCGGTACAGCTCTACTTTCATCACATCCAGCTTCTATTTTATGGTTATTCTTTTCATCAATCCGGCTTCTATATTCATAAACTAAAGTGTGCTATGTAGTGTTTATGTTAACTGTTAATACAGGATGGATGAATGGATGCTACATCTATCTATGAAATTACCTACATCACCCGACCTACGTGTGTCTGTCAAATTCAAGGCGCGTGATTGGACAGCGCGTGATTGGGCAGCGCGCAAGCGTTGCTGCTATTCGACGGAGCCCGGTGACCTACATAGGCTATTGTTTACAAGTTAGTTAAACATATCGTGTCTAAGTATGTCCAATTCGAGTTTCAAATACGTTTTATTCACGTCTCTGTAACTATATATATTGCAGTTATTAAAATTAAATACATCGTGTAATGTAAGTATATTTGCAGTTGTTAACAGTTCAGAGGGCGTTTCACGGGTAAACCCAGCGACCTCATATATATATATAACCGCTGAATTTCGTTGCCTTCAGGGTGCAAGTTGCAGCAGTTCCGTCAGATCCAGCCCTTCTCGTAGGTTCTGCTCCTTCCGATTCTTCTGGGGCTAGCCCATGTCAAGCCCATCTGGGCGTGAGATGAGGAGCGTATTATCCTAAAAAAATGAATGTGGGCGATGAGTGGGCTTGTGGGCTGGGGCTGCCCACATCACACCCATATGGGGTTGCATTTATCAGCCCATCAACCAACTTTTGCAATATCCGACTTTTTAGTAGGCGATGAGTGGGGTCGATTGGGTTGCGGATTGGGATTGGGTTGCCGACATCACGCCCGGATGGGATTACGCTTCGCAGCCCATTAACCAACTTTTGCAATATCCGACTTTTTAGTAGGCGATGAGTGGGTCCGTGGGCTTGATCTGCCCACATCACACCCAGATGGGATTATGCTTAGCAGCCCATTAACCAACATTTGCAATTCCAACTATTTTGTGGGCGATGAGTTTGCTCGAGGGCTTGGGTTGCCCACACCACACCCAGATGGGATTGCGCTTCGCTGCCAATTAACCAACTTTTGCAATATCCGACTTTTGGGTCTCCGATGAGTGGGTTGCCCACATCACACCCACCTGGATATTATATCAGCTGCCTATTAGCCGACATTGCGACCTAAAACCGTTGTTTTTTAATACTGAAATTGCGACAAGAAGAATTTATAATTAAGCAGGATCTTCTGAGATTTATAAATAGGCCAATGTTAATTTACAATACAGAGCAATACAATCAGGTCCTCAGGTTTGGCTTGAAGAGTGCAACGGACTTGCTTGACGGACTGTGGTTGGGAGATCATTCCATTCCGTGGCTAGTGATATTGAGAAGGCACGGGTTCAAAACTTCCTCTCTTTAGCACTTTGTTTAATCCCCGTTTATCTAAATATTTCGAGAAAAGTTTGCGTAGACCTGTCGTAAATTTTCTATAGTGATAATGGTATCCTGATGATAATCGATTATAAACCGCCTAGACTACTGCAGCGTCATTTATGATGGGCTCCCAGTGTGTCGGCTTAAATGCCTTGACAGGGTCTTGCGCTCGGCCGCCCGACTGGTGGGCCGCATCCATAGGTTTGACCGAGTCTCTGGGTACATGCGTGATGTCCTGCGCTGGCTCCCTTACCCACCGCGCATTGCCTACCGTGTCTCTGCGCTGGTACGGTGCTGCATGGAGGGCCTGGCGCCCCTCTACCTGATTGAATTCTGCTGCCACACTGCCACTGTTGGACGCCGTGGTTTATTGTGCTCTGCTGCGCAAGCGGAGTTGCTTGTCCCCCGTGCGAGGACTGCTATCCGACAGCGCCGTGCTTTGTCACTGGCTGGTCCGGTGACCTGGAATGGCCTTCCAGTAGCATTGCGCCTCACACCAATAGGCCAATCTGCTCTGTTTTTCTCTGGCCTTAAGACTGTTTTGTTTGACCGTGGTTGGGCTGGGAGCGCTTCTGAGTAGAATACCTTGAAGGGGCGCTGTATAAAACTGCTGTAATAATAATAATAATAATAATAATAATAATAATAATAATAAAATAACATTGATGTTCATAAAATGTATTTCCACATTATTATAGTATAACATTCAATTTTATTCACAATTTATCTCAAACATTTCTTCTCAACTACCACATTGCTTGACGACGAACGCTCACTAATGCCCCTACCAAAAGATTAACTGCAAATGCATAGGCCTTCGTCGAACTGATCGTGCGAGCTAGAGTGATACCATTCACCTATAAAAATTAATCCCCTCATCTGAAGACAGCTTAATTGGAAACAAACCTGACCCTTATAATTAATGATTCATTTGGATACTTAAATCATAGGAAACCAGCTTGATTAATATGATTATAGACTTTGAATAGGTATTGTGCTTGATTAACTACATCGGTATTTTGGCTGCGTTCCTACTTATTAGCGTATGATAGTTCCAATCATTGAACCAAGCTGACGCTAAGCGGCGCTCGAGCGCGCGTTCGCCATTAATAAGACGTTCGTTTTGGTCAAGAATTTTGAGAATTTCTGATTTAACGAGCGTAAGTATAATCTCAGTGGCATAATCTTAATTATGAATTCATGTCATATATTAAAATTGTGTGCTATTGAAACATAGGCTTGGCTCAGAAATAATTTCGCATGGAGAATCAGATCGTATTCACAATAATATTTACAATAATATAATAATATCGTAATAATATTTTAGTTTTCTTGTTAATATCTAGCAGCCATTCAAGCACTTCCGTGATTTGAAATTATGTGGCGCAAGTGCAAAGCTGTGTGGCATTTTAACGAAATTATGCGTTGAACGGTAATTAATGGTTGTCAAAATGCATCCTTTATAGCCATGGGATTACAAATGGTGTTCTATTTGCCCTAAAACAAGTCTTCAATGTGGCATATATCTGGCTGTGTTATTAAACTGTGCATGTGGAAAATGTCTGTCTAATAATGATAATGGGATAAATCTTCGGCAAACATTTGGCATTGGTACTTTTCTATCAACGAAATTCTGTAGGCGCTGAGAGGGACGTTTTTCATAATGACGTGTTAAGTAGGTACAACTTTAATACTTTTAGCACTGGTCAGTAAGTAAGTACAGCCTTTATTACGCCATAATGGGACATATAAATAGTTACAGCGTTCATTACATCGAGATGTAACATATATTTTTTACATTGATGCTATGATTGATCGTTTTAAATCACATATAGCTAATGGAGGAATCTTCTACAGACGAAAGTTCGGCGCTGAAGGAAGCGAAAACCTTAGTTCAACGTCCAAACACTTAAACAATTTAGTGAGGGAAAACCTATGTATGGGAACGGGTAAAATGCTGATTTGCGGATCGGGGTAGGTAAAATGCTGATCGGAAATTGCTGATTGGTCATGCTGATTGGTGGGTAAAATGCTGATTGCTGATTTTCGTTTTTGTAAACAACAATATGAAGAAACTTTTGAACAACTTTTATTTGCACATATCAAATCTGAAGAAACTATTGAACAACTTTCATTTCTACATATCATAAATGTAGGCCTATATATTGTTTTCTGTTAACTATGTTTTCTGGTAAAACTACTAAACATCAACAATATACAAAAATTCACAAGCAATTTTTACTTGCACACTTCACAAATGTATGTGGGCGTTTGGTTATGGTGTCAGTTACACCGATTGCCATTCTTGCTGCAACACTGATAGTAATGTGACTTTGCTGGATACGAACAAGTGGTTGTTGATGGTGAAGACAGAGAGTTGTGGATTTAGTGTGAGTTTGTTTGCTTGGATGATCCTGGATGCTCTAGAGGTGTCTTCATGCAAACACAGCCGAAGTTTATTCTTAAACAATGTAATATTTGGCTGGTGTTGAATATGTTGGGAGAAGATTCCATAAATGGGATCCAGTACATTGAATGGACAACAATCGAGTATTTGTGTGTGCATAAGAAGTGTCATATGATTTCGAGTTTGATTAAAAGAATCGGGCTTAAATGGAAGCTAGACTAATAAAACGAATTATGTTACGGGTAATTTAATACGCTAAATTAAGGTTTTACCTGGAAATACATTCTGTCGTATAGATCATTGCCACATTTTCTCACTTTGCTGATCCACAGTCACCCCAACAATATTTATAAACTTTTACTGCTTGAGTAGTAAATAACTCGTAGATATCACTCATGTTTTCACTATATTCAAATGAAATGTATCCTAACTTTCCAAATTTCAACATTGCATTGGGTAGGTTTTTATATATAGGTGTTATATAGATGTATAGATATAGATGTCTACGGTCAGTCAACTATTTCGGATTGACTTTACTGATAAACAGTGCTGTCTGTTTGTTGATGTTAATGCTTTATGAACTTAGTCTGTTATTATTATTTAAACCAATATGGAAGACAACGAGGTTCTGATTAACTTTGATTAATACATTAGTAGCCCTATGATGATCAATTTTTCATTGTTTTGGTGTGGCACAGTGGCCGATCGTTTAGAGCGGTCAGCCCATAATATTTAGTGTGCGGTGAGTGAGAGGGTTCGAGCCTCGTCTGGGGCGGGCGTCACTGTGTAGGGACCTTGAGCAAGTCCTTCGCGCACCATTGCTCTGCAGCACAACTGCAATTGTGCCTTCGAGGCGTGTGCATGCACTTCTGAGCCAAAAGATGTTGGAAGAAGGGCGGTATCAAATTTCGGAAAATGAAACAGTGCTGTTGATTTTGACTATATTGAAGACAACAAAGTTCTAATTAACTGTCATTAATGCAATTAGCACATTGATCAATGCTTCGTGAACTATGCTTGTTGTTATTTAAACCAATAAGGCTTACAGGCTTCATAAACTCTCTTGTTTGTTAATTTTACTAATCAGCATTTTATCAGTCACCTTGCTGATTGTGTGCTTGGTAAATGCTGACCAATCAGCAAGTTCCAATCAGCATTTTACCTACCCCGATCACCAGATCAGCAAATCAGCATTTTACCCGTGCCCCCTATACACATGCTCACTGTTAAAATACCTAGAAGTGGTATAATCGTTGTTAGGGTAGGGTCAGGTTAGGCATCATGAGAATCAGTTAGTGTCAGATTATGCGTCGTGAGGGTCGGTTAGGGTTAGGACTAGTGTCGCTTTCAGATATGCAGATAATATGCTTTCACGACGCATGATAATATCAATAATAATAATATAGCTGTTTACAATGTGTGTTAGTTGTCATTTTTAGGGCTCTTGTTCTAAACTGAATATGATAATGATTCTATTGTGTTTATTTAATATTGCCTACTAATAGTTCTCATGTTTTGAAATAGGCCTACTGACTGTGACAAAGCTTTTTTGTTGATATTATTCTTTGTATCATCAGGTTTACAGTTATTGGTTATACTGGAGGTCGCATGTTGAACTGTAAGAAGATGCATCCAACTCCTTGTGACAAACAACCTGACACTGCACTTCAATGTCTGTGGTCACCATGGCAAATGACCTTTTGGTACATCAAAGCTTTTTATTGTCATGAATGATATTTTAATTTTATTGTGCTACATTTAGAACTATGTGAATGACCTTCAGTTTGCATGGAGGATGAATCTAAAGCTGCAGTGAGTTCGACTGCAACATAAATGAAAATTTCACTTCTACGTCCAAACACATAAAAAAATCAGTGGGTGGATACCTTTGCACAGTCTTGACCTTGGGCACATGCACGCTGTTAAAGCGCCTTATTTTTCAACATGCGTCTTGAGAGTCGATTAGGGTCAGGTTATGCATCATAAGGGTTTGGTTAGGGTTAGTGCAGTTTTAGACAATGTGTAATTTAGATGTAATTTTCTTAATATTAAATTTATAGAGCATTGTTAATGGTATAATAGGTGCTTTAGTGCTAATCTTGATAACTAGGCTGCATAACGAGTTCTAACTTCACAATCCTCTTATGAGGCAGAAGTGAAAAATTGTCAGGAGAGGGAAAAGACGATTTTGTAAAAAATGTGCTACTTTGTCATAGAGTGAGCTTGTTTATTTTGATTCAACAAGTGATACTGTCGTTGTATGTTATGCAGCAACATAGTGCAAGTAACTGAAAAGATGACCAAAAGTCATATAATAAATCTGTGCAGTAGAATGTTTTGACAATAAACAACATATACCTCGTATGTGCACAAACAGGAGCATTCCAAAGGTAGAAAAAGTTTTAGCAATAAGCTTGTTATTGTTTTATACAAAGTGAATTTGCCAGAGTGCATATTTTAACAGCACACAATACTTTTGCACCAGATTAGTGCAAGGAATTACGATTTTGCTTAGCTATGACACTTGGAACATGAGGCTAAACAGATGGATTAGTTTGGATGGAACACCTTTATTTTATCTAATCAGTTTTGAAGGCTAATGTCTACAGTCAAAATAAACTAGGATTCAATGCTTTGTGGGCCCTTCAACATATAACGAGCTCACACTTGAGCTCAGCTCTTTGCTTGTGGCCCATCTGTCAAGTCCCTCGTGTCTTTGTTTTTAGTCGTGGTTGGGCTGGGAACGCTCCTGATTTGGTTCTTGAAAGGACCCTATATAAATGCTCAGAATGAATCAATGAAAGAAGGCGCTGCAATGTATTATAGGTTGGGTTCTAATCGAAACTGTGATTCATTTAGTTGACCAATCACCTATAACTTTGCCTCTAACTGGTACCCTTTGACAATCATTGCAAGAAATGTTAAAAAAGTATGTATTAGTATTATCCATTCAACAAGTCATACTGTGTAAACTCTTTTTTGATGCTACATTGAACATGCTGGAAGCAACATGTCGTAGCAAAACAATCCTTAATTTTCTTTAGGAACTATTGAATAGCACAGATAAAGCAGATGTGCAAGCTTGCGACGATTAATTGGTATGAATGGAACACTGATATATTTTTAGTCATTCTGTCGGTCTATATTCGGGTAGCCAGAGGTTTGCAGCCACTGTTCCATGAGTCAGTGTGTACTCCATCCCATGTTTAGAGAGTTGTAAACGTTTAACATAAGTTACAATGGCATCTCCAGAAGTTTTTCCTGGGATACATATATATGAGAAGTACATTAGAGGTTTTCCGGAATGGATGACAGGAAATACTTCTGAGCTCAACCAAGCGTTTTCAGACATTGAATGTAAAGTATTGATGCAGATTATATTTAGCCTACTAAGAAAAATGTGGAATAGCTGGTGGAAGGGTTAATAACTGACTAAATCCAGGAATAGATGAACTACATTCTAAATTCTCACATGAAGTCAGAGTAGAAATTGGAGCAATATTAGCACATATATTCAATTAATCTGGAGAGATGTCACAGGAATGGAGAGATACTGTCATAGTTTCATTGATCAAAGAGGTAAACAGAGGTGCTCCATGTCAGTTTAATCAGTATTGTGTGTAAGGTCATGGAGAGAATTGTTGAGGATAATATAGTAGAGCATTTGAAAGAGCATAATATTATTATTATCCGTGAACACGGATCTACACAGACTCCGCTATAGAGATAAGTTGAAAAGGTGTGGACTGACGGCATTGTAGGTTGAGAGGTGCAGAGGATACTCGATTTCCACCAAGCAAGGCAACTCGGGGGCATATGTATAAATTATTGGGCACATAGGATAGGGAATTAGGTATATTGATTATTGAAGAAAACGAAAGGAACAATATAGGGAGAAATTCTTCAGTGCAAGACTTGTCGACTTGTGGAATGGTTTGGAGGATAATGGTGTCTCGATGTACATTTTCACAGCCTTCAAGAGGAACACACCTGGAGCTGTTAAGCAAGTTCCAGGTCAATTTGCAGTGGTTCTAAAACAGAGCAACTGTCTATTGAACCCCTTGTTATGTGATGTTATTCTCCAGAGAATGTAAATTGTATGGCTTGGCATGTCTAACAGTTTTAGAGATAATAGTCTCCCATTCCATTGGTGATTAGACTTCAAAATGTCGATCCATTTACGTTCCATGATGCTTAACATGTGCTAGAGCAACATCTTCTAACCATGATGCATCCAATTTTATTTGGAAATGCTTTCACATTCTTCTCTGTAAATTTATTTTTGTGATACATTCTCTCTTGTCCGATATGCACAGCACTCGCAGTGGTTTTCTGATATCATTTCTTTTCCTATCCATCAGTGATATCCCCAGTATGCTTTGTAGCATTCTCATTTCAGTTCTTTCCTCCTTTTAGTGTCCACACATCTGCCCGATACAGGTACAATCATTGTTTCAACCTAAACCAGAGGCTTCTACACACATGTCCGTGGAAGCAGACTGCTTCCAATAATTCCTTGGGGGGATAATAATCAGTGATCTTGGGGGAATAATTAATTATTTTATTTATTTATTATTAATTAAATAATTTATTTAACTAATACAATTAATTTACAATTTAGTCTTGGTGCTACAGACCTACAAGAAAGGCCTTTTTCACGAGAATAATTACTTGATGGAATCGAACATGCACATTACACCAGTACGAAGATGGTAATGAACTTTCTAAGCCCATCATATGTAGGCCTACAGCGACCTCTGTCGGTCATGAAGGTCTTGATAATAGAGCAAACTTTTGGTCACATAAGGCAGAAAAGGTGCTTTTTTATTGCCGATGGCACGTACGACAGCAGCAAGAAAGAAGCAGCGGTGTTGATAGGTCACTCCAGGGGTGACAGTCCCTCTGAGTGATATAGGCAATATTCCCTAAGACGCGAAATATGTCCCACGCCCCTCCCCCTACGTAAAATTGAAGGCATTTGCCTCCAAACCCCCCTTTTCAGGACGCTCCTGGGTTACTACGTAGAATGGACGACTACGGCCTTCCGTAACCAGCTCGAGCAAATTGTCAATGTCTCTTGTGTTGGAAACTGTTCAGGAACTTGACTTTGTGATTTGATTCTTGATGCATTGCCAGCACAACCACAAACATTGACTGGGTAGCTGGACAAGGTTAGATGGAGCTGGGAATATAACATAACAAGGGTTTAAGGTGGTTCAATTTGACCTTTGATGATTAGTAGCCCAATTTTCCAAGTTCCCTCTTAATTGCTGTTATGGTGTCCACTGAGACAGTAGGCTACTATCATCCAAACCACTCCACAAGTCTACAACTCTTCGATGAATTATTATAAAGGGTTAAGGACTAAGATACAAGAATTAAATTCTAAAGCTTAATCCATAAATTTTGATGGCCATCGCTTCAACCTTGTCATGCAATCAACAGTTTCAAGTTGTACTGAAATGAAGAATACCTTCGGGATGTTGGAAGAACTCTTGAGGTTTTCCTGCGGGCACATGAAAAAATTAATGCTACCTATTGGGACGCCTAGAACAATGGAGGGCAAAATCGTCAACGGAAGTAGGTTGCCTATACAAGCTGGAATAGTAGAATAGTAGCTTGCAGTTAATGCGACCATCCAAAGATTCTGTGTAGTAGCCTACTATCCAGGGGATTCCAGCCTCAAAGCACTCTTCGTATACGGGTGAATACTCAGCGTCAGTTTCTGGAGCCCATGACTTCTCGCAACATCTAAAAAATGTCAGATTCATTATTAGGCCCACTTTGTTTTCCCTCAACTGCGAGGCATCAGTATTCTGTAGATCTGGCAATGGCAGCAAAGTTGACGTCAAACTGTGGGGCAAAATTTGAAGCAATGCGCCAAGATAGCAACGTCCACGTCACGTGGCAGCTTTTACTGCAGAAGTCTACCTCATTTGTGAATGACCATCTCATTGATGTACACATTGACGAAAGAAGACAGAAATTCTGATGAAGTACATGCTGGATGCCATTGGATGCATGGAGAGGTTTTGCAGCAACGAGACCATAGAACTGAAGAGAGCAGGCTCATTCAGCAAGACATGTGCGTTCTAATACTAAATCAGCAGGCCCGTAGGCAAAGGATTTCGTAAAGTGACCAATTAAAACGAAATCTGATCACTGTCTAGATTCTAGAAAGTTGCTCAAACTAAGTGAGTATCCAGCATTAACTTAGCTATTATAATGATAGGCTTAAACCAAGAGGTTTTAGTTATTTAAGTTCAACATGTTGGCATTGTAACTGGGATAATCGGAAAATGATCACCTCATGCATCCATGTATATTAATTATCATGTAAATTAATTAAGTAACGTTACCATGTTTTAAAGTACTTTCCAAGTGTAACAATGTTACTTACAATAGTAGTGTTACTTTTTATTGTAAAGTATTTTGTTAAGTAACATGACTATTGTCAATTTTTAGACAAGGCAATGTCTGAAATTCTGAATAGTCATAAACTGCTACAAAAGTTGCTAATTATCTCTGAAATAATCTGCATTTAATCAGGAGTTCGTCATCCACTTCAAGGCGTGGTGGGGGAATCTTGCTTCCATCACCTTAGGGGGGGGATAGAAGCCTCTGACCTAAACTACACCTGCCTTATTAGCTGTGCCTTTTTTCTGGAAACCGGGAAACTTCTTTGTCCTGATGCAATGCTCGTGAATATGTTTGTACTCTGGTAGCTTTAGAAGTTTGCAGATTGTGGTCGTTGAGCTGCCTCGAGATTTTTATCAAGAGCAATCTTATTCTGGCTGACTAATATTTGTTAAGGATAGAAAAAACACATGAGTGTCAACTTCAGAAATGAGCTCTACCCTGCTATGCATATTTGTGTCTGGACACCTGCTATATTTTTATTACAAGCATTTTTAGCTGTTTCTATGAGATAGCTATTATTTATTGTAACATATGATTTAGCTAGGAAGCTATTTTATGCTGTTTGATAACGAACACAACTGGGATTTGATATCTTAGGTGGATCTTAAAAGAATCCACCGCTTGAGACAACGATGAAAGACGTAGAAGTAGCCTTTGACAAGTGACTAACTGGTGTGCGAGATCGTGGAAGCAGTCGATTAAAGTGAAGCGATGCGAAAAACAAAGTCAGACGATGCTGCTGAAGACGGACTAATATTGATCTTATGCCTTATTTTGCTCTGTAAATTGACATTGACATTTAATTAATTTTAAATTTGTCATTGACAGATTTTTACATAATTGCTTTTTGATTTTTTGATTTGGCACTTTATAGGATGTCTTCATTTTAGTCTCTTAAGATTTAAGTTTCTTGATTTTTTTATATCTGTGGACACCTCTGGAATTGAGAATGCATTTCTAATTGTTGATTTCTGATTTATTTTAATACAATGGTTAAAAATTTACAATCTTGTCTTCATGTCCAAAGCAGCAACTGCATTATTGCTTTTAGTTATAAGTTACGTTTCTGCTGAACTTGATAATTTTAATAAGCCGTCATGCTTGTGTTAATAAAACTTGAGTAGTGTGAAATATGTTTCAAATTTTCAGATACATAATATGGGTTATTCATACCGATGGCTTTTGGTTGGTCAAATTGGCAGTCTACTTGGGATGATTTTGTAGGCTGCATCCTGTGTAGGCTTATTTGTGGGCTGCCGACTTGGCACTAACGTGGAGCTCTTAGCAAAATTGACATTGACCCAAATGGGCTTTCCACTAAGCCCATATTGGAAGCCCATATAGGTTCAGCACATTGGGCCCATCTGGAGTCCACATCGGCTTTTTGGTGGGCTGCCAACTTTAGGCCAGGGTAGAACCCCTTGGCCAAATTGACAACGAGCCCAGATGGGCTGCCAACATGGGGCCAATATTGGAAGCCCATATGGGCTTCCCACATGGGGCCAACCTTCAGCCCACATAGGACCATTTGTGGGCTGCCCACTTTGGACCTATGTTATGTTACACCCGCGACCAAATTGAAATCGAGCCCAGATGGGCTGCCCGCGTGGGGCCCACATTGGAAGCCCATAGAGGCGGCCCACTTGGGACCTAAGTGGAGCCCGCGGCCAAATTGAAATCGAGCCCAATTTGGGCTGCCCGCGTGGGGCCTACATTGGAAGCCCATATTGGCTTCCCACGTGGGGCCCATATTGAGCCCACGTAGGCTCATTTGTGGGCGCCCCACTTGGGACCTAAGTGGAGCCCGCGGCCAAATTGACATCGAGCCCAGATAGGCTGCCCACATGGGACTCATTTTGGTAGCCCATATGGGCTTTCCTCGTGGGGCTCATCTTGAGCCCACGTAGGCTGTCCTATTAGCCACGTTGGAAGCCATTTGCGCTTCCAACGTGGCGCCCATCTTAAGCCCACATAGGCTCATGTGGGTTGCCCACTTGGGACCTAAGTGGAGCCCGCGGCCATATTGATATCGACCCCAGATGGGCTGCGCACGTGGGTTCCATATTGGAAGCCCATTTGGGCTTCCAATGTGGGGCCATCTTAAGCCCACGTAGGCTGTCCTATTAGCCACGTTGGAAGCCATATGGGCGTCAAAGGTGGGCCCATCTTGGGTCCACGTAGGCTCTTTTATGGGCTGCCTACTTGGGACCTAAGTGGAGCACGCGGCCAAATTGACATCGCCCGCAGATGGGCTGTCCATATAGGCCCCATCATATATATATATATATATGATGAAACTAAGACAATGATACATATACATGTATAAAACTTATATATATATATTATTGGAGATTGCCTAAGAGACATTATATATATATATATATATATATATATATATATATATAAGTGCAAAATCCACGAGCTTCACAAAAATATAGTTCTGGCTAGAGCTTCACGCCGGCCGCGCCGCCAACGCCGACATTTTGTTGCCGCCGCCGCCAACAATTTGCCGGCGCGCCGCCGAACCCACGCTGATGTGTTTACACTCACAAACACACACGCAAGCACACACACACACACACACATCCACGATATGCATCCACCTTGATATACACATATATATATGTACATAATTATATATACAAATATATATATATTCGTGTATTTATATATTTGGCCACATAAACCGTCTGTCCGTGGCCTTCGTGAACTGGGCATATGTTCAATCAATCAACAACCATGGACTCATCGCCCGTAGACCTGTGTCGGATACCTTTCTAGCCACCTCTCTCCACACAGTCATTAAACTTGTGGAGACTTGTTCCACCCCATTCTTTAAAGTCATCTGCCATTCCCTATGTGCTCTTGCTCTTTCATATGTTTCATTCATTATTCCATTACAGATATCAACTCACAGTTCCACTAGTAAGGTTCAGTCACTGACCCCTAGATAATTTATGCCGTGGTCTGTGCACAGCCGCAAAGCGTTTACACACAAGTCGATGCTGCTGCTGTCCGGAAAGACTATGGTCACAGGTCACGTACGCCTAGGCCCACAAAAGTCTAGTTTTCTTCATACGCAGTTTAAGCAGATACATTTCACATACATTTCAACTACTGCTGCTATTACTTCCATTGCTACAATGACTACTACTATTGTGAATGGGCTTCTGCAGATTCTGCAGGATTCTGCAGAGGACTGACTGTTAGGTATTCAATTAGCGGCTGCTGCTGCACATGGACAAATAATGATCCACTCTGCCTTGGGTGACAGTGGCAAATGGCAATTGCACTGCTGCCCAACCATCGATATCGAATCCTCAATTATCGTACATAGGAAATCTGCCATAGCCGCCAGTGTTAGGGCAATCACTAAAAGCTTTACTGATTATCCTTCGCAACACTAATTTCGCTTGCGTGCTACTATATAGCACCGTCTTCGCCGTGTAATCGACTGCCTGGATTATTTCAAGTAGGCCTATTCACACATCATTATGGCGGATGAAAAACAAGTTTATGGAAATGTGTAAGTACAAATATACTTACATTACGTTAGTAATTGTTTGTAGCAGGGCCCTAATAATTGGAGACATTTTCTCTTGCTCATTGGGCATTCCTAAACCTAATGTAATATTAAGTCTAGATTCAAATGACATTTAACATGCACCATACGCTCGATAGTGTAGACCTAATAACTATACTGTCAATCGAGTGTTTTGGGATTCAAATCAGCGGGGGCCATCCACACTCGACTGATGAGGCTCAGATAATGAAGTCGGTAACACTTCATACTTCAATCGCGTTTGAGGGACTGCTCCTTTTCTTCTCTTCTTTATCTTGGCTTTCTAAGAGAAAAATACCTTGAGAGGTATGCACTATAAGATGTGCTTCATTGAAACACAAGTTGACAAGCTAAGGCAACATAATAAAAAGACATTCCATCTTCATCATCAAGATGAGACCCTGGGAGACCCAAGCCATTTGGTGGCAATGGATACGAATGAATGTTATCCATTGTCCTGCTGTTGTTGCCGCTACTCGTACCGTAGGTTGTTATAGTCTTCGACTACTACTTTTGCTACAACTACTTCTGTTATTGCTGCTACTACTTCCATTGCTACAACGACTACTACTATTGTGAATGGGCTGCTTAGGTTGAACGAATAGTACATAATAATTAAGAATGATGGAAAATGTTTCATGTGGAAGTCATTCGGGTTATTGACCAATAAATCTGGAAAGGTGGTGAATTCTGATCACGTTATACTGCTCGGTGTGCTTGATAAGGGAAAATAAAAAATTACTTCTTGCTTTTTATTCCTAAATGTCTGTTCTCAGTCTCTGAGAATAATTGTTTCTCTTGAATAAAAATTTGAGATCAGACAACAGCAAAAAATAATGTAGAATATGCACAACATTATAACAACTTTTGAAGCATGTTTGCTAATACTTATAGAACACTTCGCCGATCGCGTCGCCGCCGCCGAATTTTTTGGATCGGCGGCGCGTCGGCCGCCGCCGGTCAAAAATAACCGACGCGCCACCGCCGAAACTTTTAGGTCGGCGCAGAGCTCTAGTTCTGGCGAAGGAAAATTGCTAGGGAAGGAGAGGGCGCGCCGATGCAAACATTTAAAGAAAATATAATATAGCAAGGAGAGCGGAGTTAAACTAATCAAATAGTAATTTTAGAATATAAAAATTAAAAAATACTAAAAATGGCAATTGTTAAAATTAAGTTTATCAATATACCAATTTTTTAGTCAACTATAGGCCTAGTATGTTTTGCTGCAGATACAAATATGATATGTTGATATGATGTCAATGATATTGTGTTCTATAATTATCAAATTTGTGTAATTATATTTTTATTACTATTATTTATTTTTATTTTTTTAAATTGTATTGTCCGGAGGGTCAGGCCTCATCTTCTGGGGTCAACGGAAAGGTGCCCATGAAAGCGACTAGGTTGTAGCATTGGATGCAAATTATTATTATTATTATTATTATTATTATTATTATTGATGCTTTTTATCAAGTAATTCGATGTTCCATATTTTAAAATTCTAGAACAGCCAAGGTAGGCCTACTGTGGAGTATATCTGGTGCAATATCTTTTTATATGCCAACCATTTTGACAAATCAACCAACTGATTCTGTGTCATCGTCGTTCGTAGATAATTTAATAAGTTTCAGCTTTGAATAGCTGTACTCCTCTGATACAGGGAGTCTCAGAAGAATTCTCAACGCAACAGTAAAGTTTGAATAAATTAAGAGTTGATATGGACTATTTATTGCTTCCCCTTCTGCCCATTGGGAAATGCAGAAAAGTTCAGCACCGAGTTATAAAGCATCAATATCTTTGTAATATGTTCGCCTATTATTCGTTCTGAATTCTGCGTTTTTCAGTAAATTCTTTTGCTGTTCGTTTGGAAGCCAATTAATGTTATAAACAAATCAAAAATTATATTAGTGATCATCCAGCTGATTAAACCGCTCTGCTACAGACTTAATGGTTGTATCCAAAACAGCAAAGAAAATATTTTCCTGTGGATTTACCATTAATTAAACAAACGCTTCCTTACCCGAGCTATAATTTTTTTCTTGGCTGTGAGGTTTGCAGCTAAATGTCGCATGTGTATCGCAGATCCAGCTGCAAGTTGAGCCTAGGCCTACTCTTACAAGTTATGATTTCTGTTGTAAGTCGGTATGAGATTGAAAACTGTTCTTGAGACTGGAATTTGCTTAGAACCAATTTTGAATATCTAGTTATACAATTGTGTATTTTGTATTATCATAAAATTATTAAAAATTATTGCAGAAAAAATGTTTTCCTAAAATTTGGCGACCCCTATAATTTGACGCCCTAGACCTATGCCAGAAGCCGGCTCTGGCGGCACCTGCGGGTAAGGAAGAGCACTGCTCGACGTTCCATTCTCTATGTTACTGTTGATATGTTTTTGCTTCAGCTTCAAGTCCAAGGAATCTACATGTATATATATAGTGCGTTGTTGGTCTTTTCTCTCCACACCCTACATCTGCCCTACACGTGAAGACGTAGCAAAATAAAATCATCTTCGTTTAATTTCAAATGGACAAACCGCATAATGATTACGTGTTCATTATGAACGGATGATGACTAGTTATAACAGGTGTGCAATTTAACTGTTGACATCCAGAAGCCCATTAGGCCTACATATTGCATATACATGTAATAATAATTTGATTAAGTGATTAAACAAGGTAAATATTTCAACGGTTGGTAACTATAGAAAGCTGAGACTGAGAAAGCTCTATGCACCTTTTTCTAATGTCCAACTGTTATCGATGGTGCTGAGCAATTTTAAAAATACGGCTTGGCTTGATGCTTGAAAACCGTAATCTTGTTATGACGCAAGCAACTTATGTTGGCAATAGTAATAGATTGCCTTTATGTTAACCTTTGTACCTGGCGTCAACAACTAATAATTCTGCTGAAAGCGAAAGCATCAAGCTAAGCCGTATTTATAAAGTAATGAAACTGGCATCACGTATTTAGGAATAATATAATATTCAAACTGTATAATACAAGTTACATATTAGCACAAGAATAGTCTCGTTTGATGCTACGACATTTATTATTGAAGATTTAATGAAGAATTGTCATCTGAAAGTAAAAACGAAAGTGCTTATTATAACGTACATGTATGGATCCAGAGATCCTGAGTTTAACGAAAGCTTATGACAACAGAGGCCGTTGCCGTCGACAGAAATTTGCTTGGCATATGACAGCACTTTATTTGGCTCCACTTTATTATAACAGGAAAGAGCAGATCTATAAGTCAATAGTATGTTTATTGTTATGCGCTTAACTCGCAATCATCGATAAATTATTTATCGGACTTGATGAGTATTCTGAAAGCCGCTTGAACAGATCAAGTGAATGGATCTTGTCTGCAGGGCTGCAAACATGTTGGTTTTTGGTTATTTGGTTTTTGTTATTTTACAAAAAAATCAAAAGATACGAAAAATGGCAATTTTTGGTTTTTGGGCTTTTTAAAATATTTTTATCAATAATTTACTAATATTATTATTATATTACTAATTGTGTGTTAATCCGTCCGAAATCAAGCTAACTTTTTTTATTATAGAAACGAGTTGGGGCTCTTTTTCATGCTGTGCTGTGATGCTTTTTATAAAAATCTGTTATGACAAAATCCAAAGGAAAACAAAGAACAAATAAAACCCAATAAAACAAGAAAACAACTTTTGATTTAAAAAATCTTGGTTTTTTGCACCTCTGCTTGCCTGTGATACTCTGGAAGCCAGTGTTGGGCACGAGACTAAAACCTCGAGACCAAGACCGAGACCAATACGACCAAGACCAGGTGGTCTGATACCAAGACCGAGGGTCCAAGACCAAGACCGTTACTCTTTTTTTATATACAATTCAATTTATTAAGACACTAAAACGGAATAACACGCTTAAAACATTAATTTTATTGCCGAAGAATAATTAGATTGTTTCAAAACCTTGACATTTGTGAAAGCAAATTTTGAAATGGCTGGTTTTGTTGCAAATACATTTATTCCCATAGTAACATGTACACACACACATATATATATATATGTATATATATATATAAAGATGGTCAGCTTGTCATAAATCGATTACAAGCGCATAGGGCTTAAACATCCGGTGTCTCTAATAATCCAAAATAACTGACAAATATCAAAGAAATTGCTTTGATACGACAAATGACCAAGAAGCTAATTTAAGACGGAGACCAATCTCAAGACCGTTCCTTTAAGACCAAGATTGACGCAGTCGAGACCAAGACTGATGGTCCAAGACCAAGACCGATGCATTCGAGACCAAGACCAAGACTGCAGTTTTCCGGTCTCGAGACCAAGACCGCGGTTTTGAGACCACATCCCTGCTGGAAGCTGCTACTTATCCAATGCAGAGTAGTCTCATAAAAATTGTAACTACTAGTGCTTGTCAATTTTAAGCTGTTCAGTTTACATTACTTTTGCGATTCATATAGGCTATTTTAAAACATGTATTGTTTATGGTTTTGCAGATATTCAAAATTGTGAAAATGGAAGAGGTAAAATATGTCATCACTCATTAAATCAATTAAATTATTAAATTATTATTTAACTCTATGATTTGGGTTTTGCATGGTTAGTTGATTAATTGGCTTTTAGGAATTTAAGAAATCTGTTCTTGAATGAGTGGTACATCGTTCTTTTGCACCTCCTCTTCCTCTTTCTACTCCTCCTTCATCCCTTTCCACTCCAGGTTCAAGGCTTAGATTGCATTCTGTTTCATTTCTACTGATGCCAACCTACTCTGTGGATGTCATCATCAGCTCTGAAAGACCATGGAACTCTGTTGCCATGTGCTGTATGGCTGTGCCATTGCTGTGGGACATGATTGGTGGCTGATTGTTTAGTGCACTTGCCTTGTAATGCGAACAGTACTGGTTCAAGACTTCCTTGAGACAGTTACTATGTATGGACTGTGAGCAGGTCCTTCCCTCGCAATTGCTCAGCACTGTCGATAATCAGGGCCGTACCGAGCTATAATTGCGCCCTGTGCTTAGCTAATTGCGCCCTGTACGTGCGTAGCATAAATTTGGCACCCACACATTTTGAAAATAGTGCATTTTATGGAATAATAAGTTATTCCATCCTGAAATTTGCGCCTTTTCCACATTTGCGCTCGAGGCCTAGGCCCTGCTGGCCCCCCCCTTCGATACGGCTTGTCGATAATAGTTGGACATTAGATAAACGTACTTAATAAATGCATATTATATTAAATTAAAAATCTAATGTAGTGCACAGATAGCCACACCTGCAGCTGATCATTTGCTTGTGCTAAGATGACAGCCTCACAAGATGCCTTCAACTTGTGACATATTATGAGGGGTTCATCTGTGCCTTAACATTGCTCTTCTCTCTCTATGTTTAGGTTGTGGCCTCAATGACGGTTACAATTAGCGCTGAATGGAGCAACTGGATGAAAACACGCGATGACTCTGACAACTGGAGGAAAGTTCTTCACCACATCTGCTCTGAACGAAGCATTGTTGTTAGTGACGATGGCAATGTCTTTCGTCTCAGTGGAAACTTTGAGGCAATAAAGGATGTAAGAAGATTTCTACAAGAGGAGGCTAAACAGGCAATGGAGAAGACGAAAAAGAGAGAAAGAATCATGATCGATGAAAGCGGTGCCTGCACTGATGTTATCACTGGTCTGGGGGAGATATCTGAAAAAGGGTTTGAATTAACAGAGAAGAGAAATGACACAAAGCAGAAAAGAATAAGAGTCTTAAAAGTAAAATCAGAGTCGATTGAAGGAGAAAAGCCAAGTGATAACGTTGGAAGTGTTGGCATTGGCAGTGACAAAAAAGATCATTATGACTCAGACATCAACCTAGAACAGACGCTGGTGAATCTGAGTCAATCGACAGATCACAGGATCTGGAATGACAAGTCGATAGCATCACACCAGATGACGACAAAGAATGCAGAACAACCAACAAACGATTTTCTGAACGTAAATCAGAGACAACCAGAATTGGCATTTATCAATTCAGTTCAAGAGGAACCACAAGAATTTCAACGACAAATGATTGCTTCCGCTGATGCAAGTAATCAGATTACACCAGCATAAATACAAATACAACAAAATTATATGATCCCATGCAAAGGACAAATGCAGCAAAGCATTTGTTCACTTCAAAAACAATCTGCTGCTAATCCAGGGCAAGTGTTGAAACCCACCTATATATCCTCAACTCATGGACAATGGCCAGGTTATCAAGTGCCAATGCAGCAATTGAGCAATCCTTCACAAGGTCAAGTACACGTAACAGGCCCTCAGGGACAAATACAGCAATATAGCTATTCATCACAAGGTTTAGGACAAGTGACAAATCAACAAGGACAAATACAGCCATATGGCTATCAATTGCAGCATCAAGAACAAGCTACAGATTATCAAGGACAAATTAACCAAAATAACTCTCTAACACAAGGTCAAGGACAGGTTACAGATGATCAAGAACAAATGCAGCCACTTGGCTACCCATCACAAGGTCATGGACAAATTAGAAGTCTTCACAGACAAATGCAGCCAGATAGTTATCCATTGCAAGGTCAAGGACAAGTTACTGGTCATCAAGGACAAGCACGGCAAAATGGCTATCCTTCACAAGATCATGGCCAAGTTTCAAGTCATCAGGAGCAAATGAAGCATCACAGCTATCCAATACAAGGTCAAGGACATGCAACAAGTCATCAAGGACTAATGGAGCAAAGTAATTCTCCATCACATGGTCAAGGACAAGTTTCAAGTCATGGACAAATGCAGTCACATAGCTACCCAGCACAAGGTCAGGGACAAGTTACAGGGTATCAAGGACAAATGCTGCTGCATTCTCCATCCCAAGATCAAGGACAGGATATAGGTTATCCAGGACAATTGCAGCCAGATAGTTATCCATTGCAAGGTCAAGGACAAGTTACTGGTCATCAAGGACAAGCACGGCAAAATGGCTATCCTTCACAAGATCATGGCCAAGTTTCAAGTCATCAGGAGCAAATGAAGCATCACAGCTATCCAATACAAGGTCAAGGACATGCAACAAGTCATCAAGGACTAATGGAGCAAAGTAATTCTCCATCACATGGTCAAGGACAAGTTTCAAGTCATGGACAAATGCAGTCACATAGCTACCCAGCACAAGGTCAGGGACAAGTTACAGGGTATCAAGGACAAATGCTGCTGCATTCTCCATCCCAAGATCAAGGACAGGATATAGGTTATCCAGGACAATTGCAGCCAGATAGTTATCCATTGCAAGGTCAAGGACAAGTTACTGGTCATCAAGGACAAGCACGGCAAAATGGCTATCCTTCACAAGATCATGGCCAAGTTTCAAGTCATCAGGAGCAAATGAAACATCACAGCTATCCAATACAAGGTCAAGGACATGCAACAAGTCATCAAGGACTAATGGAGCAAAGTAATTCTCCATCACATGGTCAAGGACAAGTTTCAAGTCATGGACAAATGCAGTCACATAGCTACCCAGCACAAGGTCAGGGACAAGTTACAGGGTATCAAGGACAAATGCTGCTGCATTATTCTCCATCCCAAGATCAAGGACAGGATATGGGTTATCCAGGACAAATGCAGCAACATAGCTGTTCATCACAAGGTCAAGGACAAATAACAGGTCATCAAGGACCAATGGAACAAAATAGATGTCCATCACAAGGTCAAGGTTATTCAACAGAAATACAGTCTCCTGGCTATGGACAGTTCCTTTATCCAATTACAAATAAACAGTTTATAAGAAAACCTTCTGCTGATGACTCTTTGAGTTTTGTAAGCAACAGAACCTACAATCTTCTCAATATATATGTGCATATGGGAAACATTGTGGACCAGGGCACTCAAGTCCTTGTTTCCTCAACCAACTGCCGACTGACTACAAACAGTCATGTTTCAGAGGCCATTCTGAAAGCCTCTGGACAGAGTGTAGTTGATGAATGCAGACAGATAATTACCGCTCGTGGATGTCTTTCAGTTGGTTCTGTAGTTCCAACAAAGGCAGGAAACCTTGGACCATATGTTGAAGGCATCCTACACACTGTCTTACCAACTCCTCAAGAGTTCCGAACCGACCCACAGAGGGCGTTTAATATCTTAGTCCAGGTTTTCCTGTATTGTCTGCATTGGTCTGCTTGGGAGACAAAATCTGTGTCATTTCCTGCCCTTGGTTCAGGTATGACTATAAAAAAATCTGTTATATTAATTGTTCTTCAATTGTTATAGTTTGTCCATTAGACATTCACAATTTAAGGACCCATGAAAGACATTCTTGCATAATCTTTATGTAAAATAAATGTGTTGAGTGGCATGAATTGTTAGTTAGAGAATTCCTACATTCCTGGCGAATGTTGTCCTGCCCACAATTGGCGAATGGAGAGATATTTGTGCAGAGTCAGTATTTACTGTCAGTGAATTGCTGGACAGTGAAGAAGATATGAATTGTTGTAGACTTCATTGTTACCTAGACACAGAGTGAACGGA
Organism: Bimastos eiseni; assembly: GCA_959347315.1. Classification (NCBI taxonomy): domain Eukaryota; kingdom Metazoa; phylum Annelida; class Clitellata; order Crassiclitellata; family Lumbricidae; genus Bimastos; species Bimastos eiseni. The sequence continues at coordinate 28,777,933 of OY365811.1, read as the reverse complement.
CAATTCCCCCTACCGGACAATTGCTCCCAGACTAGAACAATTCCCCATCCCCCCCCCGCGATAAGCTCACCCTGAGTATATAAGGCAGCATGATGCTTCTAAGTGTATATATGATGCATAATCGTATGCACGTATGCTTGTGTGCATGAATGTGTCTACATAGGCTATGTATGCATGTACATAATTATATAGCATAGCTATGTATGTATGTATGTACATACATAGCCTACATGGCTACATACAAACCAGAAACATGACATATAATGCAATGTTAAAGTGTGTCACTTCAGATTATAATAAAGATTTGTTAGCATTAAGCAGCAGATGTGTCACTGATTGTTTTCAGTATTTATGCATCTAGCAAGCAAGAGAGAAATTCATTAGTTAGCTCAGTGCTGTCCAACATGCGGCCCACGGGATGATTTAAGTGGCTCGCTCGAGTTCTCAAAATTTTCGCAATTTGTGTAAAAATGATGTGATGGCCAAAGTCACTTTTCTACCTGCATACTGCATAGCTTTTCGTTCTTCAATTGAGTTAGCATTTTGACAATGTAAACACATGGCATACATGTAGGCCTGCGTGATTAGACTAATTCCACCAAAAAATTTTAATGCAGTTAATAATTTTCAATAAACTTTAGTCGCTGTGTTTGAATTCCCTGGTGCGACCCTCTGCATGAAGAATACTTTTTTCTTGGCCCGCAGTGTCTGAAAGGTTGAACAGCACTGAGTAAGCTTGTCCTTTGACAGAATTTCTGATTTGTGGATAGATTATTAAATTGACACTAATGAAGTAGCACAATTAAATAGATTATTGCCTCGTTTTGTATCTTGTATGACACGCTAATTAGTTTCTTGTTTAAACGGAAGTTTGATTGATAAAATATAATTCGTACTTAAACAGACGTTGGATTGACGGCAAATATAATTTGCTTGATAGAAATTAAATGAATAATTTGTTATCCTCTCATGCTGTACTTTTAATCATGCTGTGATTTGTAAGTGTGAAATTAAACTATTAAGCTGGATTGATGGTAAGGCCCAAATATATTTCGCAAGTTTACGGTTGCAGACGTATTCAACCTTTATGGGGTGTGGGGCAATTGTCCAACAATGGATTCCATATGGTAAATGTCATACCCAAAATTGGGAGGGGCAATTGTCCTACACTCAGACACAGTCCAGGGACTCTGAACAGTGTGTGACTTGTCAATTTTTTACAGAAATCCATTAGTTGGCCGGTTGGACTCTATGTGTGAGGAAACCTGCCCACCAGTGGTGACTTCTAGTTTAATTTCATATCTGAGCACTGTTTGCTTAATGATTAAATTCTGATTTGGAAGGCTGAACATCATTTCGACTAGCAGTGACAGTGATTTTATGAGGTACTTAAATGATCCTACAAAAGTGTCTAGATACATAAATTATGCAACTGAACAAATTATTAAACATGCACTAGGTGGCCCTAACTTGCGGGACGCTTGGTCCCTAATTGGGGCTACTGTGTATTCTACTGTTATTCTTGTCAACTTTGTATGGTCAATTATATTTCGTTTTGATTACCGAATATTATACAAATTTTATTGGATTTGAATATGCTCCTAAATGATAATCGTTTTTTGTTACAGAGTTAAATCTGTCATTTTTATTGTAGAAATCTTTGGTCTCCAGAGAATGGTTCAAGCCTTTACAATCGCTTTACAGTGGTTTGATCACGAATGTGCACAGACTCCTGTCTTTTTCCTTCCTGGTGATATTCACTTCATCAGCAATGACCCAAATAAACTTAGGACAATAATTGATGCGCTGTGGCCATTTGTTGCATAATTCCATTAACACACATTTAATTCAGCAACATGTTCCAAACATATTTAACAGACCTACCAGTGGTTCTAAGTATGCAGTGCAACAGTTATCAAATGATATATAGGCAACAGTTGAGAGTATAATTTTCTTTTGAGTCTAAACTGGGATCAATGTCTTAGCCAATTTCTGTATTTTATATGCTTGATGATGCCTGTATTTGGATTTGACTAGAACTACATAAAATGACACTCTATCTATGTATATCCTTGACTCTCCATCACTGACAACACTGATACACTGTCTTATTCTGAAAAGACTTGACTACTACCACTCAGTACTCTATAGCCTCCCTGAATACACACTGTTTCCGCTAACTAGAATACTGCATCAGGCCGTAAGACTGCTTTGGACTCTCTTATAGAGACCATATCACACCTGCTCTTCGTTCTCTACACTGGCTTCCTGTTTGTGAGCATATCTGCTACAAGCTGGCACTCCTCATGTGCAAGCATGCACAGATCATCTGCCATCTTATCTGTCCTCCATGGTTACCCTGCAGCTCTGTTAAAGGCCGCTCCTCTCTTAGATCAGCGTTTTCTGGAAAGTACTAGTAGTACACGTCTTGTCTTTGGCCGGCGGTTATTCACTGTTGCCGGTCCCTCCATCTGGAACTCTCTACCTCCTCATGTTCGCAACTCTCTCAGTGAGTGTCTTGAAATCGCACAAAGCTGAAAACCTACCTCTTCCAGTCTGCCTATGACTCTTAATGGTTGCTCGGCTTCAAAGTGCCCTTCTGAACTTTCTGTAAGGAGTGCATTATCAAATTACAGTTGCATTGTATTATTATTATTGTAATGTATAATGATTAGTGCTTTGGTTGCTCATAATATGTGCAAGGCTGCAAGTGCTGCATGAATGACCAGCACAATAAAATTTCGCCACTTTTACATTTAAAACACATGCTTCTAATGCAATTCAGAAGTCAACCATGGTTTCAGACTAGGTTAGGACAACTGTACAAATGCTGTAATGACTCTACTGCATGTTGTCTTGTCTTGTCTTGTCTTGTCTTAACCATCCTCGATCCGAGGGTTGGTCACTTCATGGACAAGTCTTCTCCATCTCTTCCTGTCTCTCGTCTTCTTTAGTAAGTTGTCAAGTGGTCTACCGGTCCATTTTTCCACATTGTCTATCCATCGTGTCTTTGGTCTTCCTCGTTTTCTTGCTCCCGGTGTAGTGCCTTGCATGATTTCTTTTTCTAGAGAGTTTCCCTCTTTTCTCATCACATGTCCAAAGTATGTTAATTTCCTCATTTTTATCAGATTAAGTAGCTCTCATTCCATGTCTACTTTCTCCAATACCCACTCGTTTGTTTTTTTTTTGAGTCCATGATACCCTTAGAATCTGTCTTATGCATTTCATCTCAAAACCTTCAATTCTTTCTTCATCTCTTTTCTTGATGGTCCAACTTTCGCAGCCATATGCAACCACCATCCATACCAATGCTTTCATTAGTCTCACTTTGGTGGTTAACTTTATGCTGCGACTCCTCCATATTTTCTTCATCCCTATCTGAACACTTTGTCCTCTTGCCATCCTTCCTCTTATCTCTCTGCTACACTCTGCATCTTCTGTTATCAATGATCCCAAGTATTGAAACGTATTCACCTGCTCCAGTCTGCTCTCTTTCAAAACGATGTTGCATGTTTTACCATTTAATGCCATGGTCTTGGTTTTATCCATGTTAATCATTAAACCTTTCTCACTTCCGAACTTATCCAGACGATTGATTATTTCTTGTAGCTCTTTTTCAGATTCTGCTAACAGTACAGTATCATCTGCATATCTCAAGTTCGTTAATTTTCTTCCTCCTATTCGTACCCCTCCTACCCAGCCATCCAGTACCATCTCATCACCATTTCTGCCATGATGTTAAATAAATACGGTGACATTACACACCCCTGTCTAACCCCTTTTCTTACTCTGAATTCATTTGACATCCCTCCCGCTACTCTCACTTTTGCATGTTACTGCCTAAGAAAAGTGCTAGCAGTCATCCTAGTCAATTTGCATGTTGATATAAAATAATGGCTGCCATTAAATAGAAAATGTCAATCATTCTCCTCAACATGTCTTATTCGTCACTTGGATAGAAAGTCAGGTGAGCAGAGTCGGCGACCCCGGGGTTGGGGGTTGGGTTGAGGGGGACAAGTGCCACCGCCTTTTACAGAGAGAGGACAAGTTATACATGTGTCCCCCACATTTCCTACCCCTCTCATTTGGTGTTCCCCCACCTTTCAAGCGGGATCGCGTGCCTCTGCAGGTGAGCAACTGCCTTCTGAAGGGTCAAAGAAGAGAAGATGGTTGTTTCCACTCAGTACTAAGTTGTGGTCTCACTGGCCTGCATCTGCTATTAACACTGCTATTGCATTCTTGACACTGTGTCTGTATATATATATATATATATATATATATATATATATATATATATATATATATATATATATATATATATATGAGCCTTACAATTATGCAGTCCAGTTAGTATCGTGCACGTCTGGAACTTTTAATGTGTACCTTCGTTTTTCCTTGTGTTGAAACCATGTGTTCGTCATTATTAGTTCTCTTCTCTCTCAGAATTCTGCTGTTTCTCTTTCCTAATTCATAATTTCCTATGCAATTTCCTTCCACTACTTCCATCACCACGTTCCAATCTCACATTATCATTTATCACAAAAAGATGCGTAACATTTCTTCTATCCAATATTTACTGTATCATTACTGCTATCACTATATTCACAGGTTCTGCCTTTATTTTGCCTTAATCATTCTGCTTCAATAAATCTTTCAATCTTGACTTTTGACCTGGCAATCAGAACAGCTAAGTCGTTTTGGCTCTTTTCTCCTTCTGTGTGTATGATTCTTATTCCTTCACTAGTGAAATTGCCTTCCATTTATTCTCTGCAAGCCCAGCACATTCAAGTTTGTTCTTCTCATCTCCTATATAACAGTTGTAAGCTTTATTTCTTGTGGCGTTTTTGCCATGCCGCGATGATTCTCTTTGATCTGCCTGCTATGTCTGTTTGCCGCTAAGGGTCATGAGGTCTGTCTGCCGCTATGGACTCTTTGATCTGCTCGCTGCTATGGGTCCCTTGGTGCAACGGCCGTCGGCTGCTTGCCGCCGACGAGGGTTCGTTTGATCTGCTAGCCGCTATCAGTTCTTTGATGTGCCTGCAATTGGCTGCTTGCCGCTATGGGTCTTTTGATCTGCTCGTACTGACGAGCCCTTTGATGTACTCTACAGCTGTGCGTGCTTAATTGCATGTAGGGTTCGAGGGGGACCCTGTAGGGTCCGGGGGACTCTATGGGATGTAGAGTCCGGGGGACTCTGTAGGGTCCGGGGACTCTATGGGCTGTATCGTCCGGGGGGACTCTATGAACTCTGTAGGGCTGTAGAGTCCGGGGGGACTCTGTAGGGTCCGGGGGAACTCTATGGGCTGTGGAGTCCGGAAGGGACTCTATAGGGTCCGGGGGGACTCTGTAGGGTTTGGGGCTGTAGAGTCCGGGGGGACTCTGTAGGGTCCGGTGGGACTCTATGGGAAGGTCTTTGGCTATAAATAAGAGCGCATTTCTTATAGTTAGTTAGTCACTCTGAGTTTGGAGTTCAGTCGAAGCAGTATGTCAGTTCAGCTGGTTCGAGTTGTCTAGAGTAGTAGGGCAGTCGGCTCGAGTTATACTGTAGTATAGTCGATGATGTACGAACTTTCCGTGTATTCTGTTTGCTGCTGCTGAGAAGAAACGTTGTTAAACTCTTCGGACTGTTTCTTCTTCTGCCGAAACATACTTCTCGCCGTCTGATCCTGCCATTGACCGTCAAGGGGGCTGTCGCTGTTGAAACTGTTGCGAAGACCCGTGCCAAAAAGCCAGGCCTTACTACGCGGACATTTAACAAGAGGGAAAGCTTCGAATTCGGCCTCCTGGGTGGTACCAGCGAATAGAGGAGGAATTGGAGTCTTCCCCGGGGCGTGTTGCCGTATCCTGCTGCTGCTAGGCGAGCGCCCGAAGTCGAACGAAAAGGAGGTTAGCCATATTCTCTTCCTTATTTACATTTTTAAAATTTATTTCCAGATCTTAGCATTGTGCACACAGTCCAGTCCCTACTTCGTTATTGTTTTTCTGTTTTTTCTTGTTGTAGAGGCTTCACCCATTGATAACCGGGAAGGCCCCACTCCCATCTTGGACGCAACTCTCCTAGGTTTCCATGTTGAGTCTTTAACGTTGTTGGCTTGTTTTTAACTGGCTTCATCTGTCATATCCTCAGGATAGAGAGAGAGATGGTCTCCCATTATTAAGTGTAATTGTATAACTTTAGGCTGTTGTATGTAGCACGAGCTTTAAACAGTAATGTTATATAATTACTAAATGTTTACCCAAGCAAGGACAGTAAAGTTTAGTTCCTTGCCCTTCACTTCCATTCTCATTTGCAGCCCCATTCTACTTTCCTAATTTTGTACTCACTAACATATTCTCCTACCAAAACGACAACTCTCAATTTATCTCCAGATCATTATATAAAAATATTTACTGGTTTGTTTTCAATTCTAGCTACTTTTAATATACGCTGTCACTCATGTTAGCATTTCTGCATTTTTTCAGATTGTTTTCTTCCTAAATACAAGAATATACTGTATCATTAGTGACATCATAAAAAAACATTATGATGATCATAATAATATCCCCATTATCCTGGTAAGTAATGATAACATTCTAGGCCTATTGGTTCTAAATGCAAAGTTTGGGGTAGTTTAAGGTGGGTTAGCAAATGTATGTGTGTTGATCAAATAAATTCACATTAATACTGAATTATTTTTTACAAATAATTATTATTATTACCAGTAGATATAGGCCTACTTACTGTAAACTAATTGTATCTTCTCAGTGGTTGGTCACTCACTCTGAAATAGACTCCCATTGTCTTTGCACTTGTCTCCTAGGATGAACTCTTGACTTAATTGTTTTATGCTCCCTTAAAACAATCCTTTTCAGCCATGCTGGGGTATACGGAGAACTCCTCATGAGTTGTAACCTAACTTGAAGGGTTACTATATATAAATTTTTTTAATGAATTCATGTATATTACATCAGTTAATAATGTCATTATATATATTATTAAAATAACAGTTTGTATTATAGTATAATGCCAACAACTCAAAACTATTATCATTTTGTATATTTCTCTGGTGGGAAATCATTGTGGGGAAGGGCAACATGTGGAGATGCCTAGCTTGAGCTGTTGAGCACTGCTAAGAACTGCCATGGTTTCATTTAATACTAAATAAAATATAATTGTGATATCCATAGCACATGACAGAAACTCAACCTCGGCTCGATCATATCTTGCTCATGGTCGTCAGGCAATCGGACATATTTAATACAAATCAGTACAAATCAACTTACTGTAATGTAATCAAACATTTATACAACGCTCATTCAAGATATTTACTAAGACGCTCTGCGCCAGCCTAAATAGCCTAAATGATGTTAGATGTCATTAGACCTACTAACGAATATTTCACAGCAGTTAGCAAAACAGTAAACAATAGGCCTAAACTGAAAGATTCACCAGTGGTAGGCCCAAGCACAAACGTGGACCCAACAACGGATTCCACCAATAGCTGACAGATAACATGGAATGAATGCTAACAGTCTCGGGGCCAAGTTGCGTCGATAGGGTAGAGCGGTAACTGGCGACAGCGTTCGAAAGCAGGCTGACGATATCGACGAGTAGTCCCTTCCTACAGGAAGATGACGCACGTCTGGATATTTGTCGAGGACTAAGAGTAGTGGAAAAGACAAATTTGTCGTTTCTCGATCAGTAGGCGTAGCTTGAAGAGCCTCGTGACTATCGGTTGATGTCACTTCAATGATCGCGTTGCTCGTCCTGCACTGTGTCAACCGTAGGCCTACATCAAGATGAGTCTATGCATGCGAACAAAGCATCCCTTACACGTGCAAAATCCTTCTTGATATCTCTGTACAACCCATCTCAGAGGCCGTTCATATATTAGACTATGTAACGCATAAAATCTCAATTTTGGCCCACCCCTGCCCCTACCCCTAGTAACGTTATAAAAGGCGGCTGTGACCCCCCCCACCCGTGTATTATATGAGAAATATGCTATCTACCGCCCTACCTCACCCCAGTCTAAAAGCACATTAAAAGACATACAATCGACATAATTGTATTGTACAATTTGAAACTTTTATAACAATACAATGTTAGTTATAGTAGTGATTCAGCTGATAATTGCCTTTATCCATTTCAAGAACTGCAGTCAGAAAATCATCATACGCCCAATTAGCTGTGTAACAAAAGCCATTCTAAAATTGTGTACTCTCTCCTGCCAATGATGATTAGACCGGATGTATGTCTGCATCTTAACAATCGGACTTTTAATAGCGCTAAATTCACTTGTATTAATTACGGTAACTAATTGGGTAATCGACGATTTTCACCATGTGTCTACATGTAGGCCTACTAATACAGCATGATAATACATGGGAGTGACGTAAATAATAGGCCTATCTAAAACTGTAAAACACCATTTTAGTTTTCCTCCTGTTTTGCACTAGAATTGAAGATTAGGCATACAGTATCACACACAATGGATCAATTGGTTTAATATTGCACTTTCAGCTATTTATCCATAGGTTCGCGGTACAACTCTACCTATTTAATAGCGTAAGATGTATAGGCCTACAGAGTGTATATACTACAACTACAATTGGGTATTATATTTAATCAGACACTAAACTATTTATACATACTATAGAAAATGAAATCAAACATCTTGAAAATACCTACCGAAATAATTATTTCAAGTGAATTAATTTTAATTTAAACCAGAATCAAAACAACATACAGCATTGAATTTAAGAGCGTTTAAAGCTATGCACAGGAAATTGTTAAAATTATAAACAGGAAATTGTTAAAAGTGGATTTATAAATAAATAATAAGTAAGAACGACAAAATCAATTCGCCAGGTGGCAGCTATCGTGGTGCTAGTTTTGGTTCACAACGTATTGTAAACTTCGATTAAACACTGAAGGTTCGTGGTACATGGAATTTTCAATTGGCAGGCAAACAGGCAAAATAGCATGGGCTGAAAAAGTTTGTTATATAACGAAACCTTCAACCTACCACCCCCCTCCATCCTACACAATATAACGCTAACCAAACAGGAATCCACCCACGTATACCCCTTTAGCTTTATATAATATGTGAACGACCCCTCACATCTCGCAGCGCTTGTAATTATATAGGAGGGTGACATGTGCTTAGCTTTAAGCAAAGGTGGTAGAGTCGTCTTTGCTTCAAGTAGACCCCTACCGCTTAAGTTATGTTGTCACTGCAACTGTAAACGTGAACAATTTTAGTCAGAATTAAAAGGATAGTATGGCAATTAGGTCTATGATATAGGATAGTATGGTAATTAGGCCTATAGTAATTATGATGGATGCGCCTGTAAATAAACTGGTTCCCGCGACTTCGCTCTGTAGAAAAGTTAAGATTACAATCATGCAATGAATGATTTGAGTGGGCCTACAATCTTACATCATGCGTGCTTCAATCTATAAATAGCTATTTAGAATGACATAAGAAAATCCCAGGCTCAGCTTGCGGTTTCAGGCGATTCTAAAAGTACGTAATCGAACTTCGCGTACAGTACGAGGCTGCATTATTTTGTCTCTATTTGGCGATTCGTCTAAAATTGATAAGCTCTGGTAACCGTCTTTGTGTGCCGTAGTTTTCACAAAGAATACACGACGTTTGGCTACATTAAATTAGTATACTGTTGAAATTCATTTTTGCTGCATGGTCTAAGTGACCTGTATGTATGGTTAATAAGCGTACAAAATATGATTTTTGAAGGAAATTACACATGTTATGATTAATTTTTAATTTTTTTATGCGAAAATGACTTTTATTAACTGATATCTGCGAATGGTTAGTAACTTATGTGAATTATGTCTATCCCAGAAATTTCTATTCCCACTTGCATATACTTTTCGTTTCTTCCATTCCCCATCTTTCGTACTCCTTCAACCCCAACAAACACTACACATTTACAGCATCTTAGTATTAGTAAGAATTCTTCAAAGTATATTATTTCGTGTTGAGTTGATAATGAAACTGAGCACTGATAATTACCAGATGGTTATTGACCGTGTGTAGCCGCGATTAGCATTTATATAAACAATTCTTGTAACACACCCGGTTCACAGGTTTGGTAGAGATAGCCTATAGTTGTAAAATAATCAGTAAAAAGTGGTATCCAATATGTCGGAAGTACTTTTTGTCATAATATTTATTATTTCTTAGATCAGATTAAACCTGGGACTAATATTATATGGAAGGGATATGAAGCTAACGTAAACTGCGTCATTGACCTAGATTATGCCTGTGACTACATCCGGGACTTGTGGAGTACAAATCAACAGTCGCGCTTGTTTTTGTTAACAAATAAATTGACCTAGTACATAGAACTTGCAATATAAATAAGTTAAAATAGCATGTGTTCAACAGAAGGTTTTGTGACTGAAGTAGCATTATTTTAGATGATCTTTTCAGTGATAATACGTTCAAATATACTCTTCCAAATGTCACTTCATTCATTACATAGCCGATCACAGACATTGCCTGCAGTGCATCAGATTGGCTGCCACGTTGCTGCTTCATATCCCTTCCATATTAGTCCCAGATTAAACTGTTAATGATCACCCATCAGACAATCAGCTATATTTTATTAAGAGAGCCTTACTAAGGGTTACTCTGTCTGACTTATTCTTGTGTACTTCTGACGTTTAACAGACATAAAACTGACGAGGAACACCAATACCTTTTCACAGCAAACGTTCAACAGTAATACGATGTCTAGGCAGGAGACCAGCAGGTGTCAGGCTTTGGAAAACAATTCAAATGAAGAACAGGTACAGATGTACAATAATTTCAATCAACCAATCAAATTCGTTTATTCGAGAAATCAAGCTGACAATTTTGCAATTTGTTACAGCTGTGACAGTTTGTAATTAGTATCTACAAATAAGCGCAGTTTTCAGTTCTTGTTTTTAAAACGGACTATAGAAATAGAGCTATAAAGTTGCTGTCGTCTTTACTGGGAGCCAGGAGAGAAATTAGTGGTGCATCTGAGATCATTAGGGAAAAAATAGTGTAAGCAAGACATTCCCGGGTGTGATCGTATCGTGGTGAAAGACAAAGGTCAGCATTTTCTTCAAGCGTTACAGCATCTGGTGGTTCCTGACCAATTATGCTAACTGCACTTCATCTTTGCTATTAGTTGTTCCGTTCAGCACCTATCATGAGCTGTCAAAATGGTTGTAATTTTATCAATTTAGTAGATTCAAGCGGAGGAGAGACTATGGGACCTTAAGACTCCAAGGGCAATCATGAATGATGCATATGTTTTTAGAACAATGTCGATATGGGAGGCCATTTTAAGATCCTGGCGAAGAGTGTGACTAAGAACCTGCATTGAGTCCACACGCTTGGCCTCAGAGGGATTGCTTTTGTAAAAGCCCTTCTTGAGATGATCATCTCATGTGTGTTTGATCTTTTACAACTTATTAGCTATGGCTCAGACTAATGATATTGAAATTCTTCTGTAGCAGTATGCAGTTTAGAGGATGCAATGATCAGATATGTAGCATCAGCATATTTTTCCAGATGATTTAGGTGGCAGATTGCTTTCAGACCTGATGCTCCAAATGCATACGAAGCAGGGTCCATCACACAGACCCTGCACCAAACGGGCGTTGATTCAACTAATTCTAATTCTTCAAATAAACAAGTCTTCAATAGTTATTAATATTAAGCATAGACATAATAACTCATTTAATTTCCAGGTTACAGCAACGGCATCACATGTCAAATGTCTTCAGATTGACACAGTATGGTAAATGTTTCCACACTGAGATTTGAGATTGGTTTACTATCTGACAATGACTCGGTTACCCAGCAACTGTGACCAGCAAAGTGACTATGCTGGTCATCTACAGCTGAAGCTGAAACAGACAGAGCTGGGCAAAACTGTAAAATGAGGCATGGTAAAATGTGACAGGGCAGATTTTAGTAACCTTGCTTGATGGCAGTAATTTTAAACTGAGGCCACTCTGTCACTATCCCACTGCTTTAAAATTACCTTTCTTATGAGAGAGTGATTTATTTTCATGTAAATTTTTATGGATTGTTTTGTGTGTTGAGGTCGTGCAAAGCATGTCCGTCATTGTGAAGAATTCATGTTTTGAAGAACATGGAATTGATAACTTGGACAAAATTTTGAAAGAGATTCAAAAGAATCAAGTCGAGAGGAGGCATGTTGTTCAGGTCAAATACGAGGACAACAGTCACCACTTGAAAGGATGTTTTTGTGGAATAAAAGCAGTAAGAAAAGAGCTGCAGAAAATGCTAAAAGAAAAGATAGAAGAAAAACAAATGCAAGGTGAAATAGAAGACAAAGAGAATCAACTGGAGAACAGGCAGACAATGCTAACAGATACCTGTGAAGCCAAAAGGCAAAACATAAACGAAAAAAGACCCAAAACAACAACGCATTCTGTACCAATGGACAAAGATCTATATGATTATTTCATCGTGAATGAGTTAAGACCACTGTTCACTTCAATAAAGGAATGTGAAACTGAGACAGGTTTTGCAATTGAAATTGAGTTGAATAGAGAAGAGGATGTAGAAAAACTGAAGAAGGATATTTCTGCACTACAAAACCGGTTTTTATTGAGAAAGTATAAATTATCAGAAGACATTGATTACAACAAATTCAAGGATGCAGTAATCGATCCACAAAAAAAGAAGGATGCTATGATTTTTTCTGACAGTGAGCAGAAGACAGTCAAAGTTATTGGATCAGCTGTGGAAGTAGATGAAATTATGCAGATGATTTTGACATGGTCTGCAAATAAAGGTTGTGATGTCAACGATGAGACTGTGACCACGAATGCCATAGACACAGTTGATGAGAAAATACATGAGCATCATAACAAAAGAGGAACAACCACAGATGTATGTCCAGACAGAAAAGGTAGAACTAAAGATGACTCTATGAAAGATGATAACACTGATGACACAGATAAACAAGACACAACAAAAGATGACACCAATGGTGATAAGAAAGCTGTAATTTGTGACACAAACTCAGAACATCAAAAAAGCATCAAAGCCAAAGCGGAAACTGGAGGGGATGGTAAGAAAAGACTAAATGATACTAACATAAAGTCAGAAATTCCAGACAAAAGAAGTAGAACCACAGATGAGACTATAGAAGATGATATTAAAACATCAACTGATGACTCACAGTCATTTCCAGACAAAACTGCAACATACAAACATGGAGCTATGGGATATGATAAGAAAACACTACTTCATGACACTAGGTCTGAGCATCAAGCTGAAAAACTCACAAACAAAGATGAAGCTAGAGTGGGTGATGCGAAAACACTAGTTTATAGTAATAAGTCAGAATTTCCAGATCAGCAAGGCACAACCAAAGATGCCACTAAAGAAGATGATGACAAACCACTAACTGATGATGACATCGTGTCAAAGCATCCAGACAGAAGAGTCACAGCCAACAAGGAAGCTAGAGGGGATGATAAGGACACACTAAATGATAACACCAAATCAGACTATCCAGACACACATAGGCCAACCACAGATGAGCTTAATGAAGATGATCAGAAAACAACTGATAGTGGCAAGTCACATCCTGACAAAAATGGAACATCCAAAACTGACGCTATGGGTCATGACGAGAATACACTAATTGATAGCACAAAGTCAGAAAAGCAAGACAAACAAGGCCCAACCACAGACAACAACAGGACAGGAGATGATGACAAAACACTAACTGATGACATCACCACTTCAGAACATCCAGACATAAAAGGTGCTTGTAAACTCGATATAAAGGAAATAAATGCAAAGGACACCATGGTGGGACATGGCAGCATGAGAGTTAGTGATGAAGAAAATAATGTTAAGCTTGGTATCAGTCAAAAAGGAAAGGCAGATGACAAGTCTAAAGAAGTTAGCCAGAAGGAAGCAGTCGTAAAGTTTTCCAAGACAGGCGGTCAATCAGAGTACGATAATAGAAGCCAAGGGAACCAGTCACCAGATGCAGGTAGTACAGCTAATAATTATGCATCACAGCAACCAACAAAGCAAAGGATGTTAGTGCATCGTATTTCAATGGATGAAGATGTATATAAGTACATCCAGCGATTCTTACATCAGGATCTTAAAGAGCTGACAGCACTTTGCAACTACGTACAAGAATTGAGAGACGAGGCCTCAAAATTCAATTTGGTCTATACAGTAAAATATGAAAAGGACAATGCAATAGTCAGAAGCAGATTTCAACAGCTCAAAGATCAAGTAAAGATAGAAGAATATAAGGCACCTGGCATGATCAATGTAAGTGAATTGGAAAGTGTTGTACACAATTCAGCTAAATCAGAAAGAACGATGACTTTTGTTGAGAGTGAGAATAATTCTCTGAAAATTGTTGGTCGGCCAGACGAAGTAGATAAACTGAAAAAACATATAGGAGAAACAGTTTCAGAACAACTACTATCATATGAACAGTTGCAAAAAGAAAACATGCACAGTTATTACTCTGAACAGTCATTGAAACAAGAGTCTAAGGCTAAGTTTTACCACCAAATACCAATTGATAAAGATGTTTACACATACATTTCTGTACACTGTTCACAGGAAATAGAAAGAGCATCAAAGCGCTGCTCGTCAATAACGTCCAGTCAATTAGGATTAACATTCACCATTGACTTTGAATTGAAGGACACAAAAGATGTAAAGTTTGTTAACCGTATATTTAAAAATCTTGTGGGTCAATTCAAGATTGAAGAATGTGGGACACCAAAGGTAATTGACTTTGCTAGCTTAGCTTCTGTTATACATGAAATGAATACTTCAAAAGAGGTAATGATATTTCTTCAGGAGGACAAACAGTTGCTGAAACTGATTGGACCAAATATGCAAGTTTCAAAGACAAAGAAGTGGATTGAAAGTCTGATTTCCGACACCATACAGTCTGAAAAGCTCTCCAAGCAAAAACCCAATGTAACAAATCCAAATGTTAACAGCTCAACCGGAAACGACCAATCACAGAGCAGCGAACAACTCAGACCATTTGTCACCACCCCAATGCAAAGAAGCAATCCTATGCATAGTCCAAGTAAACCAGGTGAACATTTTAAAACTACTTCAAACACTTTTAACTCATTAGTGTATGAAAGCAGAAGAGTGAAAAACAAACTGATTGTCAGAGTCCACTGTGCAAACATAACAAAAGAGAACACAGATGTCCTTGTAAGCTGTGAAGACGAGTGGTTGCGGGGTGACACAGTCCTAGCAATGGCTATGAAAGAGGCGGCTGGACCACATGTAAAACGAGAACTGGCCAACATAAGTAATAATCTTGGACGTCTAGAAGTAGGTCAGGTTGTTCACACGTCTGCCGGAAAACTGAGCCCTTCTGTGAAATATCTGGTTCATGCAGTTAGAGCACAACCCAGCCAACGTAATCCAGAAGATCCAAATACCTTTGAAATTCTTTGCAGGACTTTCCTCAACTGCCTGAATTACACAAACTGTGAAATATGCCAGAAATCCATCAGTATTCCTCTGATTGGGTTACGTAAGTATTTTCTCAATCTGATTCTTAGGAGGGATGTTAAATGATGACCAGAATTCCGGTTTTCGGTTTAGAAAATGGTAGCCGGTTTATGTCATTTGCAAACTGCTATTCGCTAATTTTTTCCACCTCATTATTTATCTCACCTATCCCGGATTAATTCTCATAGGAAGATGCTCAAGTAAGTCGGTCAACTTCAAAGGTACAGACGTGGCTAAGCAAAATAGTTCCTGTCTGCATCTTCCAACAGGGAAATTAATAGCTGCCGATTGCTAATAAACGGCCCTTTTGTCGAGACAAGCCTAACGGGGGAATGTGAGCTGGGGAAAGGTAACCCGAGCCGACCAAGATAGCAGCACTCAGATGGAAGACCTGACTTCAAAGCAGCCACTTAAACACTTCGGTATCAAGTGTTTATGCTGCATTGTGATACATAATACATGAAATAACATGCAGAGTTGTGTTATGTTACAATTTACAATATTTTTCTAAGAACACCAATAGAAACTGGTAACCGGTTTAAAACCGGTTTTTTATATCAGGTAATCGGTTTTCCCCAAAAAATGGTATTAAAAAATCTAATTCTTAGCATATACAGGTCGTTATTTTATAAAATATAAAATTCTTTATAAAGCAATAACATGAAGATAAAATAATCCTATACAATAATACAATACAATAAAACTGTTATTTGATATCGCCCTTCTTACACTTAAGTTCAGAAGTGCACACACGCCTCGACGGCGCAACTGCAGTTGTAATGCAGAGCAATTGTGTGCGAAGACTTGCTCAGGGTCTCTACACAGTGACGCCCAGGACGAGAGTCGAACCCGCTCACTCCGTGCACACTGAGTGTTACGGGCCGACCGCTCTAACCGCTCGGCCACCATGCCACATCATAATATTATAGTTCAAACTTAATATAATGTGGTAGTGACCAGCGTGAAAGAGATGTCATAATCGAATTTCACGTTGAACAGTTGCTCACCTAAGTCACCACGATCTGTCATGATTAATACTACTAGTTGCTTAGCTCTGCACTGTTGCTCGTTCGCTTACTCCAGTTGCCACTGCTACACTTGTCCACTTCTTCATCACAGCCCGCTAGATTACTGTTGCTCACTCTATGTAGGCTTTCCAGCTGGGCGGGTGCGGTTACAGCTGTACTTTATCACTTTTTGCCGATTATGCCGATACCGATTAATTTCACGTTGAACAGTTGCTCACCTAAGTCACCACGATCTGTCATGATTAATACTACTAGTTGCTTAGCTCTGCACTGTTGCTCGTTCGCTTACTCCAGTTGCCACTGCTACACTTGTCCACTTCTTCATCACAGCCCGCTAGATTACTGTTGCTCACTCTATGTAGGCTTTCCAGCTGGGCGGGTGCGGTTACAGCTGTACTTTATCACTTTTTGCCGATTATGCCGATACCGATTAATGCCGATTATTTAATTGCCGATACCGATTATCTAGCTGATTATATTATTTTACCGATTATTTTATTGTGTTTCCCGGTTCTAAAAGACAGACCTACTGCTACAGTGCCACTGCATATTGTTGTGATACAAGCAAAACACTTGCTCCATAGAAGACGTATACATGTAGTTGAGACTATTCCTAGGCAGGCAATTCAGATTAGGCACATCGCCCGCCGTCGACCTTGCATGACGGAGGAGAGAAAAGAACCAATATCTATGTAACTGGACGCCTTCTAACAAACATGGCAATGATGCCATTCCCTCCCGAAACAAGACACTCTTACGACGTTCCGCTTTGGCCTAAAATATCGGCCAGCAGAGATGAGATCCTCTGTGCCCAGGGTAATTAAGCCGACTCACTCTGCACAACAGGTTTCCCACGTTTAATAGGTCTACTAGCAGTGTTTCCCAAACTTATTGGTCTTGGGACCCACTTCGGAAAATCTTTGAATGCTCGCGACCCACCTCACAAAGGCGAACAATATTGTGTTAAAATTTAATTAGCATTTAAACGTCAAATTTCAATGCATGCATTAAATATTATATACTAGATACAATGATGTCACTCTAAACTAGGCTCTACTCATTGGAGTGTACTGTAGTGACAATACAACAAAAAAGGCCAAGAGAACAATTTGTCATTTTGTTTTTCTGAATTTATTGGAACTATTTTAAAGCGAACCTGAAGCATGGCGACCCACTTGACAAGACACCACGACCCACTTTTGGATCGCGACCCATAGTTTGGGAATCACTGTACTAGCACAATGCCTACTGCATGGGTGGTCTGAAGCCACTTGCTATGGGAACGGAACAGAATACTGTCCTTCACAGACCCAATGATGTTGCTGTCATAATTTTGCTCTTAGAGTCTGAAAATAATATTATAAAATAATTTTTTTTAAATATCGGTGCCCATTATCTTTCTGATATCCGATACCGCCAATATCTCTATGCTGCCGATGTATTGGAACAGCTGTAGTTGCGGTGCCTGGACTGGGTCCGGCCGCTCATCTGGTCGGGCAAATTCCAAAATTTGGCCATGCCAGATGTGGGCTACTGGCTCCAGCAGGGAATCTCGTACCGTATCGTCGCTTTGGTCTGATGGTCCTTACTGGGCCTTGCCTCTGCCGATCTTCACAACCTCTGCTACTCTCCTTGAGTGCACATTTCTGCCGCTCTGTCTACTCTACTGAGCAAGATATACTCATCTCGCATTCGCCCGCATAACTACAAAACAAATAATACATCGTAATCTCAACATTTCTACAGCGCACATAAAAGCGAAGTCGCGGGAACCAGCTTATTCACAGGCGCTTAATCAGAACAAAATCAATAGGCAGGGTTGGCACCTCGCTCTGGACCAGGCTGCGGTTGGCGTTGTGGTTCCACTCTTGACTCTTTTTTTTATACTCACCGTAAGACTTTTTCAGCCATGCTGGATTGTTGGGGCAGAAGTGCACCCGAGTAGTAACCTTGAAGGGGCGCTATGTAATTCTTCGTAATGGATGAACTTAGCTTATCTGAAATGAAATGGTATTATGCATCTCAAGCCTTCATAATACTAATATGTGTCACTCTGCCGCTGCAAGTTCAGATTTCGTTGACACCTGCCATAAGAATTGTGTGGGATAGCAAGTGTACTGAGCTCTGCATTTCTTTTCTACAAAAGTATTTCCTATGAAGGTTAAGGTCATTACTGATGTTAAGAGCTCTGCAACCAACCCAACCAAGCCTTAGCCTGTAATGAATCAAATATGATTGTACACGTTGGATGAGCCTTACCTTACCCTGTACTGTCATTTCTCTGAAATCTAGTGACCGTCATGATCAACCCTCTCTGTCTTTCTTTCCGAAGTTGCGTCCCTTAATTCCTCCAGGCTTATTCCTGTTTTTTCATGTATCTCATCCATCCATTTTTTTTCTTTGGCTCCCTCTTTTCTTCCTTCCTCCTCCACACGCCAGCATCATTTCCTTTTCCATTCCATCTGATCGCATAACATGTCCGAAAAACCCCAGCTTCCTTCTCAACGCTGTTTGTCATAACGTCTCATCACTCTCTACTCCAATCTTCCTGCGCACCTCTTCGTTTGTCTTCTTCTCCGTCCACGATATTCTCTGCATCTTCCTCCATATCCACATTTTGCATGCGTTGGTCTTTTTCTCCATGTTCTTTGTCATTGTCCACATCTCGCAGCCATTTAATACCCCACCCACAACCGAACACGGAAGACTTCTGGAGGCCCAAGGGATGCAAGAGAGAAAACGATCACAGCTATAATTAGAAACAGCCTGGGCTGCTGCCCAATACAGATCAAAGCAATGACCGCTCCCAGTTGCAGGGGGCTGGCCACGCGCGGCCTTCCAGCAATGGCTCCACACGCAACTTATACCCCACCCTCCAACGCAACGTTGTGCATTGTGTGCACCACGCAAATACTGCACAACGTACACACAGTAGTTGGAAGTTGGCCAAGGACACTGAGATCTAAATACAATCTAGGTTAGAATGGTAGCCATTTTAAGCAAGTAAGCCGTTAGCACAAGTAATTTCTGCAGTGAGACAAAATCCCAAAATTGTGACTCGGAAACCGAGTAATCGAGTCAAAATATGAGTAAAGGGCTTTGAGTCCAAGTCCGAGCCATGTCATTCCGAGTCTGAGACCTTCAAAAACGGTCTTGAGTCGGACTCGAGTCCTTTGCCAGCCTCGAGTACTACATCACTGCTAATCACTAATAGTGAATGTTATTTTTAGGTAAATATGGTGTTCAGATGGTTTCAGCAGCCTTCTGTCAAGCAGTTGCAGAGTATGATGCATTTGCAGAAGCAACATGTTCCGTCATTTCTCTGCGCTCCATACATTTCATCAATCAGGATCCAACAGTTGCTAAGCAGATGATAACATCAATAAAATCATTGATAGAATAAAACACTGACTTTGCTTTAGACATCATCAGATTAGTTGTTATCACTAGAACAGAAATGAACAACCTAGAAAGACAAAAACACCCTGCATATCGATTGTCTATTGTATAATAATCTGCATTAAGAACGTTTGCAATCATATTGCAGCTTGTCAGTTTTAAATTGAAAAAAAAATCATGCCTCTGAATTGTTGCTTCGACTGTTTACAAATTACGACACTTAAATCTCCATTATTATTATTATTATTAATTGAATTAGAATACAATTGTACACTTTGGATGAGCCAGATGTTGAAAATCAAATTATTATGTATTTTCTAAAATATTTATTTTCAGCTTTATTTTTCTTCCATAGATCTGCTAATGAAGACAGATTGCACATTCTGATAGTTTTATCTTAATGCATGACTCAACTGTAATAGTGGATAGTGGATACTTTTATACCAGTAGCAATTGTGGCTAGCACAATCCACTAACTGTTTAACTAATGGTTGTGATATTATTTAGTAAATAGACGGTCTTCAAAGCTGACAGTGTAAGCCTTAATATTAATTCCTGATTTCACAAGGAATTTTCATTACCATATTTCTAAGCTGCTATATGTGAAATATGAAGATTTTCAAATAAACTTGTAGAAGCACTGTATTAGAGGTTGAATGCCAGTGTAGTCTATATTTTTGTGTATGTGCACCATATGTTGAGAACATACTGTTATACACCATGTGTTTTAGTGTGTAAATTATATCACCTCATGATTTGCATTCAGTAAGATACATTGGTGATACATTTCTCTGGCGTTATTAGCAGAAATTTTGACACGAAAACACAGACAACTTCTGTTTACAGTGTATTTAAAGAAAGTCATAAAATCTTTGCATGGCTGAGCAAAATGAGGCATTACACTTTCGCTTCCTCTCTCCCTGTCTTTATCTCTTCCCATGTGCCTCTGTCTCTCTCTGCCTCTGTTCCATGCCATTTATGTGTTGCCAGTGTTTGACTTTGGAGTTGGTTTATCTTGTGATGTCAGTGATGATGACCTCACTCTCGGAGATTCTTCAAACTGTTGCCTACACCAGAACAAAGGTCCCACAACAATTAAACAATTAATATAAACAAAGTTGTCATCAACATTTTTTTTTTAAACTAAGGAAAGAAGAAAACAGCTTTCAAAGCTATAATGACAAGTTGTATTGGTTTCACATTATCTTTTAGTATACTCTCATCAATAGAGTGTTAAGTCGACCCCAAAAAGTAACCTGGGTATGGTAAATTAGAAACATTTTTGCTTAGCCTTGTCATGTAAAAGCAGTTGCTTCATCTTCTCACTGATAGTGTACAGATAGTTTCTCATTGTAGCTGAGTTTGCTATTGGATGCAATAGAAGTCTTGAAACCAATTTCGGACTATCATCCGGCATTAATTTGAAAACTTCAGTACTTTTAAAATTTTGTAGATGAGTGAACTTCTTTATTTGTTTCAACTTGTCAATACTCCATCCATCTCTTTAGAGCCCATCCATATATTATGTACGCAAAAAAGTCGGATTTTTGGACCCCTCCTCTCCCCTGTTGCATCGCGTACATTTCGTGAACCCTCCCCAAGCGTACGTACATTTGCGCTCTAACCCCCCCCCCATTGCAAAGGTTAAATAGCTAAAAACATCTATTAGACATTGATTTTACCACATGCTATATTTATTTTTGTTAATCATCATATTTAACAGCTTAAATTTGTCAACTGTTATGAAGAATTAAAACACTAACAATACCTCCATTTGAAACCGTTTTAACGCTTCATAAAATTGATTAAGCAGTCTGATTAGGTTTACAGTTCTGATTTTCATATTCAGTATTGTGTATAATTAGACAATTATATTTGCGTATGTACATATTTCGGGACTCCCCTCCCCACCACACGCACCCGTACGCAAAATGGCCCAAAATTTTAACCCCCCTCCCCTTCGCTGCGTACGTAATATGTGGACGGCCTTACTAGGAAGGCATAACTACAATCGCACCATGGAAGGCATTAGAACAGATTTTGGCATGTTCAGTGCAATGGTGAGTGCATGTGCATTGTGTGATCATGTATGTTGAGTGATGAAAGGGTACAAAGTAGGAAATGGAAGAGGTAAAGGGAAAAGGAATAAGAGGAATTGGAAGAGGAGATAGGAAGCAGATGAAATATAGGAGCAGGAAATTAAATAGGAGAAGGGAAGTAGATGAGACTCACAGTGATGTGGTTGTTGGTAGTTGAACACTCTGCGTGAACTCTGCCCTGCGCTGTCTCTCACTCTGTGCCAGAGTGACATCTAGTGTCTGCGTTCGCATCATCTGATTCCGATTCTTCCTATAACAGAGGAAATCAATGTCATCAAAACTCAGAGAAATTAATTCACTGAATTAACGTGTCCACCAAACGATGCCCACAAGTATGGTGACAGATGCAAAGCAACATCACTCTATAAAAAATAAATATTTGTTAACAACATGTGTTTGCTGTTTGGTCCAATGCTTTGTGCTCTCACCTTATAATATGGACAGTCTGAATTCAAGCCTCTTCTTAGACAGTTCCTGTGTAGGAACCATCAGTAAAAACTTTATGCATACTTGGCTCACTCAGCTCCATTGCTAAATATGTTGTCACTGCATAATGATCCTAAATAAATATAGAAATAATAATGTAATTTAAACAATTAAAAAGAGACAGTTAACGTGTAGGAAAACTTCGTGAGTCTGATGCGCACAACCATTGAGCACCTTAAATTATTATTTTCTCATTAGATTTAATCAATATGAAAGTAATAACGAACCTATTACTAATTAAGAGATAACAGATTATCACCTAGAAAAGTGTCATATAATAAAGAAGTTTAAAAAACCATCAGAAGCAAGATGACGGATCAGCTGTAGTTTAGGATAACTTGCACCGACTGACCTTCTTTCTCTTTCATACTTGATCTGTTGTTTCATGAACATGGAATTCTTGATCAGATCTTGAATGTTCTGGAAATGAGTCTGGCTCTCTTCCATCGCAGTCACCGCTCTACCAACCAATCAATCAACCAACCAGTTGTTGTCATTTCAGAAGAGTCACATCATGATGGTTATGACAGCTTATTACAATGAACATTAAGACAACTACTGCTAATGTTGACATGGGCAGATGAAATACTGGAGAGATAAAGAAAGACAAGCATCACATTACAGAATTAAAGAGTAGCAATTAAAGTTCATGTTAAATTCTGAAAAATGGTAAACTGAAAGCAAGACATACTTGATAGCATATTCTGTGTCAAAGTAACGTCCTTGGACTTTGTTTTGCAGGCCTTGTACCTCATGCTTTCAAATAACAAATAAACCAGTTTTTGTCACTTGACCACTTAAACTAATAATTCAGGTGTTGATAGAGATCAGATGAGGTGACTAAAAGTTAAAAGCCATTTCAGTCTCTGACCAAAGATGAATCTAGTCAATAAAATTGACAATAATTGATTGAAGTTAATTTCTGTAATTGCTGTTTCTGCGAATGCCACTGGCACTGTAGCGTAAGAGCCTCGAACTGTAGTTTCAAGCTCTGAGCATTATTGTCAATGCAGATAACTATAGCAATGAGCATTATTGTCAATTTACCTTTACATCGGCAGTGCTCATCCTCCAATCCCTCCATTTATGATCATTCAGAACATCAGTTTCCCTATTAAATGCAGCAGAACCTAATCCGCTTAAAAGCATAAATTAATATTGTGGACAGTTCCGTTACATACTGTGCCAAGTGGGTCTTATTATCCTAAATGTTCATGTTGCAGCAAGAATCTTAGCTGGGGCTATTCAACTTTCTTGTAAAAATTTAAATTGCATATCAATCTTGTCTTTCTTTGCACCACTAGAAGTGTTGAAATGTGATTTTGCAATGTCAAATCAGGAGCTCCTCTCACAAGTTTGTCTTGAAAGATGCTGCACATTAATTTTATTTAATTACAATTGTAAATTAACAATACTTTAGACAAAAATGCTTTAGACTAACAAAGGAGAACAGCTGCTGAGACAAACCTTGCTGTCAACCAGCTGTGGAACAGTGTTTCTGATGTGTTCTTGGATGCGGAAGAATGCCAACGATGGTTCATTTGCAATGATTTGAATGTTCTCTGAGAACTTGTCACCCACTAAGAACAACCAATTCAACAACATGGTCACATGTAGTGCAAAGTGGGTCTGCATATCGTCAACCAGAAACAGATACAAATGTCACATATTTTGCTCTGAAGGTCTTTGGAAAGCCCATACCTGCAGCAGTTTCTGCATCTGCCCAGTCGCCAAATGTTTTATTTGATAATTGCTAAATAAATTAACGTCTCTATAAGCAACACTATCAAATCTAACATTGTTGCAAATTAGCAAAATAGTGATTCATGTAGTCAGATACAAACCAAGCAGCACAATATGCATTTCGATTGATTAATATAGGAGTGCAAAGCATTTTTAGGAATGTAATCTAAGTCCACAATGCTTCATTCAGTCTGCCTTTTAGCTGCTGATTAACTTCATTGGGATGTTTAGCTATTTCCTACCTCTTTGTGCTCTGTGCTCCAATTCAGGATTGAATCCTTCATTCAACAGATGTGTTGTTCCTGTTCATAAAAGAAACAAATCCATCGACCTATTTACACAGCAAATCAGAAACTCAACTAAAGTAGAACAAGTTTTTACCAATTACTGTTAAAACACATTGATATAAAACTTTCAGCAGAAGTTAGAAATTTTAGCAAGACATTACACCAAATTCTTCATATACTTTAACTGCTGACATATGACATACCACAACTCAACTGGGATGAATAATAATCCAGGTTGTCACTAACACAATCAAAACTCGACTAACACAAAAGTGAAAAATTTGGCATACATTTAGTATTGGAGGTTTAATTTATGACATAGGTTCTGCCCTTAGACTGGTTTGCCTTAAACAGCCACCTGTATATGTTTTCCCTTACATTTTAATACACGCTGGTTGTTAAAGGGTTAACTAGACAGTAAGACACCAAATACATATGCCAGATGGGAAGTATTTGATATGACACATTATGTCGTACTATTTCCATCCTACATGAAATGAAAAGAATTCTTGCCAATGTTGCAATTAATTAATTTTATATTTAAAATTTGCTTGCGAGGGTCTATTAGGGCTATGTTAGGCTTTGTGAGTGCTGAATAGGGTCAGGTTAAGCCTCGTGAGGATCGGAAAGGTTAAGCCTTGTGAGGGTCGGTTAGGGTCAGTGTTACGGTTTGTGTCGTCATTAGATCCAATGCGGATGCAGAAACGTCAGTCTCAGCAGGAATTCTTTTAATAAATCCAGCTTATATTTACTCAACAATTTTTTCAGCAATCCAAATACCATTTATACAGAATTCTTTTCAGCATTTCAGCTTCTATATAATCAAATTCCATTCAGCATTCCAGGTGAATGAATGTAGTCATAATAATTATTGTTGTCATCAATTCAGTCAGGCCTCCACTTAATTATAATCCTTGTCATCAATCCAGCTTCTACCTAAGTAAAATTCTTCATCTATTATCGCAAAATTCTTGCCATATGAATATAGACTGAATTTTGCCACAATTTAAACTCAGTATTTATTTCAAACAGCTTATGATGAGCCATAATCAGAATGCCCAATGACACTGTATACTGCTTAGTCCTGGTTGGCCTTCCCCGAGAGCTGATAGCCCACCTCAACCGGGTTCGTCGATCTGCTGCCTGCACATCATTATTTGCACTAGCTTCCCATATTGCAATGCATCAGTTACAGAATAGTTGTGCTGGACTGGCAATGCCTTCTTGGCTCTGCTCCAACCTATGTGCAGGAGCATTGCTGTTTCAGCCTTGTTTGTCAAGCTCTTCATTCTACCTCTGGTGGCAAGTTTCTGGTGCCCCATGCAAGCACCTCAACCAAGCAGCACCGCGCTTTACAGTTGATGGCCCTTCCATCTGAAGCACACTCCCTTTAGAAATGCCACTGTTGCCAAGGAGTATTGCACCTTTGTTTTACAAGACGCTGAAGACTGATTCGTATTACCGTGGTTGGGCTGGGAGCGCCTTTCATTAGGCTTCTTGAGGAGCGCTACATACATGTTAAAATGCATGATTTAATGAAATGAATGAATATTACACGAAAAACAAACTCCCGATACATAATGTGTGCCCAAAAAACGTATTCAGGTATTCATGTCACTAGAGCTCTTGAATCTTCACTTAAAGAGACATAATGTTGCCATTATCTACAGCAAGAGCACCTCATTAAAGTCCAACATCTGCATTTATTGAGCAGCGTTAAGTAGCTGCTATGCAATTCAAATCGTCATGTAGAGCCTAGTGGTAAAATTGCTTGGTCATAGGGATGGGTAGGTCTGGCCTTTAAACCTCACCTGCCACAATGCCCGACGAAAGGAAGTCAAAAGTCGACGTAGAAGAGGAGTCATTATCAATCGTGGACACTCTTTCCAAAACCTGTCTCACGGTCTCCAAATGACTCAGGGTCTCTTGAATCATCTTACCTTGCATCATCCTTCGACCGCCGACTGGCTGACTCTTTTCTCCGATAATTAGATGCAAGGATCCGTCATTGGGACATTTTAAGATCAGGAATTATTTATTAATGTTCGATGCCTTTTGTTGACATCTTGTCCTTGTTCCTTCGTTCCCAACGTAAAACTCTATATACATAGGCAAGATTATTGTGCGCAATATACAATATGTCGACACAGCGATTTCACATGGACCAGAACTGATGGCGATATGACTATTCCTATAACACCAGCGTTATATAAACCGTAGGCCCATAGATGGATCTATTTTAAAATGTACTTCTAAATAGGCCTGTATCTATGTCAGTGCTTATTCCAGTGGCGTCGCTAGAGCTTCGAGGTTGGGGTGGAGGCAAAATTCCCTAACGACAAGGGGGTCTGGGGTGCGTCGTAAGCTCCCTCAGCGGGATCTGGGACGGAGTCACAGGGACCTGCGACATTTTCAGCATTTGATGCCAAATGGAGTGTGTATTTTGGGCACTTGTTTACCTCATTTTTTAAAACCATTATTTCAAAATAAAATTGCTTGAATCATCTCGACGTGTGACAAATTTTTCAAATATTATATGTAAGGAAGATGAGAATTTAAACGTTAGAAGGCGTATGGACGTTTAGCCGTTCGCAGTCGAAGCATTGGAAAATGCAATGTCTTTCCTGACTTGAACCGTAAACCATTGTCAGATTATTAAAAGCGAGATGAAGTTAAGTTTTAAAGTAAAAATATAGCCATTCAACCCAGCTTCATCTGGAAATGCATTTCTGACTGCGGTTGTTTGTAAAAGAGGTGGTGTATACAGTGACTTGGAGGTTGGGGAGCGTAAAGTGCTAACCAATATAAGGGACTTAATCTCTATAGGAGTCTGGGGCAGAGCCCCAGAAGCCTGCGCAATTATAAGCATTTGATGCCAGATGAAGTACTTTATGGGCTCTTGTTAAGCACAAAGCTTTCAACTGTTATTTCGAGATATAAAAGTACCTCGATTTGTGACAAAGTTTGACTACATTATATGCAGGAGATCTTATTTGTGAAATGTCAAATTACAAATCACGTAGGTTATCCCCCCCCCTCATAAAAACTCCTCGGATTTGCAATAATCCCAAGACTCAGCCTGGACCGGATGGGGGCAGCTGCCCCCGTGGCGACGCTGATGATTTAGTCACAAGAGATCATTTAGAAGCCATGCCATGGCCAGTTTTACCAAGCATTGGTGTACAGCATGACAAAGAGACTGTTGGCAGATTCGGAGAAGGATCTGTGTAGTTCCATTGTCTCGCTTGAACCCAATGCTTGGTCAAATGATTTCGCTTCTGACCATGGTGAGAGAGATGTTCAGAGAACTTGCCCATTTATGTGGTTCGTGGAAGTTCTTTCTTCAATATAGGGCCTACCAGAGGTATCACAAGGTTTTGAAAAGTGGGGAGGCATAATTTCTAAAATATTGCGCGAAGCGGCAAAACAATTTTTTGCCCTCCCCCATTTTTTGAATTTTGCCCCCAGAAATTTGAAAAATTCGGGGCACAAATTATCTCAACAAAAGTCATCTTTAAAAGCTATTGGAGAAACAATAAAAAGAACCGATTTGGGGGGCTCATGGGGGCACTGAGCCCTAAAACTGGGGGTGGGGGCGGTGCCCCCATGCTCCTCGCTTGTTACACCTCTGATGCCCACTGATGTGAAGAAAGCTTGTCGAGACTTTGAAGATAGTAGGGGTGGCCAGGTTGCTGATCATTTCCAAGAGTTGCTGAATCGTGTAAGCACCTTACCAGTAACTCAGTAAGCACGGCAAAGTGTGAGAGAGGGTTCAGTACGATGACTTTAATATGCACATCACTCAGGTTACAGCTGATGTCTATTGAGCATATTCCGTCGGCCCGTCGCTCATTTTAATTTCAAAATTTAATGATCACCAGTGATATTTCATTCGAATTCAGTTCTAAGGGTTGAATTTGAAATCCAATTCTATTCCTATTTTTAAAATATGTCCAATTTCAGTTCTAATTCAAGTTTGAAATAATTTCACTTTTAATTAAAGTTCTGAATATGATTTCAATTTTTATTTCAAGCCCTATAGGCCCTAATAAAAATCCAGTTTAAGTTCCAGCATTGAAGATATATTTTCAAATAGGGCCTAATATCGATTCAGATATCAAGATAACAGTGCAAAACACAACAGCTGCTATAGACAGTGCCGGTTTGTTACACAACCTAAAACATTTTTTTGGACATTGCTAGATAGACCTATAGTTATCTTTCTGAATCTGCTGGATACGTGCCAATCAAACCGCTGGAATTCTTGGCGGCAAGCGATGCTCAACAAATTACACTGACGAGTGTCCAGTACAGTGCAGACCAATTTACCCCAATTAAACTCTCAACTTTGCAAAAGTAAACAACGGAAAGACCAGAAGCTATTCAAAGATATTGTGTGCATAGCCGAAGATTATAGGCCTACCGAACTAGAATAGGCCTACTCTAGTTCACACATAGGATAATTGACGAATTGTCTCGCTTACAGCCTGCAGACAACGTAAGCCTACTGCAAAAACATCATAGCACAATAATTTTTGTTCTGAAACAATTCTTATTTCTATTCCTATTTCCATTATCTGCAGCGCATTTCCGTTCTAATTCTATTCTCATTCTCAAAATAATTCCCAATATTCATTCTTGTTCACGTTAGCGGAAATGAATCATTTTACTTCTATTATTCCTATTTCCGTTAACGGAAATATCCCTGACGGTCACCCTCTGGAAATTTGGAAGCCGCTGCCCTATGTAATATCATGATTGACAAGCAATTGACATGCAACTTATGCAGCCTGCATGAAACGTGCTCCTGCTTCTCATAATTATGCTTACCACATTTGATCTCTGTGGCATATTTTTTGATTGCATTTAGTAATTTGACTTTTTTGTATATAGGCATGTATATGCACATTGTTCACGGCTGAGCTGGTCCAGTCAATGTTTTTTCTGTTCTGATTCAAGTTCTGTTATTGGCAATGATGGGCACTTTTAGCTACTGTAGTTATTAACTAGTAGTTATAACTACTATAGAAGTAGGCCTAGTTGCCTAGTAGTTATAACTAGTTTTTAAGAAGCAGTATGCAAAATAGTTTTAACTACTTTTAACTACAAGTAGTTTTAGGTTAACTACAATATTTCACATTAACTACATTTTTTCTACTTACTAGCTCCGTCTTACGGGAATTTCTGTTATTTCACAACAAACATAGACGTTGCCCATAATAAAATCATGAGTAAATTCGCTATGTAATGGTTCCATTAAAATTTGCGCATACTATTGTGAGGAAGTGGGTTCCTCTCAGAACTATAGGGAAAGTCTAAGGCCTGTTTAATGACGAGACCACATCCCTGAAAGCGAGGGTACGACGAAAACACTCCACAAATTCCACAAGGCTCTTCGTCTCTCTTACCCTTAGTGCGTGTACATGTATAGCCCTATACTAGTCACACATTTCTTGGCTTCGTTAACTAGTTAAGTTATGATTACTCGCAATTGTCTGCCTTATCTCTTCAATCTGCTGCCTCAATACTAGTATGAAAGAGTGTCCCCAACTAGCCGAACCATACGGTTCCTTTGGGAGTTTTTCATTCCCAGTTGCCTCCCACGTAGTCCCACCTCAATGCTAAACTAGTCAGCAACCTACTGTCCACTTTTGTTTTTCCATCGTGTATTTTTAGTTTTACTGGCAATGGTTGTATGTATGTACTGTTGGTAATAACTGTGATTGGAGTCAATAAAAACGATATTGATTGATTGACTGATTGATTGACCCTCCACCGCAATTAAACTGCTGCGATCATAAGTACAATTTCTTCGGCGCAAGGTTTCTAGCCTGGAGTAAACGACGCAACTTTCTGGGCCGTACATTAAAACAGAATTCGGTGGCATAATTAAAGCGCATTCATCTAGGGTACCAACTCGTCCTCTTCTCCACCCTTCACCTTGCTCTCTTCCTATTCCGCCTTGTGGAAAGCTCTTCCTTCAGGTCAATCATTCAAGAGGGAAGGCGGAGCGCTATGCAGCCCCGCCTACTGTTATAGTGCCACCGGAAATCTCATTGGCTAATAGCAACACAACGCTTGTCTGGTTCGATCGCTCACCTTGCCAATAATCGCTTTCCAGCTAAAGCCGCATAATTTCTGATGGAGGTATGGGGTGGATGAGAATGAAGCATCTTTGTTCGAAGCTAAACGGGTACGGCTATTTGCCTTCTGGGTCCAAAGAGAGGCATCATGCATCATGCATCACCGCAACGAGATTTGTCCGTCCGTTCGTCCGTCCGTCCAGCCGTCTCTTCCACAGCATCCTTAGGCTTATACGAATTTGACTTTAAATTCTCGGTGCCAAATGAATCAAGAATGACTCCTGCTGAGAACAACAATTCTCTGCAGAAAAATTATCTACAAAAGCTATTGCCAACAAGTCATTAGGGTAGAACTGGCGACGAGAAAACAGTTGAGTTGGCCGAGGTATTTGGGTTGTCTTCTATGAAATACTGAAGGAGTGCATCTGCACTTATGCGACTTGATGTCGTCGACCAGGAAGCTCATGTTGATGAAGATAAACTCTGAACTGACCGATTTACATGATTGGAGCCAATTACCTCTTCACAATACGTCTCATCTGCCGTAGCCTATATAGGCCAATATGGTGACACGTGTGGAGATCCATACATGGCATGAAAACATTTATATAAATATATAGTGCCAATCTATAGAAGTGCATTAGCTGTATAAAAAAACAGACTATACATAGAAGAGGACGTTTGGAGTGCAAAATGAAGGCAACGATGGAGAAGAGGAAGAGAATCTTCTCAATCGAATCGATTCTTCGTTTGGACGACAAAGAGTCCCGCAGAAATGGGAATTCTCTCTCTAAGAAGGAATGGGCACAGCTGAAAAGTGACGAGGGCCACATGGATTCGACGCCTTGCTTTGACAGCAGAACAACGAATGCAAACACAGATAAGCACGACCAATTCAGCCACTTTTGCTATGACGTCGATTCAGAACTGTCTCCACTGGTCGAAATCACTCATGCACATCGGATGCTCTCTCCATCGTTCGCTGCAACCTGTTCGTCTGTTGATTCGTCCTGCTGCAGCATGCCAAGTACCTTCAGCGTCTGCATACATCCGTGGATTGATACCAACTTCCCACCTGGAGCGTCATCGCACGATTCTTTTGCACCGACGAGTGCATTTATTCGTCCGATGCCTACACATCTCGGTCCACTTCAAATGGAGTCAGATGACACCATCCGCATTAATAACCGCATCATCACAAGCAACAGCAGCAGCAGCAGCAGTGACCTCTCATCTGCCGTCGTCGACCTTCACTATTCTGCAGCAACCGAGGGAAAGAAAGATGGCTACGAAGATCACGGAAGGGAAGGAGACGGACATTCATGTCAACGGTGTATTAGGATGGTAGGAGGAGAGAAGAAGGAAAAGGAGAAGACCCGTTTCCATGTCGACCAAATCCAAATTACAAACGCACAGCAACGACACGGTAGGACTGACGATGACTGCGTTGATGACGATGATGATGATGATGACGACGACGACGACGACCGAGTGACGTCACTTGTCAATGGAGCGATGTCCGACGCCAATGACGTAACCGACGGACGCCATGACTCCATGATTGCAGAGAAAGAGATGATGTCCCTGATCAAAGAGAGACCTTCACCTCCAGATGCACATCTTCAATCGCCGCATCAGCTGATCAACAGCGAAAACTGCAGCCGCCAATGTAAGAATACAACTGCCAAAGTGCATGGCGTCGTTATTTGTATAGCAGTGGTTCTTGACTTTTTCTATTTTAACACCCTCTGTGATTTTGAAATTCCACCCCCAATACACTCACTGACAAAAGTAAAACCTTGAAGGATTCAGGTGAAATTATCAGCTTATATAGTCTACTATTAAATAAACTAATTGGTCACCGTATATTCGCAGAATTAATTAGCTGACACAAATATTCGAAAATATAAGAAACTATCAAATCGAATCATTTAATGTGAGTTTTTGCCCTTGTTGAATGTGCTGCTTTCAAATTTCATAATGTTTACATTGACATTATACGGATAAAATTGTCAACGACATGGCACACGGATCAAAGTCCAGCCTTGCAGTCTTTCTTGTATATGATTCTCACTATAGGACGACTAAAACATTGCGGTACATAATTATGATATGACATTGTTATCCTGCAGAATAATATGTAATTAATTTGTTTGAACTTTAGTAGTAATTATATATATATATTTATATATATAATTATATATATATTTATGTATATGATATGATGCAAGTATCACTGCAGTCAAGACCTATGAACGACGACATCTTTGTCATTAAATGCTCTATATAATAATATTGCATACTAGGCCTACATATATATATATATATATATATATATATATATATGCATCCTAGTCTCAGATCGAGATATAAATTATATCGTGAGTATGTTCGCTATTTAATTGCTGTAAATACATGATGCATATATATATATATATATATGTAGTATCTGTCGTGCATAATTATCTTCCTTTGTAATACATGAGATCAAATTGGCATATAGGTTTATATGGACTATAGGCCTATATACCTGTCTGCATGTACTTACTCACACAGACTCGTGTATTGTTGCTGCAGCTGTTGCATTTGTTGTCACGAACACAGCAGAAATTCATGAGAAAACAACGAGGACCGGAGTCGTGATGAGCATTCAGGTCACTGATGCATGTCCTCAGCGGCAGCAAAAGTTCCTTCTGCCTCAGCAACAGCATCATCCGTTGCCAGCGGAATCAGTGATGGGTCGCGAGAAGAAGCGGAGGCGATCACGGGCCGCGTTCTCCCACTCGCAGGTCATTCAACTGGAACGGTGCTTCAGTCAACAGCGCTACCTGTCAGGATGCGACCGAGCGGAACTAGCCAAATTGCTGAACCTCAGCGAGACTCAAGTTAAGATCTGGTTCCAAAATAGGCGCTATAAAACCAAACGGAAGCTGCATCGACTGCACCCGATGACCCCATTTGACCCTGCAGGGTCATGCCATGGGTTGGCATATGAGCCCGGATTCGCTGGCGTCCATCGTCTCCATCAACACAATCCTGCCACTCGTGCGTTGATGCTGCAGGCGATGAGCAGCAATATCTACCTTGAAGAGCGGCAACGGATGCAGCGTAACCATAGCGACGACATCGTCTGGTCAATCGCGGCGACGCAGTCATGCATGCGTGACGGACGCCATGGCAACAGTTCCAGGAGCAGCCAGTGCCAAGTCACCTGATGGTCTAGCGAATCATGTTCAGCAATAAGATTCTTGCCATTCTTTTGATTGGCGCCATATATCGTAAACATCCATGCGCAACATTCTATGCAACTAATCTATGCATCTATAACTTAAATTATATCCATCTAATGTAATCTGTGTCGTGCAATTTGTTCTGTCGGTACACATTTGCTTCGAGTTATTACAATTCTGGCGTGTATATATAATTAAATACCGCCTATATGTAGGCCTATATGTATACGTTAGAGTTTGTTTGACGAGGAGAACCATAGAGGCCTAGGCTTAATAATTATATGCAGAGGCAGGTTCGATGAGTGTTAAGTATAATAGGATCAATGTTATATTTACATAAATGTAATAATTTTATAAATTGACTTTTTACATTAATTGTGTGCATATTTATTTATTTATTTATTTATTTATTTATTTATTTATTTATTTATTTATTTATTTACGAAGGAAACAAGTATGCTCTTTTATGCTTTTTTCTGTGCCATATAGTTATAAATGTATTCCGCTCCTCAGATTCACACTTAGGTGGGTGTGACCTTGTGCGCGTTACAAATTTAATAAATAAATGTTTCGTATATAGAACTGTAGATGCATGTGTATACATGAGAGTGCATGTTATGCTATTATAAATAATTTATATATTGCCTGTTATATAGGCCTGTGACCTCGATAGCTGATATGTTATCCCTGCAACCTTAAATATAGTTCAGTTCTCTATAACGTATATGGTCATTTATGTCTGTGCGTATAGTTTCTTTTTAATCTATATAAGTTTGGTCGACGAGGTAGGCTATACAGTAGCTTATACATGCAGACGTGTGTGCTCAAGCCGTTTAACATGCATAAAATACAGAGACATTTCCCCTTAATTAAGGGTTCAATTGCTTAGGGTCTATATGTGACCATGCATTTGTAATTTCGTATATGTCTAGGCCTACACAACGAGTGTATAGGCCTACCTTGTATATAAGTAACGCTCTTGTAATTCCTGCTGCACGTGCCTTTCGTCAAACGGTGCTGGCTATATATATATATATATATATATATCACTTGTATATACCATGCATCTACTTAAATTTCCAATGCAGAGGTGGCTCCAAATCTTTAAAACCTATGCACTGCAAGGTGATCGTGAATCTGTGGATATTGACTGTTATTACACAGATAAGAATTAAATGTTGTGAAACGCTGTTCATATTGGCCGATTGTCGTAACAGATACAAAATAATTTTTTAGGCGACGGTCTACCATATAGGCCTATGGTGCACGCCAGATCACAGTTCTGAAGGAATCGGGCGGAATTTTAACCACTTCATGCATATGCATGGCTACATCGGTGCTGTACACAAATATATCCATTGGATAAATTTAAATTACAGGTAGGATGAAAGAGAAAATAGAAGAGGAGGAAGAGGAATATAAGGAAGAGAAAAAGGAGGAGAAAGAAAAGAAGGGAACTGGAAAAAGAGGAGGAAGAGGAAAAGAAAGTGAAAGAGGAGGACCAGGAGGAAGAAGAGGAGGAGGAGGAGGATGAACTTAGGAAGAAGAAGAACAGAAAGAAGAGGAGGAGGTTTTGTAGGATCGACTTGTCATGAGTCTGTGTTTATGGACGACACTATAGAAGATGTAAACATGTAGAGGTTGACATGTCCTCGTTGTGTACAAATTTATCTTATATATATATATATAACACATATATATATATATATATATTGACGAAGATTCAGTGGGCTATATTAATGGCGGTCAGTTCCCGACGTTCATTTGGTCAGAGGACGCATGCGCTGGTCAGTCTCAGCTGCTGCTGCTGCTGGCTGCCTCATTATCTGATGCGATCCATCGTGTCACAACGGATGACCATCTCATTAGATGCCTCTAATATACATAGGCCTACCGTAATTACGGCCCTATTAGAATTAAGATTATAAACTCACCTATTGCAGGCATTCATGGTCATTAATGGATCTACGATGATCGCGATCACCGGTCCCTCTCTCCATGCAAGATCACCAACCAACTATACCGCATTCCCCATCACTTCCATACACCGCCCTTCCTGCATGCATCCAGGGCATGCACTCGACAACACATTACACGGATCTGGACTGTGAGTAGTATTAGTCCAGTATCACTCAATACTGCAGACATTTGCTACAGACCATTAATACGTCTGTATAGACTGAATATGATTAATAGACACAGGCCTATACTCAGTGCACGGTCACCTTATAACACATGCATGAATTCTTCTTAAGATCTAAAGCATTCATAAATAACCGATTGACGAGGTACAGAGCCAGACACCATTTGATTTGAGGTGGTCATATATGAATAAAAATGTAATCACACATTTTGTCGAATCTTTAGACTCATTTTCGACCATAGAGTCTGAATTACTTGAACATGGTCGTCAATAAATCCACAATATGAGTTTTTTTTTAGCTCACGAACAATGGCAAAGTTGACCCCTCCACTTCCGTAGGTCTGCTTAATTGCCGTTTTTAGAAATAGATATGCCAGAATTCATCGACCCGTAAGAATTATCCACCCTAGTCCCCCTAATCCTCTTCCTCCTTCTCCACCACCTTCACATCCATCGCATCAATCAATCAATCCATTGCCATCCATCCGTCCATCAGATCATCTATCCGCCCATCCATCCATTAGCCAGCCCATCCTTCCATCTTACCTCGCTTGCTGCCATTCCAGTGCATCAGTTCTCTTCTCTCCCCATTCCACCTCTCCCCATTCCACCTCTCCCCATTCCACCTCTCCCCATTCCACCTCTCCCCATTCCACCTCTCCCCATTCCACCTCTCCCCATTCCACCTCTCCCCATTCCACCTCTCCCCATTCCACCTCTCCCACACATGCGCCGCCCAAACGATAAATGAGGAAAGCGGTTTGCTGCAGCGATAAGCGACCATTATGGACAATTAGTAGCCACACTCTGCTCCTCTTCCTCCTCCTTCTCCACCTCCTACCCACCTCTTCGTCTACTCCATCTCCTCCACCTTTTCCCTTCCCCTTGGCGTCCGTCTTCCTCTTACACGTACAAGACCTATACTATGTATTAGCATCGGCGTATTCCCCGTACCTCCCTCCGTCCCTCTTTTCTTCTCTTCCTTCCCTTTTCCCTACACCTTTCTCTCTGCTTCTCTCAGACTCTCTGCTGCTTTTCAACTCTCTCCGCATCCAATTCTGCTTGTTCTTGTGATTTTATTGTCTTCTATGGCAAATTCTTATCAATGAATTCGCCACTCTGAGATGCCGAGGCTGATGCTGCTACAGCAGATGCCAGAGCGAATTCTGTTCAATTCCGTCCGTTCGTCCGCTTCAAGACGGGCGTCCTTTAGCCTCTCCAGAGGAGCACGGGCGGAGACTTAGGGGGGACAGCGGGGGACGGTCCCCCCCCCCCCAAAAGTTGAGGTGAGGG
Source organism: Bimastos eiseni (assembly GCA_959347315.1). Classification (NCBI taxonomy): domain Eukaryota; kingdom Metazoa; phylum Annelida; class Clitellata; order Crassiclitellata; family Lumbricidae; genus Bimastos; species Bimastos eiseni. The sequence continues at coordinate 28,740,606 of OY365811.1, read as the reverse complement.
GGATGGAGTAGCCTATATCCCTCCAAATTTCAGGCGATCGAACGTGTGTTTGCTGTCGTCTTTCTCATGTCTGAGGCTGGTTCGTGGTGTGCCAGCCTGTCCTAGTTTGCGGGTTGCCTCTGGTCAGTGAGTGTCTCATCATCGTGAGATGCAAGACACCGGGCCGAGAGATAAGAGGCCGACCTGCAAGTCAATTTAAGGTTCAGAGGTCGTGACCTCGCCTGGGTTTCGATTCTGTGCCTGGTACACGTGTTCCTAGCTGTGTGTCGGCTCTCTAGTATCGGTTACACAGCGGTGACGTTGCTTGAGGTATGGTGCACTAAGCAACCGACGGTGCAATCATATACATGCTGCAAGAGAGGGTATGATAAATTAGAATGATATTGAATTGAAGTCTTGACAAAATATTTATAGACCTGCATAACATACATGTTTAAATTCACACAGACCGAACTATCTTTTAAAATAACTCTCAGAACTGATTATGCCTAATCTGCATGATTAAGGTTGAAATTGTTATAATTATACTTTTAAGGAGTAGGGCTATCCTTCGAACAATGAAATAAGACAGCCCTTCACGGCCACCGTTGCTTCATCTGCTATCAACTCTTTTCACTTTGTTCCTAAGAGGTCATGTGGTTAAATCCTCATCCATAAGTTTACTCATTTTATTGCATTGAGCGTCTATGAATATTTGAGTGATTTAGTCTAGCAGCGTTGGGTTTTTGTGAAAATTGAAGCGAGATTTTTATAGTAGTCAACAAACGATCGCATACTAGAGGTGGTAAGCGTTATCTGTAGCATAATGTAAATGTAAAACCATTTGGACTTGTATCCCATGTGCAACGGAATAACCGTGAATATAGCGCGTATACGGTATTGTGGCAGTGACGACTTTAACCATAGGCTCGGGCCAACTTGCTTGCATCTCTTCTGGTTGCATGCAAGGGTTCCTCAAAATCAGACCCACCCATCATGGTTGGCTAAGTTTAGTATTGCGAAGGTTTTTATCATTACTATTTTAATGTGTTAGGCTTGCCAGTTACGGCGCTGTGCGTTGCATGGCTAGTGCATCTCGTTGAAGAAAATAGGCCTACTTACTTAGTTCTATTTTTAGTATAAATAAAGAAATGCTCATCACATTTCAGTTCTCTAGATCTACTCCCAACTGTGCTCCCCAAGTATTGCTGTTCTGACCATCTAAACCGTCATTTAGTAGGCCTACGTAATGGTCGATTGGCTGGAGTGGGAGAAACGTAGGGACCTACAGCATACTCAAGCCATAGAAGATTAGAATTGACCTTCACTTTTGACTTATTTTTATTTCATTAATCAAGATCAAACTTAAATTATCATCTCCCTTGAGCTATTCATTATATACACTCAGCAGAACAGCAAACAAATGTAAATGAAAACCTTTCTATATAGCTACCGTATATACGCCTATAATATAACCTTGATCCATCTCATTTTTCAATAAGAGTCTGATCCTTTGAGATCCTTTATCACCGCTCGTACTTTTGAATGCATGCCACGCCATCATTATACTTGCCTTGTTAAAAATGAGATGAGTAACGTAATGAGCGCCCTGCGTGGCTGCCGACGGTTAAATTCCACTCCTGTTTTAAGGTTTTTCTTAAATTAATAATAATAATAATAATTACGTAGGGTTCCCGTGCAAGGACCGTACTAAACCAAGATTTAAATCTCTTAAATAATCCAGCATCGATAAGCGAACCGCAATAATAATAAGATATTCGTTTATTTAGAAATAACAATATCTGACAATAACGCAAAAATGTTTAGGCCTGCACGAGTGACAATGAACAATGCCAGTCAGCGCCAGTCGCTAAAATAAATGTAAGAAACTAGTAAATGTTTTTGTATAATGATCTGGGGATAAATTTAGAATCGTCTTTGGGTGGGAGAACATGGTTGTGTGCTCTTAATTGGTGCTTGGCGTGGGTACGGAGTGGATGTAAGAGGCAGAAGTTGGTGAAAACATGCTCTGGGTTATGTAAAAGGAAAAAGAGGAGACGCACGAGACGCGGCCTATTTTTGCTGCATCCATGATTGGGAATTAAAATTTCTTCTGAACTGTCCCCGAACCAAATTTTTCCTTCTGTCCCCCCAAACCCGCGACCAAGTCTCCGCCTATGCAGAGGATTACCATTAGGAGACAAGGCTTGTTTTGTCACACAACAGTCGACCATCTTCCATTCTTCTAATTCTTCATCCTCAATTTCCTTCTCCTTAATTCTTACCGCACCATCGTTGCTTCCTTGTCAGTCTTCATCCTTCTTTTTCGTGTCAGAGAACTTGATGCCTCTACCCAGTTCCTTCACTTAGACCAGCGATTTCCAACCTGTGGCCCGCGGGCCACAAGTGGACCGCCAGGCCTCAGAAAGTGGCCCTCGAGTCCTCGACCTATCAAGGATATTAAGAATACATAAGTACAAAACACTTGACAGAATAACTATTTCTATAATACATTTTTATATTTTTTCGGCTTGGTTGCACATCTACAGACGAGAACAGTCATATTATGCAATGAAATAGATTAAAAGCAAAAACCGTTCAATGCTCAATGATTCCAATTTTAATGTACTAATGATTCTGCCCATCACTAATCTTCAACAGGACATTGAAGAACTTGCTAACAATATTCAGCGACAAATATCGCATTAATGATTATTAAAGTATGAAGTGATTAAACTTTAAATAAATATTACTAATCTATATGATGTAACCGGAATTTATCCATGTTTAATTTGATTTCATTCTAGAATGCAGATGTGTCAAAATTTTAAATAATTATTTTTAGCCTTGTTGCCATCATGTCCTCCAACTAAATTAAAGTGGCCCTAAGTCGAAAAAGGATGGGAACCACTGACTTAGACCAATCTCCCTCTTTTACGTGTTTTCCTCCTTCCCCTTCTTCTATTTGTCTGACTTCTCCTCCCCGACACTTGATCGCCCTGAACCGGTGCAAATGGAGCGTCGCATTATCTTCCAAAGGACCGATATGTCTGAAGGATTGTCTCACCTTAAGACAAACAACCAGGCAGATCCTGCACTGCATGCACCATGCATCACCTAGTAATCCTATGGAATGCTCGCCTCTTTCTCGCGATTTTCTAAGAGGGTTAACCAGTCTGGCATCTGTTTAGTGCAGAGTAGTCCAAATTGTACAGCGCACATACATCCAATATAGAACTCGGTCCATCTGCCTCTGCATCCTATACTTCTTCAACGATTATTCCTAGCACAGTTCTTCTGAAGAACCATCGTTTCGACTCTGCAGCGGACTTCACAGAAATATATAAACTCCGCTGCGACTTGGAATACTGCAGATTAACATCATTTGTCAATTATCAACACAATTTCGAGGTGGCGATGTGTAGCCACGACCTTTCACTTTCTTGACTGGGGTTCCGCAGGCCTACTCTCGCTTTTCACACGGAGAACAAACTAGCGGGATAGGCCTATCCCACTCCTTTTTTATGCTATGAATAACAAGTTCTGCACTGCCCAATCGCCCAGTTCTGCTTCTCCAGGAATTGTTGTTTCTGCATGCATGATATTGCATATAAAATGTATTTGCACATGTAGGCCTATAGGCCTATAAGTTGTAGTGCCCAGGGGGTACTCAAGCGTGTTTTATAGTAATCTTAAGACTGTCCTATTTAGCCGGGGTTGGGTCGGGAACGCTTCTGAGTAGATGTCTTGAAGGGGCGCTATATAAATTTTCCGAATAAATATAAGTATTCATTTTTATATAAATTTAGCCAATTGGTTTTCTGAGTGATCTCTAGACATATATGTCTCTATCGGATTGGCGACTATAGGATAATGGACAGACCGTCTATGAAACGAAACGATTGAGGATGTCAACAACTAATAATGATAATGCAGAGCTGAGTTTCTCAGCGTTTCATTTAGTTTTCAGTGCAAATGTCTGAACATATAGCCAGCATGCATGGTTGCGTTATGGCGATCTAGATATTGTCCGTCTAATAATAGCCTTAAAAAAATCAGTTGCATTCAATTGATACCATTCGACTGCAGGTGGTACAATTTTTCTGCTTTGCATGGCTCAACTTTCCATCCAACCGGAACTGGTAAATAGAATTCAGTTAAATAATGCTTGGCCCTAAATGTTAAACAACTGCCTTATCGATTCTGTTTATATTAAACGCCTGTGAAATAGCTGGTTCCCGCGACTTCGCTTCTGTGGCTCCATAGAAATGTTGAGATGTTGAGATTACGATTATACGACAACTAAGCATTACTATATAGGCAATATAACTATACATTTGCTCATTTCTGAGCGGTTTGAAGGCGCTATATAACTGCCGCATTACAATCAGAATAAACAGATGTCTTGCTCTCCGAAATCCTTGGCTCTAAACGTTCGTTTGACTTTGACATCATCGTCTAGGATAAACCTCTTTAATAATATATATTCAAAATTTCATAGGCACTATACGTAATATCTCCAATATAGGCCTAATTGAACAAGCGTAAAATCAAAGCCTCTATTAAAGCAACTTGAAAGCCAAGTTCAGGGCACCATATTATTCACTAGCGCTCTTAATTTAATTGCCCGTCAACGCTTCTTTCAGCGATAAAAGTAGTCATCGCACGCTTAAGTGTCTTCAATCATTGCTAGCTACTTTCGGACATTCAGCGATCCAGCATGGTTGCCAGGGCCAAAGCTATCGCTTAGGCCTATACTTATCGCTAAGCCGATCGACTTACCTTGCAAATAGCTGTCAGCGGTTTCCTATCTATAATGGCATGTCGTTCACACGGTACTTAAAGGCGCAGACAATGCAAGACAAATACTATTTCTGTATTTCATGATTGTAATTTCATAATGTAATTGCCCCACCTTACCTGTCCGCCCTGCGGCCCTGGTCACACCGTGTGCTACCATTGGACCAAGAAGAGGCCTGCGTTCAGCTTCAAAAGGGTACTTTGTTATTAATAGATCGAACCTGCAGTGTGGCAACAGAATGTTTTAAATAGCTGGGCCAGTTGAATGGTACACCCTGCCAGCATAGGCGCCGACTACACAGAGGCAACAGGGCCATTCGCCCCAGTACTCGTCAAGGTCCTGGGGCGAGGACAATAGCTTCGCCCCAGTACTTTTTGGGACATTCGAATTTTCCAATAACAAAATTATAGAATGCCTGGGAAAGAGCTGGAAGAATTATCCGCCACAATCTGTACTCATTCGGGCCATATTCTTAAAACCAAACACATAGGAGTTAATACAGTTGGAGGGAGGGAGTGAGTGAAAGACCGAGACAGGAGCAGTCCTGGTGAAATGATGCGAAACGTTTGATGTGATACGCAGGGCCGTACCAAGCTATAATTGCGCACTATGCCTAGCATTAGGGCCTAATCTGGCGCTCCCACATTTTTCAAGAAAGTGAATATATGGAATGATCAAAGTAATTTTAAAAATGAAATGCATGGAGTATGAAAGTTATCCATATTGGCCCTCATTCATTCAGTGTGTATAGATGTGATTTAAAGAATAATTAAATTGTTCTAACTGAAAAAAATTAGAAGAAGAAAATTGGACTTTTTAGGGTGAAAAAGCCAATTTAATAGCACAGCTTTTTTAACACTGAAATTCTAGGGGGCCTAGTCATGCCAGTCATCGTAAAAACAACCATCAATCCATCTAGGTGCGGAACTCGACTTAACGATGTTGAACGAAGCACTTCAGTAGATTGTAGTCGTCACTTACAATGTAAATTCCAAACTGCTTGTTTATTTTGGATTTATGTAACTCAGTTTCACTAGATTCTTGGATCTGCCAATAACGAAGCTCGTTGGCTCTATATAGTATGCGACTATAGCAGTATATCATCCTCAGCAGCAACAGCAGCAGCATCGTCGTCATCAACAGTTTCTGACCACTGCCATTTGGCGGCAATGGTTACGAACAAATGATCTCCATTGCCTTAGGTAATTTGTCAAATCCATTGTTCCTCTCTATAATTAATTAATTCTGTCTTTTAATCGTCTCGTGCATAATATGGCATGTGACCAGCGACATAATATTACTACATACGCAGCGAGGAAGGGGGTTTCGAAATTCGGCGAGTTTGCGTACAGGTGCGTATGGCGGGGCGAGGGTATGGCGGGGCGAGGGTATGGCGGGGCGAGGGTATGGCGGGGCGAGGGTATGGCGGGGCGAGGGTATGGCGGGGCGAGGGTATGGCGGGGCGAGGGTATGGCGGGGCGAGGGTATGGCGGGGCGAGGGTATGGCGGGGCGAGGGTATGTCGGGGCGAGGGTATGGCGGGGCGAGGGTATGGAGGGGCGAGGGGTCCCGAAAATGTATACGTACACAACAATATAACTGTTTAATTTTGACGTACATAATTACGGAATATTACAATCAGAACTGTAAACCCAATCACGGACTCAGAGGCGGTGATCTCTCGTCTGACAGGTGGAGGACACTCAACGAGAGGGGTAGAAAATGGGGGGACAAACGTATAACGTGTCCCTCTCTGTAAGAGGTGGGGGCACTTGTCCCCCTCGACCCCCGGGATCGCCGCCTCTGCACGGACTATATTCCTGCTTAATTAATTTTATGTAGCATAAATGACACTCGCAATCGGAGAGGCCGGGCAGTGGAGAATGGTCGGCGGAGAAGGACACCTAGGCTTAATTATTGAGACAGCTGAGATAATACATTTCCACAATATGCAATGTCATTTGAACATACGTACATGTACAAGGCAGAGAACAGAAGAAGAATTATATAGTGTCGACATCTAGAGTGGGAGGGGAAAGACTGAAAGCTATGCGACCCTGAGAATGAGCGACTTCATCGCGAGACATAACATTATATGCCATCTCTGGATCACGAATTCCAGTGTACAGAGGATTAAATACTGTTAAATACATGGCATGATAGATAGTGTGCTGTATTGTCTGGCTGGTCGAACCGCCTTTAAAATTATTAAACAGTGTTATCTGCTCTGGAAGGTGTCATGGTAAGTAAGCCTATAAAACTAAGCAAGACAACAGATATCATGCAGTATAGTATAGATATTGGTTCATAATAGGGCCTAATTACAGTGTTCCAAACCAAACGATCGTGAGAGAAGAGACAGACAGACAAACAGAGATTGATGGAAGGAGATCGAGTGAAGCGAGAGAAGGAAGGATGGACGAAGGGAGAGAGGGAGAGACAGAGACAGAAAGAGAGAGAGACAGAAAGAGTTATGATTTCACCGAGCGTGAAAATAGGTTCACAATTAGGCCCAGCGTCTGAAGTTTATCAGTGGCCCTAACTTTAGTTCTTTTGGTAATTTTAATGCTAATTGTGAATTTACATAGCATAACGCAGCAGTATCTAAATGTGGTTCAAAAGACGTTTAGTCTACGTTACAATCATTACAAGTTGGCCTGGAACACTTAACAGTCCACTTTCCATAGCTTCATCTTAGAAGCTGCGAGAGTGTCCAATAAGAGTAGGCCTAGGTCTACTGTCGTCCAAAACTCCAAATCATTCCATAAGGCTGGAACTCTTGCACTGAAGAATGTATACCCTAGGCTTGATAAAATGATTCATTTCAGCTTCTGAATTATAATTTATGCCCTCGTCCTCGAGTTGCATAGGGTTAAGATCATGTCTTTAAACTCCTGCAGGGAATGATTAGATTTGAGTGAGGCTAACTTGTCAACAATAGCTTTAATTGTTTGCTATACTGACAACTTGTATTAATCCCAGGCAACTTAAACTGTCACGAAGTGTAGTTCCATGCATTGTCTAGGAAGTAGGAGAGAACCAATAATAGGCACAAGACTCGCTTAATTAGGGTCGCCTATTATCTAAATTCCATGGTCACTGATTTGTCCGCTGAAAATGAAAGAAGCTAACCATCTTACTTACTGACTAATAGCATTTGCATTTTCGAAATAGCCTACATGTTAGTAACTCATTGAGGCACTACTATAATTAATAAGCGTGACTGGTCTTTCAACTGTCCTTCAAGTAGCCAATACTCCACTGCGTCTTAAATAGGAAGAATGTGGGTGCATTTCGAATACTACGTGGCACTGTATTAAATGCACTCCATTTTTCAAAGTATGTTACTGAACCAGTATAGTTCAAAGACATGGTGTTTGTAATTCTGAAACAAAAAGTTGAAGTAAGATTTGTAACTAAAGTCTGCCATACTGGCAATTTAGCATGTTTTGTGTGTATCTGTAAGTGATATTGGCATCAGATTTTTTAGTGAAAGTTAGCAATAGTTAGTGGCTACATACAATTTAAAAAGCGTTTTATTTAGTAATACATTCATGGTTGTCGTGTGAATATCTGGAACAAATGAAACAGGAAGATCACTTAGGGCATGGACAGATGGCATTGAAGAATGACATTGAAGAATGGGGTGGAACAAATTACAATTGGCCTGTTGCCAGTTGAATGGCTTGAGGAAAGGGGGGTTGGGGGAGAGGGATGACCGGGCAGGATAGGCGGTCAGATCATAGGATCGTTGGAAATTTGGAATTGAATTCTTGCCCCAGTAGGCTACCTTTTACTGAAAGTCGGCGCCTATGTACCAGAGGCAGAGTGCAGAGCTTCCTCGATGGAAGCTTTCAAGTCCAGTCTCTAAACTCATTTATTTTCTGTTTACTATGATTGATGAACTGTTTCTGTTACGCGTCCTTTAAGTAAGATTGTTTTATTAAGGCGCGCAATAAATAGGCCTAATAGTTGTATTGTATTGTAAGGTCCAGCGTAGAGTTAACGTTGTGGCACTCACTAGCTGCCATTCAACAGACGTAGGCCTAATGTTCAAAATCTCAATTGGTAGCCCAATAAATTAAATTCGTCAGTAGGATAGGTCGCGTACCTCGGTAAGATAGCTGCTAGAAAGTTATTACCAAGAAGTCTATGCCTATAGGCCTAGTCTATTTTGCCTCTGACAAGCCCAATGCAATAGAACCAGTTGGACGGAACGATAAACACTGTCAGCGTTATGTTCAAAATAGGCCATAGCTTGACAAACAACAAACAAGATAGGCCTATTGTGTATCATTCTAGTAAGTTAAAATAAAGATAAGCTACTTGATGCATCGACATGATCAGATTAGGCTTATGACATTCTGTTCGAGGCACAGAATGGCTTTCAAATGGTGCTTTCAATGTTAGTAGAATATGATTACGATGCATGTTCAAGCTATGTATACCGATCGAGGGAAATGCATCAGGACTATTTTATAAAAGCCAGGAACATAATTCTATCAATTCAGGATAAAAATTTGTAATGTGGTGAACTTCGCCATTTATTGATATATTTGTATGGACCGCTGTTTTATCTTTAAAAAATTGTCTTAATCAGAGATTCGCCTTTCGGTGCGGGGAAAAGAGAGGTGCCGGATCTTCCGCGGGTTAAGAGTATGATAATTCTGAGATTTTTATGCAAGAAAACCATGATTTTGTGGAACCTAAATTAAATTATGGGAACTGTATTTGCAATCAGTGATGAGGTTTATCGGGAAGATAAAACAACAAAGAAGTTATTTCCAACATTGTATAGGGCGCTGGACAACCTTAATTAGTCTTCAAGGTCGTTTGACTTCTATTGTTAATATTTGTAATTATTCAGCAGGCATATCTTCAGTGATAAGAATTAAGAGAGGTTCTCAGGCGAAGATAGGTTCGCTGTTTTCGTTGAAATCCAATAGGCTACGTACAGTACGTCCCCTCGTATGACTATCGCATAACAACGCAGTTCAAGGTAAATTGATAACTGACCCATTGCGAAAAATAATACTATAAGTGTCACTGCGATGTTACGACTGGGTCGACAAATCCCTAACTGCAAAGCACACGGGTAACTGTCAGTTCCAGGAACCTATAGCTCACAGTCCAAGATGACGCCGAGTTGTCAGTCAATGGCTAGTTTTTAACTTCAGGCTAGTATCGTCAACTCCGACAGATTCACTCCATGTATTATCTACCAGACAGCAGAGTCCGAACGCTCCGATACAATTGCACCTACTCTAGCCTATCGCAACTGCCTCCTAGAGCTAGGTAAAACCAGGGCCGTACCCAGCTATCCATCAATCTGGCGCTTCCATATTTAGAAAATAGTGCAGTTTATGGAATAAGTTATTGCATCCTGAAATTTGCGCATTTTCCATATTCGCGTCCTGGGCCAAGGCCCCGCAGGCCCCCATGGTACGGCCCTGGGTAAAACTAAAACCGTAATCGCTGACTGCGCAACCTCGCGACGTCTGCTCGCTAAAGAATCGCCAACGATCGCGCGTTACTTCACGCTAGCCTTGTAAGGACCGATGCTCAAAAGATCAATGGGCCTACAACGTGTAAGGCGTTCGCGACCCGACGCTCTTCCTTCTGTGTGTGATAAGTTTATTTAACGACGCATTCATGACAATTAAGCTCTCTTCTCTCCTTATAATATAACATCATAGCCTCCTCTTTTGCACACTCCCTTTTGATGTAATCCCCTTAACTGAAACTTGGATCACTTCTGCGACTAACTCTCAACTTTGCAGCTGTAGACCTGACGGCTACTCTCTCATTGGCTCACCCCGACAGTCTAAAGCTTCATCCAAAATTTCAACATCTAACCTCGGGGGCGGGATTGCCTTCCTAATACGTGAACCAGCCGATGTCCTTGCATCTCTCACATATTCACACAAAACCTTCGAATCATCATCTGTCGCCATCAAACTACCGACATCTAAACTAACAATCTACAATATCTACCGACGTCATCAGCTTACTCTGCAAAACCAAGTGTTTTCCTTGAGGAATTCAATTCATTTATATCTGTTGCATTCTATGAATTTATCCTCACTGGCGACTTTAACATCCACGTCGACAACCCTGACGATCCATTTGCATTCCAGTTTCTTGCCTCTCTAAATTCTTTCAATCTAATCCAATAGATCTCTTTCCCTACTCACAAATATGGCCTCACCTTAGATTTGGTCATTACTCCTGTCTCATCCCGACCTATCACCAATCCTCAACAGTGAACTTAACTGGCCCTCTGATCATTTTCCCATTTTCACAAAGCTTAACATTGAACCATCTCCTCGTCCTTCACCCAAACTGCACTCATACCGCCGAATCAACTCCATCGACCTTGATGCATTCAAACTCGACCTTGAATCCTCCTCCCTGCTTCTCAATCCTCCAACAGACCATACTGATCTCTTGTCTGCATACAGCTCCACCTTGTCTAAACTCATCACCAAACATGCTCCAATCATCACAAAGCCTAAATCTCATGCAAAAATCCATGGTTCAACTCTTTTCTGCAAGCTCTCAAATCATCGCGCCGTCGCCTGGAACGAGCATACAAACGAACACACGACGTATCCATTCTCAATAGACTAAAACCGTAACAAACAGATACCAAGGCCAACTACTGGCCCAACTTCTCTCAGCCAAGAAACACTACCTATCATCTCTCATTCACTTAAATTCATTCAACCCTCGAAATCTTTAGAAAACTGGTTATAATCTTCTCCACCGCGGCTCCACTAATTCTCTTCCAGACTCTATTTCACATGCATCCATTGCCGACTTCTTTGCATCCTTCTTCACCGACAAAGTATCCTCTTTCCGTCGCTCGTTACAGACTTTCCTATCACAATCACCATCATCCCCCTCAGACGATCACGGTGACACAATTTTGAGCCTGCTACTGACGAAGAAATCATAACCCTCATCTAAGCCTTTCAAAACAAACAATGTGACCTCGACCCAATTCCAACCTCCTTACCAGGGGCGTCACTAGGGGGTGCGGGGGGTGCGGGCCGCACCGGGTGACACCATCAAGGGGTGACACCAAAATAAAAAAAATTGCAAATTTGACAAAGCAGACATAGCTCTGTCTAGTCGGGTTTCATAACCGTTCATTGTTAAATACATGAGCAGGCACAGGGTGCCACCATGCAGAGCGTCTGGTGCTTAAATGAATAAGACTCAGAGCTCAGAAGACCATGGTGAAAGTCTAGAGGGGTGACACCAAGAGTTTACCGCACTGGGTGACACCAACCCCAGTGACGCCACTGCTCCTTACTAAAAGACTGTGCAACTCTTCTCGTTCCTACAATTACGAGGATCATCAACTTGTCTCTATCAACCGGCACTTTTTCTATGCTTTTCAAGGACTCGATTGTTAAACCACTCCTCAAAATACCACCCTTAGAAAAAGAACTTCTGTCCAACTATCGGCCAATTTCAAATCTCTCTTTCTTATCCCAACTCTCGGAACTGGTTGTCCTCTCTCTTCCCAAAGGCTTCCTAAACTCAAAAATCTCGTCAACCCAAATCAATCTGCATACACCAAACATCACTCTACGGAAACACTACTCACCTCACTATACAACAAACGTGTTATGGCGATAGGTCGCCAACAAGTGTCTTGTCTATGCCTCCTAGACATTTCTGCCGCCTTCGACACCATTATAGACCACGCCATTCTTATCAAACGCCTTTCCTCTACAATTGGAATCTCTGGTACTGCCCTATCCTGGATCAAGTCATACCTTTCTTCACACTCTTTCACTGTCAATGCCTCTGGTCACTCATCAGGTTCTCACAGCCTCACCTACGGTGTTCCTCAAGGTTCTGTTCTTGGGCCTCTCTTATTCATTTTGTACACCTCCCCACTCAGCAAAATCATTTCTGTAGATCATCACCTTTACGCTGACGATACACAACTGTTCTTATCTTTCTCTCCTCAATCACTTACAGATGTAATAAATCACATTCAAAACACCATCGCCCTCATATCAACTTGGATGACCACCAACCTGCTTTGTCTAAACCCTTCAAAAAAAATCTCATTATTGGCCTCCGTAAACAATTGAACAAACGTACCTACCCCTTCGACCCTCTTCAAACAAACCCAACTTATCCTGTGCCTTACTCTTCTCCTGTCCGTAATCTTGGAGTCATCTTCGATAAGAACCTTAGCTTTTCTGACCACATCACTCAGCTATCACGCATCTGATATATGCACAACTGCGACCTTCGTCGATTGCGCCCAATTCTCAACCACACGACTGCATGCACAGTAGCCACATCAATTGTTCACTCAAAGCTAGATTACTGCAACTCTCTCTTTCACAACATTGATTCCTCACAAATAAGACGCCTCCAAACAATTCAGAATGCTCTTGCCCGCGCAGTCACTAAAACCCCCAAACACCTTATATAACCTTTGTCTTAAAATCATTTCATTGGCTTAAAGTTCCTCAACGCGCCACTAAATTGTATCTATCACCTACAATGCACTTCAAACCTCTCAACCCTCTTACATTCCTCAACTCCTTATCATCCAACCGCCCGGATCAACTCGCTCATCATCATATCTTTCTCTATCTCGACCTCCAGTCTCATCGTCTCTGAAATTCTGCAACCGCTCCTTAGTCTATGCTGCACCAGCACTTTGGAACAGACTTCCAAAAGAACTCCGTCAGTGTGCTCATTCCCACATTTCACCACCAAATAATAACCTCTCCTCCGCTTTCATTATCCCCTGCTATTACATGCTTTGGTCACGGCACTTTCGCATATTGATCTATGCCATTAATTTATAGTCTATGCCATTACTTTACAGTCTATGCATGCTGTTACTTAATCTATGTCAGTGGCGTATGGGGTTGGGGGGGGGTTGGGTTAAAACCCTCCCATTGGCATAGTTGAAAATATTTTTTACCAGCAACCTACAAAATAAGTTGGGATAAGTTTGGGACCGTGCCCGCTAGAGAAATAACAGACACTCACAGTACACTGGGTGCAGCATACGCGCCGACTCCACGGAGGCAACAGCTGTGGCATAGATTTTATGTATACCCGATACCGTATACCAGGGTGTAAATGAAGCAGAACTTAGCCTATAATGTGACAAGCCCAATGTATCATTCAATTATTTTCGGATATAGGACAGGGATATCAGACAGCTGTCATGACCCCTATGTATACGTACTATATATATAACTATATAAAATGGGTGTGCGTGTATATATTTAACTAATGTATATATATATATATAAAGAGATAGAAAGAGAGACTTATGTATATAGGTCAGTTCATCCTTAGACGTGATCATTGGACGCATTATACCAAGTTGAGTGTTCAGAAGTTTAAAATAATTGAATATAAATGATAAATGATATATATTGCTGCATTGTATATAGTGGATCAGTTATATCAGTAGGGCCCTAAGCAGTTATCTCTCGCTGGAAGGTGTTGTGGTAAGTTTAACTAAACATTCTTGTCTTTTGCTATAAGATGTTGGAGCAAGAATAGCACTAAGCAAAGCTAAGCGATCATTCCACAAGCAATGGCTCTAAACGTAGGCCTATTTGGATTTATTAGTAAGGCTTTGGTAACGTCGTCTTTCACGCAAAGAAACGGGTATAGTGTGCCAAAAAATGATTTGGACGCAATGCATTGGTGCCATTCGACAGTTCATCCAAATATCACAAAGTTGTTGAAGATCTTGGCAACATTACATTGCCTGTTTCCATCTGTACAAGTGAGCGTTCTTTCTAAACACTTCGCCGTCTGAAAACATATCTCAGGAACGCGACAAGCAAAATTAGGCTGAATTGATTAGCTCTTCTATATGTTCACCGTGAAATGACCCCAACAACCGAGAAAATAATCAATGAACTACTAAGGAAGCCAAGATTAGATTTCGTCCTGTGAAGCCAAGCAAGTTAAGACCAATATTGATTATGATTAAGGAATGAATGAATAAGCTAGGCCCTAATGACAAGAAAATTTAACTTCTACTGACAATCAGAAGAAGTAGGCCTATATTAGCCTATACTAAGATGTTAAGAAAAGAAAATCTGAGACTGACTTGCATAGGCAGGGCTATTTTATAATCATATCTAATTTAAGGCTTGAGTATATGTTTGTACATTTTTAGTCCATTGTTATAAATATCACTAGCTATGCGCCTTATCCGATTTTAATAAAAAGTATCTATATTTTGTAATATCACAAAAAACTGTTGCAATGCAAAAAACGGCAAAAATTAACAAAATTCTGTCTCATTGAGCCGCCTAATTTTGTAGATCTAGTGTGGAAAATGACTATCCCAAAAGTGACTACATTAACCCCCCTTTGGGAAATCCTGCTTACGCCACTGATCTATGCTGTTACTTTATACTCTATCGTCATGAAATCTTGACTCGGATTGCACTTTACACAAAAATGGTAGAGTCGTAGATTAAGATATGACACTCGATATGTATCTGAATATGCACGTCACCTACCCAGCTGCGATTGGGTGGGCATGCGTCTGTCGTGTATAAGAGACCACCTGCCTCGTCGCTACGTGGCGCCACGGGTTTTTGGTATTTGACCACCACACAGACCAAATACACAGAGGATGTAGGAAGTGTCATATCTTAATCTACGACTACATCTTTGCTTTACCCACTCCGTTACCGGGGTTACACGATTCAGCTCTATTAGCCTATAATAATATGAATTTCTGATTGCGTCGCGCAATTGAACGTAATGGCTAATATAAAAAAGATGAACTAAATTCCCACAGGCAATATTTTACTCTGCAAATACAATTATTTGCAGATTTTCCGTAATAGCAATAATTAACTAAATTTAACTGAATGTATTATTCATGTCAAAAAAATACTCTATATAATATTATATCAGAACTTCCCAGAATGCCAGTCTATTGTTTAATTATTGGTCCTGCATGTAAGGTAGTGACGTAGCCAAATATTGTGTAGATGGACGTGGCTGTGGTGTTGTCTCAGCTGATGATGGGCGTTCGGCTGTTGTTGGTTCTTGTGTTCCCTTTTGTTGCATACGGACAGACAATTGTCGACAGTTTTCGCGGGGATATTCGGTTATGCGAGACATCGTGCGAAAGTTCGTTTCCTGGGTCAGAGGAGTCTGAGGTTAGCGGATAACAATAAAACAATTTAATCCAATTCAGTTTGAAAAACGAGACCCAAACATCCTGAAATTAAGTTATATGTGTTAGTTGTTAAGACGTAGCAAACGATAAATTATTGCTAATTAATAATGTTTGGGCGAACTTGCGCTTTCGGGGGTATTTTACTAAAGTACATATTTGCGGCATAAAACGACAGCACAGACAATATATGCGCGGAGGGCACCATTTCTTGTCTAATTGCTTCATGCACATGATTTTGGTGGCCGTTAGGGCCGTTTATGTCTCTGTCCGTTTAATATGGAAAACGTTTTGCAATGTGCCGCATCGTGTCGAGGTGACGAAGGTTGGAAGCTTTGCCTTCTGTGACCGAAAGTTCTTTGCATATGACTAAAAACGAAACTGACCCTAACCCGAAACGGCCCTCACGACGCCTAAAATGACCCTAACTGACCCTCATGATTTGTCCAAAAGAGACGCAGCTACATGGTTACCCATAATAGAACGAGTTGTTCTTCCAGGTTGTGTTGATGTGTCAGATGAGGTGTTTTACAGAGGAATTATGTAAGAGTCAGGTTAAGCATTGTGAGGGTCGGTTAGGGTCAGATTAGGCGTCATTTAGGGTCAGGGTTAGTGTCGTTTTTAGTCATATGCAATGCAGGGCATCCTCCGTGCATATATAGTCTATGCTGTGGTTCAGGCTGGAAATACGCATCGTAGGAAAAAATACCCCCGAAAGCGCAGGTTTGCCAATGTTTGTTCTGTTTTTGTTGAAAAAGCACATGATGTTCAGCTTCTGCCGGCGCGGATGTCGACTTTTAAATCTGATAGATATTTTGGATGATTTCAACAATCTGAACGACACAAAGAACGCTTGCTTCAAGTGTAGGTCGCTTTAGTTTGATCAATCTTTCAACCTTTCTTTATGCATCTGTCAGTTAGTTTCCCTCAGACGACGCCCTAGTCATATTTTTTATTAACATATAAACAAGCAGCTCCTGGCAGTAATATAAACAACAGATATTGATATGACCTGAATCCTTTGAAACCTGTTGAATAATAACCAACTCTCCGTCAATGAAGTAATTGATGTTGTTCAGTTTGTACAGGATTGGCTTTGGTGTTCGATGATTAGCATCTGTGGTTATCAGACTTAGAAGTTAGAAGATTGTATTAGCGGCTCAAGAAAATCAATAGTTTGTCTCTGATGATGGCAATGATGTTTGTAAACCATTTAATTTTCATACTCATCAGTCAAACCCAGAAGAGAATATCCATGAATTTGAGGATTCTTGAAAAGTGCTTTGATCACACTTTGATTCTTGGGAGCTTTTCTTATTCAGGATTATTATTTTGCATCTTTTTGTTTAGCTTGTCGCGATTCTTACTCAGATGATGACAATATCAAAGCATGTCTGTTTGGGTGCGAGAGCCAACTGCCAACTGCAGAGCACCGGAAGCAACAGGTAATGAACAAACAGGCAGAGAAACATTAAGAGAGATAGACAGAGAAGGGGTTGGGTAAGGCAGAATAGTATATGTTCTGTTTACAAATATATATATACACTGTCCAGGAGAAAAGGACCCCTTACGCTAATACGAAAATAACTAGTAAATTTTCATCGATTTTTGAGATTAAATAACCGTTCTAATCTTTAAAAAATTATTAAAAATTCGGTAATTATGTATAACCTCTATTAAAAAAGTATTTTAATTGCAAATATGATAAGCACACCTGTTAGGAAAAGGGCATTCAGCTGTTTATCGATGCGGCTATTTGCCAATGGCGTATTCGTTGAAGGTTGTGTTGAGGCGAAAGGAAGACACCTTGTAGCCTAGTATTATTAAAATATCCAAATTAGATGTAAATTACATTTACAATTGATAAATGACACTTTAAAATGTTATGGAATTTGTTTGATTTTTTTATGGTACTGTTCTGAACACTTGAACTTTGATGCAAATGACCTCATCTTGATGTCATTATTGCTTGACATTGACTTTTATATTTTACCGGTATTAGCTAATTATGTCAAGATTAGAGTAGTTTTAAAATTGTAAAAATCACAGAGTATTTACTATCATTTTTGTATTACTCTAAGATGTCCATTTTAGTGGTACAGTTTGTTTAATAATCTGATGCCAATAGGCCAATCTGCTCTATCCTTCTCTGGCTTTAGTCATTAAGACGGTCCTGTTTGACATGGTTGGGCTGGGAGCGCTCTTGTTTACACTCTTGAACAGGTGCTATAAGGCTGTTGTAATAATAATCACTATTTGTGCTACTTGTGCACAACTGGAGCTTTCCGTCCGTCAATCAGTCATTTTGTCATTCATTTCTCAAGTCACAGTAAGTCATCTAGCCATCCTACTGGTCAGTCTGTGAAGGTCTTTCTTCCAAAGAGATGTTATTAAATGTGAAGGTGAAATGTTTAGATGAAGGACTATTACGACAGTCAGAATCTGCAGAACTTGTCTCCAACGCTATACGTAAACAGGCTCTATAGTAATATGATCGAGAAAGTTGGTGAGAAAATGAGTCGATCGTACTATACTCAGACGCTCAATGGTGGACTGGTGGTTGTGGCAGCCAAGTCGTCTCTGGTTGCAGACGACAACGATAACCCGTTTGGAGGTAAGAAGTTTCTAGAAAAAGTGTGTTACGTTTGAAATTGTACGTAACATTTAGATGACGTAGGTCAAGTGTCACTCACGGTTTGAAGAGGTCTTTAGCTGAAGCAAAAAAATTATGACAGCAGGTCACTGCGTTAGAAGTGTACCGTTATTGATACTCATTTAGTATATGTGTAATTTTGCTGGTTATTAGACCAATCGTTTATAATCATTATCGGTAAAAATAATTGGCTCTGAATTTTTTTTTTAAATTGTTTTTTTTTGAGCAGCTCACCAGATGGTAGGTGTTCTAACAATGCCATATACTGGCTCATCTACCAGTAAATGTCTCTCTGTGACCAGTCAAAAAATAATGCTTGAGTGCATTTATTTGTTTTTTTGCACAAATGTCATTGTAAAAATAAAAAAGAACAAAAATGTCTATTTTTATGTCTTATTATTTATTTATATTTAGCGTTTTACTGCTTATAGACACTTTGGAAACATCGGTACGTCACAATTGATTGTATGTCAATTTTCTTTGCTGTACACATACGCGTGATTGGTCCAGTGACAACCAGTGCAACTACCCAGCACAAACACCCACGTTTTTTATCATGGCGAGTGCAGGTATCGAAATACTATGGTGTAATTGTAATTCAGCCAAGCTTCAGTGTGTGAGTTGTGGTTGACAATGAAGATTACAGCAGTACTTCTGTGAGGTCTGTATAAGGTACTACAGTAGAGCTGTACCGATTAATCGGCCGGCCGATTAATCGGACCGATTATAGAGATATTGGCATATCAGATATCGGCAAGATAATCGGCGCCTTTATTAAAAATTATTTTTTTAATTTTATAATATTATTTTCAGTCTATGAAAGCAAAATGACGACAGCAACATCACTGTATCTGTGAAGGACGGCATTTCGTTCCATTCCCATATCGTGTCGTCGATCCAATGTCTTCTTCAGACCAGTGGTGAGACCACCCGTTGTGCTAGTATAGACCATGAGAATGTGTCAATATAGGTCTTGTGCAGAGTGAGTCATAGTGCCTGCTTATGGGCCAAGGAATGACTGGCCAATTCAAGCCAAGGAATGACTGGCCAATTCAACAGAGAAACCGATGAATGTAGTACATTCATCGTGGAGGCATGCCTAATGAATACATGCTAGCTGCCAATCAGATCTCCCCCAAACATTTCAGTTGCCTGAGAGGCTGAGACTAGATGGGTGGCTGTGAATAGGCCATTAATTACCCTGGGCACAGTTCGACAGCGGGCAGTAATCTGTATTGCCTGCCTAGGATTAGTCCCCAACCACATGCATTCGTCTCCTACTTAGCAAGTGTTTGCTTGTATTACAACAATAGGCAGTAGCAGTAGGCCTATCTTTTGCGACCGGACATCTTGGCAAACACAATGAAATAATTGGCAAAATAATCGGCTAAATAATCGGTTATCGGCAAATGAATAATCGGCAATAATCGGTATTGGCATAATCGGCAAAAAGTGATATCAGTACAGCTGTACAGTAAAGATCTTTATATGAGCACAATCAATCAATATCGTTTTTATTGACTCCAAAAAAATGCAGTAATTATTAACATTACCATACATACAGCAATTGTCAACAAAAATAACATGATGGAGAAGAAAAAAATATCAATTGAACAACAAGTTGCTGGATTAGTTTGGTATTGAAGTGGGAGGCAACTGGGAAAGAAAAATCCCCAAAGGAACCGTATGGTTCCGCTAGCAGGAGACACCCTTTCATATAGTATTGGGACAGCAGATTGAAGAAATGAGGCAGACAAATGCGAGTAATTTTAACTTTTAACTAGTTAACTAAGCCAAGGAAGTTTGACCAGTACATGTACTCATTATGAATAGTTTAACAGATACATTTTAAGTCTAGCCTTAAACAGACGGAGACTACAAATTTGTCGTATAATGATCGGTATAACATTCCAAGTCGATGGACCAGTATATTTAAGGGAGAATTTACGCGTATTTGCTCGACAGAGGATGGGTCTGTAATTGGAAGGGGATCGTATATTGTAAGGGTTCACAGTAGAGATGGGAATAAAATGATAGTCAAAGATTGATGGTAGTTGTTTGTGGACAAATTTATACATAAACTCATTCGTTTGGAGTAATGTAATCTGGTGCAAATCCAGAATATTTAAGTTCTTAAACAGGTAATCGGACGAGCAGCAGTAGGCTAAAGGGACACCGGCAATAAATCGAACAGCTCTTTTTTGCAGCAAACTTAATGACCGTAATCTAGTGGGATAGTTGGAGGCCCATATAATATTGCAATAAGTAAGGTAGGGATATATCATAGTGTAATAGAGGTTGGTACGAATGCTGATAAGTAATAAATAAGCAATTCTCGATAGCACTCCTATGTTTCTGGCAAGTTTTGATGATATGCTAGCAATATGATCTTTCCATGAAAGAAATTGATCAACCTGGACTCCAAGAAACTTGGTTGAGGAAACACAAGATATAGCAACACTGTTGATTCGGAGCTCACTAACATTCGCAGGAGCATTCTTCCTATGCGATCTAAACAAAATGTAAGTAGTTTTTGATAAATTCAAAGATAACTTATTTGCGGCGAACCAGTCATTGACATTGGAAAGTTCGTTGTTAATCAGAGAAATTAGGGCTTCATAAGAGTTGTGCGAGGTGAATATAGACTCGTGTCATCAGCAAAGAGAAGAAAGTGCAGGAGGCGGGAAGCATGGGGAAGGTCATTGATAAATAATAGGAATAAGAGTAGTCCTAATATTGAGCACTGAGGTACTCCAAATTTGATCAAGTTAGGGGTGGACAATGAGCCATTGCAATATACTAGCTGATACTGGTTGCTGAGGTAGCTCTTAAACCATTTTAACGCAACCCCACGAATACCCATATTTTGTAGTTTAAGAAGAAGTAGGCTGTGTTCGACCGTATCAAAAGCTTTGGCAATATCGATGAACACACCTATTGCGTATTCCTTGCGATCGATTTCCTCCGCTATTCTATCCTGAAGATTAATATGGGACATCACTGTGGAATGCCCAGGTTGGAAGCCATGTTGGGTTGGACATAGTATATTTTGTTTCATGACAAAGTCATAAAGTCTTATATGCATGACTTTTTCAAGCAATTTAGAAACTTCATGCTGCTTTTATTAGGAACCCCTCCACGGCAACTAATAAAAAATACAAAACTTATAGAAATAAAGTTAAGTCCTTACGAAACAAAATTGAAAGAGACTATTATCAACTTGAATTCAATAGGTATAAATATGACTTAAGGCAAACTTGGCAGACCATTAAATCTATCCTGAAATCAAAAACGCCAGATTCTTTTGTCTTTTGGGCCCTGCAGTCATCCATGGCTGTTTATAAGCATTAGCTTTTTTTGTTTTAGTGGTCCGTTTTGGAAAAGCATCATCGTAGGCCGTTTTAACTTATGGTCATAAGCAGTAACAGGGTCGTTATTTTTGCATGCATTTAGCGAAGTAGACCAGTCAATCTGCTCTAATAGATCCTTAAAGCGACAGTTTGACACTTCATCATATCGACGGGAAAAAGAAACGGTAGGGTATACCTTATGGGCGGGGGCAAGCTCAGCCCAAATTAAAATAAGGATCAGAAATATCTTCTACAAGTATTCTGGAATCAACAATTTTAGACAATCTGTTTGTAAACAAGTTATCGATCAGGGTGGCTGGTGATGAAGTAACTCTTGTGGGACGAGTGATAATGGGTAAAAAATGGTTGACAGAGGTAGTTTCAAAAAACTCATTTGAGTGCCTATGATCATGAATTTTGAGGAGATCAATATTGAAGTCTCCAAGAATAAAAACATCTTTATCCCTATGCTGCTGGAGGGCTGCTAACAAAAGGTTCCATTGTTAATTGAACAGCATTAAGTCTGTGCCAGGCGGCCTATATACAACACCCATTACAAAGTAAGAACCATTTACATATGGGAACCGAAGGAACAACGATTCATAGGTGTGGTATGGAGGACCCTTAATTGGCAGTGTAAAGGGTTCATACAAAACAGATTGCTTAATAAAAAGGGTGACTCCACCTTCACGACCTGTATCACGACATTTAAATTCAAAGTTGTACCCTTCAATGAACACAGTATTAGCCATTGGCACATTTAACCAAGTCTCAGTAACAGCCAGAACATCAATATCTAGAGTTAAAAGTAGAGACTCTATAGACCAAAGATTATTCAAAATGCTACAACAGTTAATATGCGTGAACGAGAATAATCAGTTATTCTTTAAGGAATCAGATAGGATAGATGAGCACGTGCTATAGGTTGATTCAAGTGGTCTTAGATTGAAGTAATGCTCGTCAGGGTCTAAGTCTGTGTTATTCAGTAAGGCACGAGATGATTCAATGTCAGAAAAAAGTTCCAGTCATGGTCCATCCCCAAGTCGAGTCAGGAGTGATTCATCTGCGCTTGTATTCTTCGTACATTCCCTATATACATCCTCCTGAACTATATGATCAAAGGGGAATATACTTGCAAGACACGAAGAACAGTACCAAGACTCATTAGCACGATCGTCTATAGGCCCAGAGGTGTGTGCTAAAGTAATTATACGAGTACAAAGGTCACAATGAACTTGGCTATCATTTGAAGAGCGTGCAACAGAAATGTAGAGGATAATATGGGGCTCACAATACCATGAGGGACACATATGTTACAAATAAGCAATCAGTCAGGTTCACAATAGTGCTTATTTAGAACTGCAAAACATACATAAAACTTATAGAAGCTCTAAACGGCGAGAATACTGAAAATGTCACAGAACCCAATAACCTAAGGACACAAGGAATGAACTAAAACGTAGACTTGCGGTGATTGAATAGGACATGAAAAATACTAAATGGATGATCGACATTCATCATCTACTGGGTTACAAAGCAGAACTGAAGTTCAAGGCAATATATAGCCTACGGAATTTAACACAGTAGAGTTGAGTGAGAAAAGTTCAGGTAGGGCTTTTCTTTAGGTGCCCAAGATCGCTCATGTGGTTGATGCGTTTTGGTTTTTCATCTGAAGAGTCGCTGATTTTTACATACGTCAGGCCGCCCATTGTCCAGGTGGAAGCAATCTTTTTATCCTTGACCGTGGATCTAGCGACTGCGAAGATGGCAGCGTTCAACTTTGTCAAATTCTCATTTATGAAGATCAATGGCTTACCAGCACAGCTCTACAGTAAAGATCTTTATATGAGCACAACAATTGATAAGAATTCTGATGGTGTGATGCTGCTGAAGATTTTGGATTTGATTTATTCTGCTGCAGGTGATTCATACAATTTCATGGAGACAAGAGGCGTTGTCATTGGAGCAGTTGACATGTCGGCGTTGAATGCCAACGAGCAACTAGTAGATGGCAATGGGCAACAGGTGCTTGAAAATCGACTCGAATCTGAACTCGTCTGGAGAACGTGCATCATTGTCAAGACTGGAACATCGCGCTTGCTCATCGCCTGTCTTATTATTCTGCTGGTGATGCTGATTGTATGGATTTGGGCCAGTTCACCCACAGGGACCACGAAAGGTCATCAGGTAGTGGGATGATTTTCATCTTCTTTTGACATTCTGTTGTTTCTCGATTGTAATTGCAAATTGTTAAGTGCTCTTGATTGTCATCTAATTTTCACATTATCCCACAATTCTCCAATTGCAATGACTATTCAATTATGATGCTGCATGTTATAGTGTTCGATGGACTCTCGATGGATCATTCTTTTTTAGAGCTGTACCAATATCACTTTTTGCCGATTAGGCCGATACCGATTATTGCCGAGTATTCATTTGCAGATACCCGATTATTTAGCTGATTATTTTCATGATTATTTTATTATGTTTCCTCAAGATGTCCGGTCCCAAAAGATAGACCTACTGCTGCTGCCTATTGTTATAATACAAGCAAAGCACTTGCTCCGTAGATGACTTAGGCATGTAGTTGGGGACTAATCCTAGGCAGGCAATACAGATTAGACACACTGCCCGTCGTCGAACTGTGCAATTGGGTAATTAACTGGGTAATTAAAGGCCAAGCAACGGCTGGCCAATTCACAGCCTCCCATCTAGTCTCAGGCAATGGAAATGTTTTGGGGAGATCTGATTGGCAGCTAGCATGTATTTATTAGGCATGCCTCCACGATGTGTATTCATCATACACATCGGTTTCTCTGTTGAATTGGCCAGCTGTTCCTTGGCTTGAATTGGTCAACCATTGCTTGGCCTTTAAGCAGGCACTATGACTCACTCTGTGCAACACCTATGTTGACACGTGCTGAGCAAATAAGTTGCTATAGTGAGTAAGTAAGCAGTAAAGCACATCAATAGAAATGTTCAAATTCTTTTCCTACATAATTCTCTGAAAACTTTTCAGTCCAGTCTGTTAAAGGAATAGGAGTTGATCGATGAAGCTCCACTGCTCCGGCCATCATCAAGTTGACCATCCAATGAGTTATTTGCTCATTTTAGAGGCTTCAAATATATTTGAAAAGGAAACACCAGCCTCATTGGTGTTTCTGGATGCCTGGCATGTTTTGTATTACCTTTCTTGTTGCCTTGTTGTTATTGTTGTTGATAATGGATTTTGCGGCTGACTGCACGCATTTGAATAGGGCTAGGTTGGATACCTTTGGGCACTCCAGACTATGTTTCTCAAACGTTGCAATAAGATTTAGGGGCTTCAACACAAGAAACTTGAAGCTTTATGTGTCGGGTACAGTTTGGGTAAACTACGGGAACCCTCAATTTTTTTTATCTGGCTCTTGACCGGTTGATGGGAAGAGGAGAAAAAATGCTAAGGAATGGTGTCTGTAGGTCAAGAACTGACTGAGATAGCACAAGTTAAAAATTGTTTACTTTATAAAGTCTGTCATTTATGGTGAAATCGGGGGTGCTTTCAATCAAGAGGTCGGGTTCAAATCCTGCGAGGGCAGAAGTTTGTATTAAGATTTCTGTTTCACATGTGCCACCTAGCTATAATGATATCACTGACTACACTGTCGTTGGGAAGATGAGACGGCGATGGAGAGAACTGGTCCTCATGGTGTGGCACGGTGGCCGAATGGTTAGAGCGGTCGGCCAGTGTGCGCTGAGTGAGCGGGTTCGACCCTCGTCCGATGCATCACTGTGTAGGGACCTTGAGCAAGTCCTTCATGCACAATTGCTCTGTAGTACAACTGCAATTGCGCCGTCAAGGCATGTGCACTTCTGAGCAAAAGATGTTGGAAGAAGAGCGATATTAAATTTCTGAATAAATATATAAATGCCAAAACTAAGAAAATTATGCTGTCATCACTTCATATCAATGGCTGATTCAAGCCTAGCTTAATGAACTACGTTTCTCATCTTCTGCTACGTAGTGAAAATACTTGTCGTCATGCCAGTGTTGGTAAAAATTTGTCTCCTCATTTAATCGTTAAGTTAGGGGCATACGATAGATGATAGTGATGATGAATGACCATTGATGGGGAGATGAGGAGAGAGAGCGGATCTTAGAAATTGTCCTTTAAGGATGCCTGCCGAGTGGAGGGAGAATTCACACAGAAGAGGGCAAAGGGGAGAGAGCGGTCACTCAAAAGAGTACAAATGGAAGGGGTCATGCCCTATTGTCAAAATCTGCTTGTTAGTTTGCTGTTATTTCCAGCCTTCAACACTGACCTCAGTCTGTCCTGTACTGGATTGACTTTAGTGGATTGGAGAGGGGAAGGGAATGCAAAACTTGTAATAATGAAGTTCCAAAGTAGGTCATTTTTTTAGATAACGTTTTGTGATTGGTTGTGGTTTCTTTTGTGGCAGATGTTGGTTGAGGAAGAGAAGCTGAAGCAGCTTCCATGCACTGCTGTTGATGTAGATGACCTTCTGTTGAACGGTGATGAGGCAATGAAGGATCCACGCTCCATTCTGTCTCCGAACACGGTCGGAGCAATCGAAGCTGTCAATCCTCTGCATCCGATTAAGATTAAGATCGTCTCTGTTTGACTGATTGTTTGCCAACGTGACCATGAGTTATGGTGATCATAATCTGGATAATTATTTTGGTGATTTTAATACTACGTTTTACTGTGCCTCATTTTCTCTCTGCTTCTGGTGAATTTGACTTCTGCGTTAGCTTTACTAACTTCCGCAAATTAACAATATTGGCTCCATAGCTCACATCTCCCGTGATGACATTACAATGACTGCCTAGTATTTATTATCCTATTCCCAGTCAAATGTGTTTCGATGGCTAAGGCCATGCAGACTAATACTAACTTGCAGGTTGTTGTTGCCATTGTTGCTCAATCAGTTTCTGTGGATTACATTGAATCAAATTGTTATTCTTATTAAAATCTCAACACTTGGAAATATTTCAGCCATTCTTGGTAATGTCTTAGGCGTTTTTTATGCATAATAATAATAAAGATTATTTTACTGTTACTACTATAGGCTATTTATACTATTGACATTTTATGTTGCCCTATTGTAGTAATTCTATGATTGTTGAAAGTGTTTTTGTTTTCAGCATTTCTTGGTTCCTGTCAGGCACTGAATGAAAACAGAATCAGCTGTGGATTATGTTGGCTGTTCTTTGGGTTGATGGAATTTATTGCAAAGCATTGATTGTGCTGCAGTGGATTTATGTCTCTTTTCTATCACTTATTTCTCTGATTGAGTTATTGTTCGGTTTTGCTACGTTAGTTCAATTTCTTCTTTGCTCTTAATTTTCGTTCAGTTAATCTCAATGATCATTCATCCGATCGTTGATGTAGTTCAATCTCCTAGTTCATTTTCTGACATGCATCTAGGGAGAGGCAGCTGATTGAATTTTGCTGGTGATTGAAAGAAGAGATTAATATAGTACCTGTGCACGGATGACCAATTTGTTTTCTCTTTGGTCAACGGTTGTAAATATTGTTTTTGTTATTGTATTTGATCTTTGTTCAGCCTGTACAGATTTATTTGGAAGAAATGTTTACACCTTATTAAGAATTATTTCTTCTCTGCCAAATACATGAAACTCCCAACATTAAGTGAAAGTGTTACTTAGTTTGTCTTTCAGTCCATCCCTCTCTCTCTCTCTCTCTCTATCTTTCGGCTATATGTCTGTCTGTTTTGTTCAGTTTCTGTCACTGTGCCTAACTCTTGTGTTTTTCTCTTCCTGTCTTTGACCATGTCTGTCACTATGAATAATTCCATCCTGTTAATTATGGCAGAAGCAAAGATAAAACGTATAATATGTTTGTGAGCATTCGGACGCAGAAGTTTCAACTTTAACTGGACAATGTTTACACTGGGAAGTTGATTTCAGATAAAATAACTTGCAGATTATCTCTATATAATTTTATACAACTTTTTACATATATAAAAATATGCGCCTATAAGCACGTGAAGGTGGCCTTATTAAATTTTTTCCATAAACCAAGTGGGTTTGGTTGACCTTAGAATAAAAATTATATATAATTTTTAGCTGAAAACTTGCACATCTTCACCTCTTGATAGAAACAAAACTAGAGGTGCCATATGAAGAGATAAAAGTTAAAATATAAGACCATAACAATTATGGCAAATGTACTGAAATATTGTGTGTGGACATTTGTGTAATACTGTGTAGGCCTATGTGTGTGCTTCTGATGCGGACAATTATAAAAAAATTGTCACTGAAAATTTATATAGCGCCACTTCAATATATGGACTCGTCAGAGGCGCTGTCGACCAGTCGCAGTTAAGCCACGATCGAATGGAATGGTCATCGAGCAATGTCAGTAGGTTGAGTTGGAGATGATGTTCGGTAGTCGTCTGTTGGTCCTGATGGTAGGCGCTGCCTTCGATGCCTTCATCGGTCGGGATGTATAGGCTGCTGCTGCTGCTGTGTCTTTCTTCATCGTCGATGGAGAGGATGCGGAGGGTGCGGCGTCTTCTTCATCGGTCGACCAAGTCTGCGCAGAAAACACGTCACGGTCGAATAAGAGAATGAGAGCAAGAAGATTGTTAAGGAAAGATAGTTGAATTGGGGATAGGGAAGAGGAATAGGAGGAAGAAAATTAGGAGAGATATAGGATGGTAGTCAGCCGGGGTCGTTGGCTACAGGATCTATTATTTCCGCTTTTTGCTGCTGCGAGACAAGCGAGGTCGGCGTCGAGAGGTTGATGATGAAATAGATAACCTTGAGCTCACTGGCGCCGCAGGTACCAAGCAGCTAGTCCACCAGAATTGTCGGGGAAGATGAGTAAGAAAATTGAAGAGGCATTGAGGGAGAATATTAAGAGAATTGAACAAGTGCTGAGGGAGGAGAGTAAGAGAATCGAAGAATTATTGAGAGGGAAAAGTAAGAAAGCTGAGGAAGGGTGTATAGGGAGGCGTGGAAGAGGATTGAAGAAGGGTTGAGGGGAGCGTTGGTTACCATGGTGCGAATGATAGGTCGTCGTTTGTTGTCGAGGACGGAAGTGCGTTGGAATCCGTTCGATGCTTCCTCCAATCGCGTCACGAGATCAGTCTTATCGTGAGCCCATCGACGAGCATTCTCTACCAACTTCAGTGCAAGAACAAGACACAGCAAAATCAGCATCATCATCCTGCTTCATTATCATCGTCATCATTAATTATCATTGTCAGCGTCACTACCGTTATTATCATCATCATCATTTTTATTATCATCATCATCATTTTTATTATCATCATCATCATTTTTATTATCATCATCATCATTTTTATTATCATCATCATCATTTTTATTATCATCATCATCATGCATTGACGACGACATGGATATCGGAGATATCTCGAGATATCAATGATATACATGTGGACTGACTGACCTGTTGTTCGAGTGATCTGATTCGTTCTTCATCGCGGCTGAGTTTGTGCCTCAACTGAAGCACCTCCTCCTCGTCCTTCTGACTTCTCGACATCATTCGCTGCTGTTCCTAAAGAGACAGATTCGGCAGCAGATTCAGATGAGTTACCTCCTTGAGACAGATCACTTCCCTTGAGAATTCAGTTCATCTCTGAGACTGAATCTATCGCATTACCCAACAAAGCAGCTGACCGTAATAATTATTCGCGCATCACTTTATCAGACCGACGTGAACGCTAATCGGAGAATGCAAGATGTCCCATATGAATGATATGATCATGAACACTACTTACTTATTTACTTCAATAGAACAATATTTATTTGGAGAGTTTGGTCTGTGCAGCACACACGCATAAGGGGTCCTACACACACACACGCGTGCAAGCACGCACACACAAGCATACAAACAAGCAGCTGCTTACGAGCCTGAACTGCAATTCCTTCATTTCTGCCGGTTATTGCGTGATACAAAATTGACACTGCAATTTCGATTACCGCAATTACTGCGAATTATGTGTGTATTTAATGGATATATTCAGTTAATTGAGGTCCAAACAACATTAAGCCGGTAAAAGAATGCTGAGCACCAATTAGAGCCAATAGCACATCAGATCATCGTATGCATCATGCATGCTATAAAAATTACTATACAGCTGAGCAATGGCACTATAGATTCATGACTACAAAAGGAAGCCAATCATAAAGTCCTCAATAAATCATTATAAGGACAACTACGGACAACTACAAATATAATTTTATAACGTCCTTTCCAATTTCTTAAACCGAATAGAAGTCGGATATATATAACATACATTTAATTTGTCACAGTCAAGGCAAGAAAAACTTTAAAAAATGTAATGGTAGTTCCACGCGCCGACAGAATAGACCTACCACCCACCTTTAGAGAAGCCTCATCGAAACGGGGCAATTAGGGCTGACAAGGGAGAGGCCCGCATTTACTTAAGGCTAGAGGCCCATGCCGTTGCAGTGGGCGTTAATCTGGAAATTGTTTCGGGTATTTGCTTATAGTTAAGACCCATAAAACGCCATTCGTGTGTTCGTTTACGGCCCATCCATAAATTACGTACGCAAAAAAATCGGATTTTCGGACCGCCCTCCTCTGTAACGTGGCACCGCGTAGGCCCTACATTTCGTGGACCCTCCCCACATGCGTATACGTACATTCACTTTGAGCTCTCCCCACCCAATTGCAAAGGTTGCATGTATAGCTAATGACATTTATAAGACATTTCTTTGACCACAGGCTGTTTATTTTTGTTAAGCATCATATTTCATAGCTTAAGTTTGTTACCTTTAATCATGAAGAAATAAAACACTAACGATAACACTAACATTTTAACACTAAACACTAACATTTTAAAGATTTGATGCTAAAAAAATTGATTAAACTGGAATATAGTCTGTGATTGAGTTTACAATTCTTATTTTAATATTCCGTATTGTGTAAGTCATAATTAGACAATTATATTTACGTAGTCCTACGTACATATTTTCGGGACCCCTTCCCCACCATACACAGTATGATGCACCCGGACGCAAATTCGCCGAAATTCGAAACCTTCCTTCCCTCGTTGTGTACATAATAATTATGATTAGATTCGTTCAGGTGCTAAAAAGCAACCATGTCCATACTATACATATATGTATATATATATATTTATATACATGTATATATATAATATATTAGGCCTATCACAGTACTACGTGCCATGTGGTAGTATCAATATTTATATTGCACTTGTACATGTATGCATGATACTCCGGTTTCCATAGACATCAAAAACGACAGTTGCATATATTAAGTAAACGTATCGGAACATTGTTCAAATCATCTCCTGTTTTCCTCCTCTTTCACATCTCTTATATTCTAACCCACATCGTCCAGCTTCTCTTCCTCACCTTAATCTCTTCCTCTTCTTCCTCCTTATCATCCTCCCTTTATTCCATATGATCTTCCTCCTGTTCCTTCATTTGTCTGTCTTCTTGCCTTCGTCCCTTACCTGGCACTGTTCGTCTTCATTATATCACCGTAAAAAATCGACTTCTGTGATCGATGCTCAGCTCAGCTCACCTCTCTTTAACCCATGGGTCTTTCTAAGCTCCGTCGACAGAGGGCTTGTTTAGACACCAACCGCACACCAAACGGCCAATGCAGATTCGGACAAATATTCATACATCACCTCAGACATGTAGACAGAGGCACCGAGAAACATATGCAGGAGTGACACATAGACAGACGGACAGACAGACGCTGGTTTGTTGACCTGTGTGAATCATACCGTTAGCATTTGATTTTCGAGTCGAAGTCTTTGGTTCTCTTCGATGATTTTGTCTCTGGCCGTCTGACGCTCTTTATCTGCCAACGAACCAATCAACATCAGCAGCCAATGTTTACTCAGACTAACAAATGCATCAACGTTTCACCTCCCCACCCTTCATCAGAAACAAAAATCCAGAAATCTATATAAATTATAAGCCTAAATAAAGAGAGAATTCTGTCTGTCTGTGTGTCTCTCTGTCTGGCGATCCATTAGCACAGTTTTACAGCTGTTCACTTGAAAACTTCACCGTTGGCTCGGGGAACACCTGAGGCACGTATTCGAGGGGTTCATGAACCCCCTGGACGCCGTCTTCCAGGCCAAAAACCTGCCTCTGGATTACTATCCCCAAAGCGTCCTTCTCATTCGCCAAGAGCGCCACACCTTTCTTTTTTACACCGTCATGAATGAATGAATGGTTTGGGAGATAAACGTCTGCACAGTCGGTCACGTGGATATGAAATTTGTACGCATTTGCACACTTTCAGACCTATTGACTCGAGACCTTCGCCGTTCCCTCGGGAAACACCTCGGACAACCAGTAGATAGGCTGGAGAACCCGTGGCCGCCGTCTTCCTCCTCTCCAGGTCCAAAAACCTGTCTCAACCCGGGCGAACGCCCGATGTCCCAGCTAGTAAATAATAAATTGAACATAATATGCTGCGTCATGAATTTGCTATCTATTTATCTATCTATCTATTCATCCATCCATCCATCCATCCACCTATAGACATCAACCCTGCCTTCATCCAACCATCTATCCAGTAGTCCGCCCTCAGCCAATAGGCCTCGTTCTGTAAAATTATAGAAGTGATACTATAGATGTTGTATATTTGCTTGTAGACCCATGTACATGCATTTACACATGCATGCCACCGCTACCCCGACCGTGATTGCGATTTTTTTGCTGCTGTTTTTTGTTTGTTGTTATTGTTGTGCTTGTTGTTATTCTGGTGATTGTTGTTGTTATTGTTGATATTGTTGATTGTTATTGTTGTTGTCATTATTATTATCATTATCATTATTATTATTATCATTGTCATTATTATTATTATTATTATTTTATTATTATTATCATCATCATCATCATCATTATTATTATTATGATCATTATCATCACCATAAGACGAATAAATTGACAAACTCTGTCAATTTCTTCGTAATAGATTATGATAATTCTCCCTTGTCCAGATTTCTACTGCCACCTGGAACTAATAATCCGACGCAACTGCCGTGTACTGAGTGCTTTTCGTTGTTGCTTATCTGAATAGTGACAATGGTTAATTGTTCGTGCGTTGTTTTCCGTTGCTCTGTTTCATCGATCAATTCCTCGTCGTCACTGTCATGGCATCTTCAACCACCGATTAACGAGTCACAGTTTCCTAATTGGACAGCTAACGCTACAGACTTGTGAATACAGTCGTCAACCTGGAAATTCTTGGATTCAGTGAAGTACGGACGAAATGATATCGACCATGAAACAGAGAGATTCGGCAATCAAAACCGATCAATCAATCGATCAATCAATCAACTGATCAGTCAATCATTTAATCAATCGATATCCTGTTCTGTGATGATCTGCTGGTTCAAGAGCTGTTCGGTCTGGTGTCATCCATGGGGATTGATAGACGGCGCAACGCATGAAAGCCAAACAACTATCAACTCCCCATTGGTTTGACTCAGCCAATGAACAGGTCAAGTTCATTGCTGACGGCTTTTCTAGTCATCTGAAAACGACCTCGATCGCAGCTGACGAACCTTCCCAATTTACTTACATTTGACATCGAATAGACAGACTAGCGAAAAGATCTTCTCTGATTAGATTCTCTCGAAGTGGCGCTATATGAATGCCTAAATACATTCACAATACAATGTTTGTAGACCTACTCGTGTACTGTACATACATGTATGTCTACACATACATGTATGTCACGTGTGCATTCAATAATAACGCGCCTACGCTTCGTAGGCTAAACAGAAGTGATCGATCATCGCACATATGTGTCCTACACTTCTTCCTCTTCCTCCTTCTCTTCCCGTTCCTCCTCGTTATCCATCTCTTCCTCCTTATCCTCTTCCTCCTTCTACTCCTTGTTCTCTTCCCTCCTCCTCCTCCTCTTCCTCCTCCTCCTCCTCCTCCTCCTTGTCCTCCTCTATCTCCATCGTCTCTATCTTCAGCCTTTGTGTTTGCTACTGATGCGTCTCTCTGTCCGTCCCTCAGTGTGATCGTGCACCTGTGTATTGTCCTCCGTATGTCTATATTTCTATCTGCGTCTCTGTATTTTACCTCCTTTGTTCTTTGATTCGATGAGCTGTTCCATCCGTTCGATGATCTTTTCCTGGTTGCGACAGGCTTCTTCCAGTCCTCGGATCTTCGCCGTCTTCGCCTCGAGCTGTCTTTCGAGGGAGGAGTCCTTCCTCTTCTTCTCCTTCATCTCAGCTGATTCCTTCGAGGCCAGTCTTCCCACTCCCGATTCTTGACTCTGAGATAAGAACTCCTTCTCTTTCTCGTTCCTCTGCCAAATGAAAATCATATTAGAGTATTAGAGTAAGCTGGTTCTACAAACCATGTGTGTAGTGGATGATCCTATATAAACGGTCAATCATCATCCATGCACAAAACATTTAGGCCTAATAAATTATAAGCAAGTAAGCAAGAAAGTTATTTACATCCGACAAGGGCACAGGTCAGAACAGGTCTTATATTGCGCAACTGGTTCTTCTAACAAATTACGCGCCCGATCGTTCAAGTAAGTAAGCAAGTAGTAGACTTTATTTGCACCTATGGTAGGCCTTACATAATGTCTTTGGAGATAGTACTATTGATAGACGATTTGTATATACACTATTATATCACCTATGTTGGGTCATTTATAAGACGTGTTTGTTTCTAAATCGATTCTTCGTACCTTGATGAGCTCAGTTTGTAGTCGAAGGACTTTCTCGCGATATTCTTTCAGTTCGTTCGCTTGTCTGGCAACTCGCGTCTTCATCAGCTCTAACGTCAGGTCAAGCAAAACAATAAAACATCAATACAATACAACAGCAATACAATACAACAGCAATACAATACAACAGCAAAACAATACAGCAGCAATACAATACAACAGCAATACAATACAACAGCAAAACAATACAACATCAATACAATACAACAGCAAAACAATACAACAGCAATACAATACAACAGCAATACAATACAACAGCAAAACAATACAACATCAATACAATACATCAGCAATACAATACAACAGCAATACAATACAACAGCAATACAATACAACAGCAATACAATACAACAGCAAAACAATACAACAGCAAAACAATACAACATCAATACAATACAACAGCAAAACAATACAACATCAATACAATACAACAGCAATACAATACAACAGCAATTCAATACAATTCAATACAATATAATTCAATACAACAGCAATACAATACAATAGCAATACAATACAACAGCAATACAATATAACAGCAATACAATAAAACGCAATTGTATCTGATGCTGTTCTCCTCCCACAGTACAAATGCAGTTAAGATGTTCCTATAGCGCCTATATCTAAGCTGCTAGACTGGGTTGATTACCCATGTTAGGTTCATATTCCTTTATGAAACCCATGTGAATCGATCAATCGTAGGGCCTCGACATAGATATAATAGTCAAAACTACTACAATTGAAAAATCAGTCAAATTGTACGAAATGCATGTCTTCCTATTTTGGCGTGTACCTTCCAAAATGTAGGCTTATGTTCATACTTGTACATTCAACATCGCCATTCGTCGTTTTTTCCGGTTAACTCCTTCAACTTGTTGTAGCCTAACCCTCTTTCGTCATCCAGTCCAATAAGATCACAATCGGTCTTCCTCTGGTTTTCCCACATCCATTCTGTCCTAAATAA
Organism: Bimastos eiseni; assembly: GCA_959347315.1. Classification (NCBI taxonomy): domain Eukaryota; kingdom Metazoa; phylum Annelida; class Clitellata; order Crassiclitellata; family Lumbricidae; genus Bimastos; species Bimastos eiseni. Next base: position 28,704,896 of record OY365811.1, on the reverse strand, counting down.
TTATAGTTCTTAGAAGGAGTTTTCTCTCACAACGTAACTCAATAATTTTTTTCTCAGTCGGTTTATAATTATTCCTATCAGGGATATTTTATCGTCCTCATTTGTATGATATGTTCATTTATCCTGCGTTCCAACCAACTGACTCTTTCTATCCTTAGCCATAATTATATCGACACCATCGATCATTGCCTCCAATCTCTTGATGTTTTCCTTCCTTCTGTTTCCTATCTATATACAGCACACACACACGCACAGTCACACACACACACACACACAGTCACGCGCCATATCGTAGACATAATTTTTCGTTTGCTCAGATTCTTATGTAACTTTCCTCTCATTACGCCTCATTTGCATCATTTGCAGATAGCGAGAACCGAATGCAAATAGACGTCTAGCGATGACAACACGGAATGCAACAAGAAAAACAAGTGGTAAGATCACGTAGTTCTGTTCGTACCGTATCTCTCTTCGAATTCCGTCTTTTCCCAAAGCTTCGAGTCCATCTCCTCGATCGACAGCCGACCATCGTCCATTACTTCTGGTCTAATTGCTATTGCCACAGCAGGTCTTTTAATAGGAGGACTTCTGGTGGCCGCTTGGCGACGCAGCTGAGCGTTTGTTGTCTGCAGAAGACGGACCTGATCATGTAGCCCCAGAATATCTCGTTCCATCCGACGAATTGCGTCGCGATAGGAGTTCAGTTCATTCAACTGAAAATCTAAGATGTTTGCAGTTGACGGCAACACTGCAGCGCCATCAGATGACCGCTTCACTTCAGCTGCAGAGGGAGCCACGTCACTGTCACAGAGACGACATAACACCACGGCCATCAATACCTACATTGCATACATACGTTCATACATACATAGTTACATACAAACATACAAAAAATGGCATACATAGTACATACATATACATACATACAAACATGCATGTATACACATATACATAGTTACATACATACGCACATATATAGGCCTACAGGCCTTACGCATATATGTCTACATACATGTATACAAACAAATATACATGTACCTGCATACATGTACATCATATTCGTACGTTCTAACATAATTATGCAGGCATACAAAATATTAATGACTCCACGGTTTATATTTTTCGTAAAATAGAGATGTTATTTCATAGGCTAATTAAAGGCATTATTTAACAGATTAAATTTAGCCATCTACATAGAAGGAGAGAGGGTCACCATTTAATTAAGTGTACATTATACCATATCCTACATGGGCTTAAGTAAAATATTAAAAACTGCATGTTTATTGGTAAAACACGAAACAGAGAGTATACATGTGTGACTTATGTAGCGCTATATCCTTAATTATTTTTGAGACATTTATAAAAGTTTCTGTTTTAGCGCTAAAAATTTCCATTGCAAAACCTGGATATAGGCCTAACTTCTGTAGTGTTGACCAATGGAGATGTAAGTCAATGGAGATCTTAAATGCGCAACAAGATAGGAAAGAGACGGAGGCACAGAGACACAGACACATAGAGGATGAGACCACAGACCGAGATGAGGTGGCGCCATCTGGTCGGTGCCTCGGACGCTTCGTTTCCAGAACCTCTTCCATGGCATCATGAGATGGAAATTCCAGATTCGGATCCATCAACTGCAACAAGTAGACAGACATACGGACAGACATACAAACATATAGATAGACAGACAGACGGACACATGGATAGACAAAAAGACAGTCAGACAGGCAGACTAACTGATTGACTGACAGCATTGTTTATTATTTGCAGGGGCGGCGATCCCGGGGAAGTCGAGCGGGACAAGTCTTCCCCACCTTTCATAGAGAGGGGGCACGTCATACGTTTATCCACCCCCAACATTTTCTACCCCTCTCATCGGGTATTCCTCACCTGTGAAACGAGATCGCCTTTTCTGATTATTCGGGTGCACAACCTCGAATTGATCACATAGTGAATTCTATCTTCATGAATTGATCCTATGGTGAATTCCATCGTTACGAATTGATCCTAGTGAATCATTGTGATTTACATTGATGAAGTTAAACAGAAACTTACAATATAGTGGATCGTCCTATTGTTGCAATGGATCAGAATTATCTTAGATCCGCCTTATAAATATTCAGATCATCCTAATAAAGAATAATCTTAGATCCGCCTAATCACTATTAAGATCATCCTAATAAAGATCCCTAATTGATCGTCCAACCTCAGCTGAAGGAGTCCTGTAGAAGTCAATTAATGCTGCAGCCATTCACTCAAAAGAACTCTCTGTCTGCTGCAGTCTCGTTTCATACTCTCCCTTGGGAGTTGCAGAGACGAGGTGTAAAGAGATCGGTGGGTAGGCGTATGACCAGCAACAGAGGTCTGAGGTCAGAGGTTCGAATTGCAGTCGCTCTCGTTTTCGGTTGATTAGTCGCTCAGCTTTGCGAATGAAATGAATTGAAGTGATTTGGAAAACGGAATGAATCGTTTCCACTGAATCTCTATCGTAAACTCCAAGTCCTGAACCACCCGTTGAAAGCTAAATGCGCAGGACACAGCTCATTCACGAGCGCTGCGTCGAGTCAGAGGGTTTGTCCAAGAGATGGTCTAAAGGAGATCCGAATCCGGTTACCATTATTATGGTCCAGCTCAAGGGAGGAGGCGGAGTAGTTAGGTTACTAACTTAGTACTAAGGCCGGTAGAATTTACATGTAGGTCGAGACAAGTTGGAAGGCGGAGGTCCTGGTGAATCGCGATAGAAATGTTCGACGATGAATCTATTTGGATGAATCTATTTGGATGAATCACTTCAGATCAAATACTTCAGATGAATCGCCTCAGATGAATCGCGTCAGATGAATCGCTTCAGATGAATAGGATCCGACGACCCTTATAATTATGTCTGTCCTGTTGTGCACCTGACTATATGTGCCAACGATTCCGTTAATCTCCAGCGATTCTTCTCTGAAGACCAAAGGCTTTTCCTCCTCCTCTTAGTAACGACGCCAATCAACGCTCGTATACTCTGCCCCACTTCATTCAGGTGGTATCTCTTAAGATCCATCACCTGTCAGACAACGTCATCATCACCACCAGCCACTACGACGATCAGGATCATCAGAATAGACTAACAACTACGGACGGACGGAGAGAGAGAGAGAGACAGACGCACACGCACACAGCTAGGATAGCAGCTGCTGGCTATCATACGCTGCAAGACTTCGCGGTCCTTCGCACGCACGGCTAGTCAACATCATCATCTTCAGCAGCAGCAGCAGCAGCAGCCTGTGATGGATGCATCGTCGTCAGTCGCCACTTGCTGTGACCAAAACCAGTAAATCTTTAATGGGACAATGAGTGACCAGCGACGACCAATCACGAGCAGTCGACATCGTCACGTGGGTGAAGGTGAATAGAACGCCGTCGCCAGTACTAAACGATTGACCCATCGATGGATGATGAGTGGATGATTCAGATCAGAGGCAACGAACTCTGTCAGCACTAAGGACATCAGAAACTATATGAAAAGTATTGGTTAAAGAGAGACAGACATGACCGTCGAGAGGGGACAGAGAGGGAGGGGGCTAATGCACAGGGGCCCGTTGATAGTTAGCAATCAATTTAAGGAAAATAGGCATATCATATTCAGTTATGCCTTGTTTAACACGATATTACTCAAATTTAACTACCGCAGCTAAAACTTCAAGCATAGTTTAAAATTAATATTACTTACCTAGACCCCTATGTCTAAGAGGCTCGTCCCTGCTCTGCACGGGGCCGGTATTTCTGTTTTGGGGACTAAATTTCTCAGTCTAGAGACCGGATTTTCTCAGTCTCGGGGCCCAGAATTTCTCTGTCTTGGGACCCGGAATATCTTAATCCAAGAGTCCGGAATTTCTTTGTGTTGGGGCCCGGAATATCCGTCGGTGGGACAGACACGGATAATGAGTGAATTGACCATGTAATATGAATGAATAGAGACGGGAGAGGAAAGAGCGACGGGGCAGGGAAGAGAATTAAATGGAAGAAAGTAATCATTAAAACCGAGAGGCTCTCAATTGAATGGTTTAAGCCATCGATTGGTTTCTCAATCGAAAGGTTTAATTAAACAAAACAACCCATGCGGACAGAAGGTTGAACAGAGAGGCATATATATGCACCTACAGACAGACAGACAGACAGACAGACCGTTCACAAGATCGTGGAACAGAAAATGAGCTCAATAGAAGGGCCAGTAGATGGGAGAGGTTGGTGATGATACACATACTGATGGGGGACAAAAGGCAGGGTGGATGTCGTTTGAAGTCACGAGCAGTGCGTTGGGAGGGAGGGAGGAACAGGGAAGAAGGGAGGGGGGACTGATCGATTGCTGAGATGACGACGATCGTTGTTTTCCTATGAAACACTTCACTCGTTCGATGCGCCTCACTTGGCTGGCGATGATTGGTTGCCCATAGCAACCCAAACACTGGTGCCCCCTCTCATGTTTGCCGATAAAATCAACGACCTCCTCACACAGACAAACAACCTTTATCTAGCGGCAGTCTGATGCTCCGTCGAGAGGCAGTTAACGACAGTAAATTGGAAAATAAAGCCGGAGAGAAGGAGGAAGAGCAGGATCAGAAGCCTGAGCAAGAAGAACGGGGGAAGGTGTGAATGCAAGGGAATAGACAGGCATGTTCAGAAGAGTCTTTGGGTGAAGACTGATGCGAAACCGGAGACAGATCGAGAGACCGAGAGACCGAGACGAGACTAATACGTTTACTCAGTGTTCTGAATGAGAGATATCGTCGTCTCTGTGCGTTACTGTTGTCTGTTGTTACGAATGAGTCTGTGTTGGTCTTCTTCGGGGAGGTTTTGCAATGCTTGATCAATAACTTTAGAATTTATTTAGTAGACCTATAGCTCTAGGCTGTTTCATTTAATGTCATTGACACTACAGAGTGGGCCATTAAAAAGTAACTCCCTCAGGTTTTTTGCTAATATTTCGGCCAAAAGTAAAGATTAATAAATGAAATTTTATAGACGCTAAGCTAATTCATATTTACATATAACTGCCAAATTTGACTGAATTATTTCACGCAGAACAAAAGTTATATCACTTTTAATGAGTGTAACCACTGATTTTTGATAGTCAAACGACATCGTATACGCAGCAAAAGTAACAAAAACGATTTTATGAGGTTACGTCTCATGTAATCGTTATAAAACAAACATCATATTATTTAAAAACCTGTGTCTGCCACAAGTAGCCACACATATTCTGAGTCTATTTTTCAAGTTTTGATGACCTGGTTGAGGGCCATTGCATCGGTGATAATTTGCCCAGGGACACGCACAAAAGCGGCGAGATTCGGATCTTCTTTGGCAAATCTTCTAACAGACGTGCGGCTAATGTTCAATTCTGCTGAAATTCGCCGAGCACTGAGATGATTTCTGATGTTGCTATTCTCTGAGCAAATAAGTTCATCAACATGCTCGATATTTGTTCTGGTGCCGATAGATTTCTGCCTTCCGCTGCCCTTACGATGTTCCACAGCCTACCCCTATCATCAACGCGACCGCATATTTTTATAAGTGCTCAGCTCCAGTGACCTCAGAGTGAGCTTTGACTACAGCTTTGGCTCCAAGATCATGCTCATGATTCATGAACTGTCTGCATACGCATTTTATCTGTCATGGACACCTTGCTCATGTTTATTTTGTTTCAAATGCTATCATAAAATTATTAATCGCAAAACATTTTTATTCATCAATTTAATCGACTGCTTGCTAGATGAAGTCAAAGTGACCTCCATATGCGATTATTTCATGTTTCTTTTCTCAATAATAATAATAATTATGAAGTGTTTTATTACAACTACTTGAAATGCGACTTCATAAATTTGTTTTTTTTACAACTTTTGCGGCGCTAAATATTTTTTGAATATCAAAAATTGGTGGTTGCACTCATTATAAGTGACATAAATTTTGTTCTGTTTGAAATATTTTAGTAAATTTTGGCAGTTATATGCATGCAAATATGAATTCGTTTTGAACCTGTTAAATTTCATTTAATGCTTCCTACCTTTGGCCGAAATATTAGCAAAATACTGTAGCGGGTTACTTTTTTGGCCCACCCTGTACATCTACGTTAGGTTAATTCGGTTTTTTGTGCTACTGTCAGTCCTGAGAGGTAGTTAGAAACTCGTCCATACATGTACGTCAATTGTTCAAACACGATTAATGATCGATATGAAATAGGTTGAGATACTACTATGAACAGTTCTAGTCTATCGCTAGTCATGAGCCTTGGGATTGAATTGTCGGGGTTGGGGTTCAACCCTCCCAATTAGTTCAGCCACTCCAGTAAATTTTCAAGATTATCTGGGGGCTAAGTGATAATCTGAGCACAGGCTTCAGTGGTTCAGTATGTTTGTTTCATTATTGAAAGCCATTGTTTTGTTTTTAACTAGCTCTCATTAATATCACTTCAGTGTCAGTTAAGTCATTATTTTAAGCTAGAGCTAAAAAATTCTGAAATTGATGCTCAAGAATTTTCCAATGGGTAGTACCATAACTGCTCGGTTTGTTTTGGCACTGCTAAGAGCCGAGTAAGGCCGTATACGCCCTAACCCACTACAATGACGAATGATAACTCTGTGTACGAACGAAAGTCTGGTCAAGTTTTACAAGTCAAAACGCTATAAAAGCTTATCATATCAAGCATTCAGCTGAAATAAAATGTTTGAATTAAACGGAAGGTGAATGAAATCAACTGAATGTCAATTACCCCGATGGCACTGTTTCCGATCGATATATGTAATAGGATGAACCAATAACATTAGCTCAACCATAGTACATGCATACCGATCTGATTATATACAGCTGGCAGGGATTGCAGGCAGCAAGTTATTATTGACCGTCTTCTATGATAGGCCTACTCCGTCGAGAGTAGGCCTAATCATTACATTTGCGTTTACAAACGCGGTTGCTACCACTCAGGCTACCACATACCTCGCAGCCATCATAAAGCCGTAATGCATTATTGTTATTAATTACACCTTATTCAGCCATAGTACTGAATATCGTTGGTTAAATGAGTCCTTGTAAAAATGCTAATGCCGATATCAATGGGCTGAATGTGTGTAATAAGTTTATTTAACGACGCATCCATGAGAACGATGGGCTGAAGAGTCAATAACGTATGTATACGGTGCAGAAGGCTTTGAAGTCGAGCATTGGCAGGGTATGCAGTAGAGGTCACGAATGTGCATGGCGCAGGAGCGCAAAATGTTCAAGATGCGGTTATAAAAAGAGAGACGAAGATCAAAAGTATCCCAAAAGGGTATCAGAGGTGAAGGCAAGGGATGACGACGGGATGAGTAAGGAGCAGTATTTATGACAGTTGTAGAATTCTGTTTAGAAAACAAATCCTTTATAGTGTATTGAAGAGACGACCGACCGTAGGCCCTATTTTGAAATGTGCAAGCTAGAACTGCAGCAAAGTACTGGTGAACTAATTACCCAGCGCACATCTTTTCTCTGTCCTCAATTTCTAATATTCTACCCGTGGCATAGTATCAATGAGCATTATCAGGTCTTTTCTCCACCTGTTATTATCAAGCGCTTAATTAGTATTGAAATTTGCCATTCTGCGAAACGTCAACAGATAAGACCGGTCTTAGTCTTCAGAGGCCATCTGGCCATATATATGGCCTCTGAAGACTAAGACACCGAGACCGAAATTAGGCCTATATCCTTGGTTATTAAGAACAGAAGGGAGTATCAATGGAATAACAAGACTGATAGAATGATAATAAGATTGATATATAAAGAGATGAGATGTAAGGAGTTGAATAAACGAGGAGGAGGAGAGTGAATATAAGCAGTTAACGAGAGCCAACAAGGCGAAACCTAGAAAGAGACAGTGCTTTTTTCTAGAAAAAAATATGCCTGAATGCATCTGTATTGTCAAAAAAAGTGACGCTAAAATTAGCTGCCAAATAAAATAAAATCGGCAGTATTGAACACATAATTGTGAGGCATAAATATTATTTTTAGTCATTGTAAAAAGGTGCCGGAAAGCCGTTCCGGCGCGTTCCGCCTGAAAAAAGCCCTGGAAAGAGTAGATATCTATAGAGAGACCGGAACGCATTCTATTTCTACGGAACCTTTTATCCTATTAATATTTTTTAATAATTTTTTTAGGTCAGCTGATATTGGGATTGTTTGCCCGTAAGAAGTCATCACCACTCATGGCAAACGTAAAGATAAACTTGCAAGCTATGTCATCGATGATATATATATAACTATATGGTTCCAATGTCCTTGCTTATAATGTTCTCACCTGTTGCCGGGTGCCAATCACAGGTATTTGATCGATGCCTTCCAACGTCTTTAGACTGTCAGGTCTCTGCATGGGAGACAAAATGTTCCTTCAGTGACTATCACGGACTCGTTCACAAAACAACTAATTCATATCTTACTTTGTAGGTCTTTGATTTGCTACTGACGACTACGCGTTTAGTTATAAGTATCCTAAGTAAGCGCTAGCTCAACGTTGCCTTTCGATTGTCTGATTGATTGAAATGCCATCTGTTGGTCAAATCAATCAATCAATCAATGAAACTTAATATAGCGCATCTTCAAGAAATTTATTCAGAAGCGCTCCCGGTCAAACCTCGACCATATAAGACAGATTTCAGAAAGGAATAAAAATAGGGTAGACCTAGAGAGTTTTTATGTAAGAGTGGACGATCCAATGAGAGGATTTATTCTAAGCAGTTGGACCAACAACCAAAAATACCCGATACTGCATCGTATAGGTCCATACGTTACATGTACTTTGTAAGCTATATTAAGGCCAACTCAACTTATAGTCAACTGTTGATTTAGGTAATAAAAATCCCTATGGGAGCAATTTCGGAGGGTCTCCAGTGAGCATGGTCGCAGAGTATAAAAATAGTTTTAAAATTCGGCAATTATTTCATTTCCGGAGTTTTAAACCCCGCAACATCCATTTGATAAATACGCCAAATAAATCTATGACTAAATATCCCATATAATGGCCAAGTACTATTTCGATTAAATATCCCTTCCCTATCAGCTTTTTTATTTAGGCCCATGCTGTAGAGTTGACTTCACCTGTGACATAATTAGTCTGAAGACGAGGCTGACTGTTGGAATCTTCTTTTCTTTCGTCATCAACAGACTTTTCTAGAAAATTTGAGAAGTAACAATTATGACTGCAATGTCACGAGAATCTAGAAAACTTAACTCTACGTCTTGAATATGATATTTGGCTTTGACGTAAACGTAATTGCAAATGTTAAATTGATCCAGTGCCACACGAATAGTTGATCCAGTTATTTTTCCAAATACAAAGCCCTACATGTAACAGGCTGCTGTAAAGCTGACTAGACGATGTCGGTTCGTTTACCTGTATAGACTATAAACGGTTCTCTTCTGACAGACATCGTACCTGTAAAGATGAGTTGATTACGCCAGTATGCATACCTGTAGAGGTAAGGATTCTATTCTGACTGCCGCAACGTCCTTTCTGGCAGATGGCGCCAATGACCGGTAGATGTCGTGGTCAAGAGGAATGACGCAATAGCCGAGAGCGTTCGTCAGTCGCCAGGTCAAGTCCGTCATTCCTACAGCAATTCAGAAGAGGATGTTTTAGTCTATCTCTCCATCACACATAACATTTACTTCTGCAAAATTGATGAGGAATGGAGGAGAGAGCGCTGAGAATTGAGAATTGAATAATGTGGAGTTTCCACGAAAGGAGACGTGGTATCATATTGTTGTTTGGATGGATTTTATGAGGACTTGGAAAGGTACGGATTGTAGAATTTTGGAATGAAGATTTTAAAGAGTCAATATGGTAACGAGGAATAAAATGTGCAGAAGAGAAAAGTATCTGTGGGATTTTATACGAGACGTCGTCACCTGATCTGGTTCGGTAGAATTCGATGAGTAGAGCGGAGTGTGGGTTGAACAGAGTGGCGCTGTCTCTTTCGTTGATGAAGAGGAAGCAGTGATTCCACGTGGGAGAATTCTCTTCAGACGGCGCAGGTAGCGTCACCTGTCGACAGATATTAAAGTAAACTCTTCAAACGCTCATCTTCTTTGGCCTAGAGCATACTCTGTTTAACAGTCACCTTGGCAATCATTAGGCCTACATGGTGATCTGAAACTGAACGGTTTCTTAAAAATGGTCGGGCAGCAACTTGACCAGCCACTCCTGATTAACAGTTATGTAAACCTGATTACGTGCAGTAAGAAATCACTGACCTGAGCAGATCCAGCCATGCGTGGAGTCGATGGTCGGAAGAGCGAGACGGGTGGATTTGGAAAGAGAACGGTCGTTGGTGTGAGGCCGAACACGTGACCCCAATCCAAATGATGACTAAAGAGTAAGTCCTCCCTACAGAACAGCAGCACCAATCCGCCATTGTTTGATTATCAGATGGGAGCTGATTGACTGATTCCTTGGTTGATTGAATAGTCAAATGATTGATTGATTCACTGATTGATCTAGTGATCCGTTGACTTGGCTGAGGTGAATAATGAAGACTGATGGGTACATGGTTATTGGTTATAATTATGGTTATTGGTCATAATTATGGTTATTGGTTATAATTATGGTTATTGGTCATAATTATGGTTATTGGTTATAATTATGGTTATTGGTTATAATTATGGTTATTGGTCATAATTACGGTTATTGGTTATAATTATGGTTATTAGTTATAATTATGGTTATTGGTTATAATTATGGTTATTGGTTATAATGTTAGACGAAGGGAGATCAAATTATTGTGTATCATATGTACATATTATATCTTATGAGCTCGAATTAGTCTTAATTAAGATGTAGTAGGAGGGATGAGGATATAGGCCAAGTAGATGGACCTGAACGGGTAGTAAGACGACGTAATCTTGGCAACGGCTGTGATTGGTCCAACAGATTCATCCAATTCCTCTCTTATCCCCTCCAGTAAAACCTACAACGGAATATGCATTACAACAGACACAACAGACACAACAGATACAACAGACGCAACAGACGCAACAGACGCAACAGACGCAACAGACGCAACAGACGCAACAGACGCAACAGACGCAACAGACGCAACAGACGCAACAGACGCAACAGACGCAACAGACGCAACAGACGCAACAGACGCAACAGACGTCTGTTGCAGACGCAACAGACGCAACAGACGCAACAGACGCAACAGACGCAACAGACGCAACAGACGCAACAGACGCAACAGACGCAATAGACATGCATACTTCGCTTATAATTATGAGATATTAATGCAGACTGTCAGGATTAAAGAACATTTATTTATTGCTGCCCAAACGTCGTCAATCCAGGAATAACGATGTGGTGATAACAGTTTAAGAAAACATGACAATGATAATGATGGCAAATTTGGTGATGGTGTAGCTTCAATGACAACGCTGATATTGGCTTTGGCGTTATTGCACGGTGTTTGGTAAAGTTTTCTATTAGCGCAGCAAACGTATACCTCTAGGCCGATGTGTACTTTAGGGAGGCGTTTACCTCTAGTCCGATGTAGTTGGGGAAACGTTTACCTCCAGTCCGGAGTAGTTTGGGGAAGAGCTTACATCTAGTTCGATGTAGTTTGGGGAGGCGTTTACATCTAGTCCAATGTCTGCCTGCATGTCTGAGTCTCTGGATCTGACCCTTTGGCGCTATAGGAATGTTGAGATCGCGATTATGATGAATTTTGATGAAGTTGGGAAGGTGTTTACCTCTATTCCGATGTATATAGTTTGGGGAGGCGCTTACATCTAATCCAATGTAATTTGGGAAGGTGTTTACCTCTAGTCCGATGTAGTTGGGGGAGGCGTTATCTTTCTTGGGGATGAAGCCGAGTTTTCTTGTAATGGAAGCAATCAACTGAATACCTTGCGACGAACTCACTGATGGCTAGACAACAAATGACAACAACACTTACTTCATCATCGCCATCATCATCATCATTATCATCATCATCATCATCATCATCATCATTGTCGTTGTCATTGTCATCAGCAACAATCGTAATCAATAGAGACAATAAATTGAATCAATGAACAAATGAATGAATGAATCGACCAACCATCGAACTAACCAACAAATTAAATAATCAGGAGACCAACCAAAGTCAATCAATGAATCAAACATCAGTCATCATCAATCACCATCTTCAATCATCATTGTCATAGACTTACGACGACCATCTCCAGATGATACTGATGAAAAGGATGCAGGAAGTGAACGGGTAGGTGATACTTGGCCAACATCTGTTTCGTTGGTCCATCAACGACTTTGAAGATCAGAACTAAATACGAAACCACAGACGAATCATTATTAGTTTCTAATCAAATACACGCCAGTACACGTGACTCAGGCAATTCGTGACTCAGCTAGTCTAAGTTATGTGGCTAACAAAAGGTTTGCCAGCCACAGGAGAAAGATTATTGTGATGCCTAGTTGCTGAAGAATGTGAATTTCACATTAAAATAGGAACAGTGTACGCGAAAATGCATAGAAAGTGCATGAAATCGTTAGGCAGAGACAAGTGGCAGCTGATCATGGATAACTGTGGCCGATAGGATGCGATCCAAGTGGATGGATCGTGTCATTTAGAAGAGTTCAGTGCTATCATGAAGCATCTTAATATCTAATATCTGCGCAAGGAAACCAGGAATGAATAACCAATGTTATGATAAGGAAATAATAGACTTTTTAAGAAGAGCCATAAAAGACAATGGCGACAACTGATAAGTAGGGCCTATACAGATATATAAAGGCTACATAAAGGCGCCTGTATGTGCTGTTTGATACATATACACGACGTATACATAATTATACAACTTCATGTACAGAGACACATCCCAATAATGAGATAGATGGCATGTATATTACAGACAGACAAACGGACAGATAGAAAATACATGTAGAATGGGCAGAAGGACTGGCGGACAGACAGGCTAGAATCATAGACAGACCAACAGACAGGCTAGAATCATAGACACACCAACAGACAGACTCGAATCATAGACAGACCAACAGACAGACTCGAATCATAGACAGACCAACAGACAGACTCGAATCATAGACAGACCAACAGACAGACTCGAATCATAGACAGACCAACAGACAGACTCGAATCATAGACAGACAGACAGACAGACTCGAATCATAGACAGACCAACAGACAGACTCGAATCATAGACAGACCAACAGACAGGCTAGAATCATAGACAGACCAACAGACAGACTCGAATCATAGACAGACCAACAGACAGACTCGAATCATAGACAGACCAACAGACAGACTCGAATCATAGACAGACCAACAGACAGGCTAGAATCATAGACAGACCAACAGACAGACTCGAATCATAGACAGACCAACAGACAGACTCGAATCACAGACAGACCAACAGACAGACTCGAATCACAGACAGACCAACAGACAGACTCGAATCATAGACAGACAGACAGACTCGAATCATAGACAGACCAACAGACAGACTCGAATCATAGACAGACCAACAGACAGGCTAGAATCATAGACAGACCAACAGACAGACTCGAATCATAGACAGACCAACAGACAGACTCGAATCATAGACAGACCAACAGACAGACTCGAATCATAGACAGACAGACAGACTCGAATCATAGACAGACCAACAGACAGACTCGAATCATAGACAGACCAACAGACAGACTCGAATCATAGACAGACCAACAGACAGACTCGAATCATAGACAGACCAACAGACAGACTCGAATCATAGACAGACAGACAGACAGACTCGAATCATAGACAGACCAACAGACAGGCTAGAATCATAGACAGACCAACAGACAGACTCGAATCATAGACAGACCAACAGACAGACTCGAATCATAGACAGACCAACAGACAGACTCGAATCATAGACAGACCAACAGACAGACTCGAATCATAGACAGACCAACAGACAGACTCGAATCATAGACAGACAGACAGACAGACTCGAATCATAGACAGACCAACAGACAGACTCGAATCATAGACAGACAGACAGACTCGAATCATAGACAGACAGACAGACTCGAATCATAGACAGACCAACAGACAGGCTAGAATCATAGACAGACCAACAGACAGACTCGAATCATAGACAGACAGACAGACTCGAATCATAGACAGACAGACAGACAGACTCGAATCATAGACAGACAGACAGACGAATAGAGAGACTCGAAAAGGATGGAAGACCTTCTTCCGTTGATCGTCTTTCGTCCACTGTTACTATGCCAAATGTCTCCCATGAAGCGCTGAATGATGGATTTGGGTCGAATGAAGTGACGATCTCAGCTGTTGATCCAATGTCATCATTCGATTTCGTCTTACTAACAATATTAACAACAGCAACAATAGCATCTTATTTATAAGTCTATTAAATCGTCGATCGATTCTTCCCTGTGAATCATGTTTAACTCAACATCATAGTCAATGAAGCCTTAACTAAACCTAACCCTGTGTAGTCCCTCATCCTAATATGTAAATGTAACTTATCATTTATCCTGACGTAATCTAAAATTCTCATAATTCTTCTGTCTGTAGTCTCATCCTCTTTCCCTTCTTCTCCTTCTCCTCCATTTTTTCCTATTGCGTATTGTCTTGATAGCTTCTTCTATCGTCCGTTCCTCTTCCTCTTTTTTTATCCTACTGACCAGATCATAACCCTAACCCCATCTTTACTCTGCCATTGACCTTAAAAAGCCTGACCCTGCTCATGAACCTCCTCCTCCTTATATTCCTCATTGCGTTTGTCTTCACAGCTCCTTCGTGCATCCCTTTTGCTTCCTTCTACTGACCCTAATATTGACCCAGATTATAATACTCATTCTAATACATATGGACTGGACTCTAAGCCTGTCTTTGTCTGTCACCCTGATCTAACCTGAACCCATGTTCCTGAACATGTCCTTTGTCCTGAAGTACCAGACTTCTAATACCCACACAATGGCGTAGGCACAGGGAGCCCTCGACTGTGACGTTGCTGGAAGATTCGTTGCTCCGTGGAGGATGACGTGAATCTCCTCTCTATGGCTCGACGTAGACACGTGACGAGACTCACCCGGGTCACGTGCAATAACAGACTTGGTCTTCTCTGTTTGCCCCTCATCCTGTTGACCCTCCTCTCCCAGTAGGACATCGGAGGGGGGCAGAGGCGGAGGAAGAGGAGTCTCAATTACCGTCTGAAGGAAAATATCCACCAGTGTACATATATGAAGTCACAGGTACAGAGGCACAGGCAGAGAGACAGACAATCAATCCTCATGAAGACATACATGTAGACACAGAAGCTCAGAAGGGAGACAGACAGAGCAGGAGGTAGTGAGGATACGAAGCGACAGACGAAGGGGAGGGAGACGGATGAAGAAGATGAGCGGATGCAGATGTACATGTAGACTGTAGATGATAAATAGATGACTAAATTGATTAGATGCATTTTAGCTAACCTGTTCATCGAAAGCTAATGATGCATTGTCTGTATCCTTTCCATCCATTCCTTCCATTTCATCCTTTCCACCCTTTACATCCTTTCCATTCACCTGATCCATTCCATCCTTTTCATTTTTTCCATTCTTTCCATCCTTATCGATCACATTCGTAGCAGATGGTTCTTTCGGTGGCTCAGCCATCACAGTTTATGAGGCGTCTCGAGTAACAGTAGACATCCGACTAATGTTGGTTGACAGAAGAAATGCCTGCGAATCAAAGGAACCATCAGAAGAAGGCTGTTTCATCACAATCGTCTATTTATATGATTACTAATACTATTACAGCAGCAACAGCTACCAAAAATACTAATGATATTGCTGTCATTACTATTCGTAATTTTTATCATTATTATCGTCATTGTCATCATCATCATCGTTGGCGTCGTCCTCATCATTATCATAATAAGTGTCAACTTGGCATAGTTCACTATGGTTATTATTATTACTATTATTTTGCACTGAGGTATACATGATCCCTCAGGGACTAGAATAGACCTATTAAGAATTACAAAATGTAGTATGGAATGGCCCTACTCGTCTGTCTCACAAATAGCGAAAGAGCCTTATTAATATTATTAATATTATTAATATTATTATTATTATTATTATTATCATTATTATTACTGTTTTTATTATTATTATTATTATTATTATTATTATTATTATTATTACTGTTATTATTATTTTTATTGTTGTTATTATTATGACTTTTAATTTTTGTCTTATCTTTTTGCCCTGAGGTACTTCATTCCCACAGGAACTTACAGATTATTAATGTTTTAAAATCGTTGTCCGGATGGTTATTATTATTATTATTATTATTATAATTATTATTATTAATATTATTATTATCATCATCATCATCATCATCATCATCACATCCTCATCATGATAATAAATGGTATGGTTACAACTCTCATAAAGATTAATAATTAACAAATCGCTATAGTAAGTAAAAGTTATAATCGCTGATTCTTTCTACTTAACTGTATAATATTAATCCGCTAAATACTATTATGGCACAGTTTCCTCATTTAGACTGAATACTAATTAGATAACATATTGTATGAAAATAATAAACAAAGTCTCCTACCGCAATCGAACGTCATGGTGTTCATAATGTTGCGCTTGTTGTCCGTAGCAGCAGAAAATAAATACATATATATATAATCACACATTCACATTGATATATATACACATATATATTATGTATATATAATATGTATGACGATAATATATGTCTATGTGTATGCAATGAGCCCTATGTATATAGTCAACGCACAGGTATTCGTAGGCCTACCTGTGTGTGGTGACAGTCAAGCAGTGATGAGTGCTAAAGGTCAATTGTTGCAGTCTAGCATTTGAGGCGATCTGCATTCGATCCATAACTGAATGCACCAGCCAGTTCATGGGAGACTGCCATCTATCGAACCAACACAATCAATCAATCAATCAATCAATCAATCAATGAAAGTGTGGGTTCGACTACAAGTAACGAGTGCACGATCCAGCCGAAGTCAAAGGCACGTTCCAGGCATACACATTCTCATTTGGCCAATTTGCGTTTTCTGCAAAGTTGTTCAACTTGTGATGTGAACAGAGGCGATCTCGTTTGACAGATGGGGACTCCCCGTGGGAGGGGACACCCAATGATAGGGGTAGAAAATGTGGGGGGACACATGTATAACTTGTCTCTTCTCTGTAAAAGGTGGGGGGACTAGCGACTCAAGAAATTCATGATTCCAATAATTTCTCTGATCCATTCTCGATCAGATCTCAAAGTTTGCCCGCACAGCTACTAAACAGAATCGCGTCATCATTCTGACTCAATTAAATTTTATGTTCGCCTCAAAGCTGTGCATCAGACGTGCTGAAGTCGGAAGCGTTTCTGAGTATTAGCATTGAGGGCGATATGTAAATGAATGAATGAACTGTATTTGATATTTGATTTTGTCCTCCTTCCAAAGTTTGGAAGTGCACGCACGACCATAATATGATGGTGGGACTTTAATGACCTGAACAACTGTGAGTGAATGGCTCATCGTAATAAGACAGTGATCAACTGATCACCTATTCATGTGGAGGCTCGAACTCATACTTTCTGTGTAACTGCAACAGGCCAAGTGTTCTGTGTTCTCAGTTCCGTAGTCTGATTGTGTAGTCTTGAAAGACTTGTCCTGATGGTGTAGTTCTGACTGTGTCGCCTCTGATGGTGTTGTTCTCATGGCGCTGTCAGGACTGTGCTGCAGCCGATGCTGATGGGCTGATGACGCAGTCAAGATGGTGCTATATAGGATCATGGGTCTTAATTCTTAGTCTCTATCTTATAAATCAAGAAGATTCTCGTGTCGCCATCTTTCGAATACCAAAATAGATAGGCTTGTAACACGCGTTGCTTTATATTGACTCCAAATAAAAATCTGTATGACGCTCATGTTTGAATTTCGGATAATCGTACAATGTTCGTCTCTTGCATTATGCTTTGTGCAGCTGATGGGCGACCTTTGGCTAAGGTAATAGTTCATGTTTTCACAATTTTGTAATAACGTTGGCAGGCAGCAATAAATATGTTATCCTGGTAGGCTATTGAAGTTGCATATAGTCGACTTCGAGGCGTGCCATATAGATGCCGGCTTAATACTTATGGGCATATTTCTGTTGTGCTAACATGGGCACAGAGGCCGGTGCCCATATTAAGTGAATTACTGATTTATGTAAGCCGGCATAATAACAATGTTGCAAAAAATTCAAAAAGTCACGACCCTCTAAAAAATTCAGATGTTCAGAATGCCATAGGCAAATTTTCTTAAAATTATCAAAAAAGGAATTATTACTGTAAAAATGCTTAAAGCTGTAGTAGAACGAAGAAAATGGAGAAAGTATAGGTCTAATAATTACTCTCATTATGCATTCCACAAGATGAAGAGCTGTATAGCCTCTGGTATAGAATCATTATATTTAGGCTTATGTAAAAAATGTTTATTAACAAAACCTTGAAACAATCCAGGAAAAAAGGAAATGTTGGCTTACCATAATCAAAGGTAAGATCAAAAACAACAGGCGAGCACAAAGAAGGCCTACCTTTAGTTTAAGTGGAAGATCGATGTTCCTCTAATATGGTGACTTCGCGCTCAGAGGTTGTCGGTTCAAGTACGTTCCTCGAAAGTATTGACCTACAGTTGTTTATGTGTACGATTGCAACCATAGTACTTTAAGAAGTACATATATATAATCTTTGTGTCTCCTAGTAAGTAGACCAACAGTTGCTTGTGTTGGTAACAATTGTTCCTGTTGGTGCTTGTGTTGGTAACAGTTGTTCCTGTTGGTGCTTGTGTTGATAACAGTTGTTCCTGTTGGTGCTTGTGTTGATAACAGTTGTTCCTGTTGGTGCTTGTGTACGATAACACCCACAGTACTAAGAAGTATATAATCTTTGTTTCGCCCTGCGTTTTCGCACAAAAGCATTGGCCATGTGATCGGCGAGAAATAAAAGCTAAAGCTTGAGTGACAGTTGAAAGTTGTGAAAGCTGTGTTGACTCTTTTATAAAAGACTACACCGTAAAACTAACATTTTGGAAGTGCGATAAATCGAAGAAATGTGAGCGCTGTGAACGTTTGTAAAGCGAGGAAGAGTTCACCAAAAAAAATGAGTAGACCATGGCTCTTAACCTACAAGAAAGGGCAGCGCTAGTCCAAATTGAATATTACTAGAACGTGAAAATGGCTTGCAAATGACGCTATCTTTATGAATGCAATAGAATAAAGTTAATGAATAATTGGTCTTGCATAGTATCGAGTTAAGGTCAGTTCGGTTCGAGTTGGATATTTAGAGTGCAATTACGAGTTCAATTCGGCTCCGCTCAGACGGAAGGCGTTTGAGAAACATGTAACTGAGTAGAGGCTAAGAGTTCCGTTGCTTATTAGGAGGAGTAGGCTCAAACGAAACTAGACGCGTCTAGTTTTGCACCAGATCGGCACCGAGTGTATTAAGTCCTGTTCGTTATCTCCGTGTCCTATATAAGTCCAGCATGTCAGCGAATTCATCGGAGGAGGAGGAGGAGCAAGCCTCGCCAACTGAGGAGCAGACCTGGAGACTATCTGCTTGATAGTGCAGTCAAATAGTCAATGCATGATTGTTGTAACTCTATTGCTATATTCTGTCCGCTTATTTCTACTTAGACCTTCAGCTTCTAATCTTTGAATCTGAGAAAAGATCTGAGGAACACTGACCATTACAGAAGGCACTGTGATATTGCATTCTTGAGGGTATTACACCTGTCAATACGGATGGCAACTCAAGCGTTGGTTATTGAGTTAGCTATTTAGTCTATTGAGAATTTAGTTTAATCTATTCTTCCGTGCAGTGATGCAGATGGGGTAGAACTGTAGGTTGGATTAAGAGGCCTTCAAGCTTATAATAACAATTGGAATTACAAATGAGGTGGATTAGTATGATAGGAATCAGTTGGTGGGGGTCTATTTAAATTAAACGTAGCAGAGGCCTGGTTGAACAGGTGTCAGCCAAATTGTGAGCTGGATGACAGTGGGCGTGTGTTCAAATAAGTAGAGATTGGCTGGAAGATTAACAGTGCATGCGACGGCCTGAAGAAGACTACGTTAGAAATGTTGCTTAGCTAATCTTCAACATCACTTCTTCCCATTTCGATTGGTGTCAGTCTCAAGCCTGGATAAAGGAAGAGGGTGACGATTTTTGGCCTAATCCCTATTATAACACGGTGTCGCTAGACAGAAAGTTGGGTCCAATCTATACCGCTACTGCTAATACTTTACTACTATTAACACCACTTCTTCTACTACCACTCCTACAATTACTAATGCCCCCATAAATCACCACCAGAGTGCACCATCATAATGAATGTGCCCTCTGGTGGTTGTTTGGTTTGGTGGTTTTTAATCTGATTTCCAGGTGGTTAAGAGACTTGTGGAGCCGGATGGTCGTTGTCATCGAAGAGACCAGAAAACTGATTGTAGCCAAGCGGCAAACACGAATGAGGAAGAGGAAGCCAATCAGCGCAAGGATAAATTATAGTAGAGGCACTTTCTCTCTAGTGCTAGGTATAGTCGTCTGTCTTGGTGGATTATGATGATATCAGGTGATGAAACTCTACCCATAGCATGCGCTTTGGTTGAGAAGACCGACAGTTGCGGTCTGTGGAGTTTCGTTTGATTGGCAAGAGACCCTTCATCGAGTCTGTTCTGTCTACAATCGGATCACTCTAGACGCGCTTTAGATTTATTAGAAGTAAAGCCACAGGCCGGGTGTAGCATCCTCTCTTTAGTAGGTGTTAAAGAACGAGGCTCTACTGGTGAACGTGTACGTCGGTCGGTCGGTCGGTTGGATGGTACAGCGCACGGCCAGCCGCCTGCAGGGGCGAGAGTGCATGATGGGTTGACGATAGCGTCGTTTCTACTGCTTTTTTAGCATCTGAAGTTGGGTGGCCTGCTATGGCCTCTGGCGGATTAGAATGCGGCCACAAACGCTTACGCTGATAGATCAGAGATCATCGGTCTTGATGGCTACATTCTACCGCTGTTGGCAGCATGATGTATATATGGATGTGAGACAAGAGGCTAGATTTACTGTTCTGGTTCTACAATTCCCGCCTCCATCCTCGCTCATACAGTGTTTTCAACCTCAGTATTGCCGATAAGTGGGTGTCGTGTACCCTGGATGCAGATGGAATGGCCCGCGATTGCGAATGTGTCTCAGGTTAGTTAGACAGATGGGGAGGTCATTATATCTTTGTATCTCAGCGAGGGAATGGGAGGCTATTTCAAGGATCTTCTATTGGCCGAGGTTGCGTTGAATGCGCCAATCCAGGACTCCGAGGGAGTGGCGGTACGCCTTGCCATATCTACCAGTCTTGCCAAATCTATCAGCTTTACCATATCTATGAGCCTTACCATCTCTATGAGCCTGGTCATATCTGCCAGCCTTACCATATGTACCAGCCAAACCCTATGTACCAGCCTACGATTCCTAACCCAGACTCCCAGGTCGAGAGTCACGAGACAAGCATTTTCAGATTGTTTAACATCGCCGCGTTGTTTGCCGCCTATTATTACGAAAACCTTGTTGTCTCGTAAAGAGTGGCATTGCGGCCGATTTGCACTGACAGCGGATGATGAGGACAAAGGCAGTTACTATATACACCAGTGAGGAACTGGGAAAGGGTGATTGGGGCTGGTAGAATGAGGGCTTCCGACTCTAAGCACTAACTGTCGCGCAGTGGTTGGTCGCCAGTTGTTGTATATACGGTCATGATTGCTTCTTTGTTGACGCGACAACGACGTTGACAGTACTGCTTCTACCAACGAGTGATAAATAGGATTCACGATGACTCCTCCCTCAACATCCGTAGACCATTATTTCGTTTATAAATGCAGTTTACATTTGTTGCTTTAACTCTTCTGTGTTACATTCAAATTGAGGTGCTATATTAAACAATGTTGAGTAGGTTTTCTGGTCCTACATAGTTTTATACAACAAAATGCGTTCAATACCTAGGCGAGCGTATTCCTTAATTGAATCTCGTGATAGGCGTGTCAGAATTGGATCCAGCGATAGATGAGATAAATTATGCATATATATGAGTGGTAATACTAATGTTGGACTATGCTATGGTAACCAATGCAGACGTGATAGTTCGTTTTAGAATAGATACAAAAATCAGTATCGAAAATTGTGCAATAAGACATTCCTCTTATAATGTAAGGTCTATGGCACAATGAATTCACTCCATAGTCAAGTCTTGCCCTTCGATTCCCCGGTGCAACTTACTTACTTACTTGAGATGTGTTAATTCATGACGTCACGATGTCTTCACTAAGTTGATTCCTTCAAAGAAAACGCGACGGACACTTAAGAGGTCGCCCGAGTCGCTGAACTCGTGACAATTCACGATCATGTCATATATCCGGTTACTCGGTCCAGTGAACATCGTCTCAGCACCGTTCACTTCCGCTTCCTGCAATTCCTTTCGCCGTCGATTTCCGTTTACAAGGTCACGTGACCCTACGATGCATCGTAAGGAAACCGCAGACGACTGTGACCTCCATAGACCCCATAATATCTCATAAGACAGATCGAGACAAACAAACAGAGAGGCAGACAGAGAGGCAGGCAGAAGGGCAGGCAGAAGGGCAGACCGACAGACAGTTGTTGTTGTTCACTTATGTTGTTCGTATGTTCTTATTATCGTTCTTGAGTCAGCCTATTTCCTCAGCCGATACCCCCTCTTCACGAGATTCTTTGACGCCACTAGTAATCTTCCTCTTCCTCCTGCTCCACCTCCTCTTCCTTCCCATTCTCCTGCTTCTCTTCCTCTTCCTCCTCCATCTCCTCTTCCGCCTCGTCCTCCTCCTCTTCCTTCTCTCTTCTCCCTTCACCGGATCGATCCCATCTTGTTTTGACTTCTTTAGATTTTCGTCTCTCTTCAACTGGACAATCGAAGTAGGGACCTCTGTGTCTCCAACGGCTGAGGAGGAGACAAAGGAAGAGGAGGAGGAGAAGAGGGAGGACGAGGAGGATGACGATGACGAGGAGGAGGAGGAGGAAGAGGATGGCATAAGAGGCAAGTGGAACCAACTGATAAAGACACCAGAAACAGTTGAATATCAACACTTCGCACGTGCTCACGGACACGCAGACAAACGCACAGACAGACAGACAGGCAAACTAACAGAGCAACAATCAGAATACGATTTGATTCAGTTTTTGAGCCAGTGTTATGCATCGCAATTCATTGTACTTCGGTGTCATTCAGTGTAATTTGCGTGTGCACTCTTAGAGAAGGTTCAGGTGATATTCCTGAAAATTCAGGTATTCCATCTGAACTAGGTCAGGCCAAAGTGAGCCGGTAGAAGGTTCAAGTAAGCTGCCTGAAGTTGAGGAAAATTCCCTGAACTAATCAGGAAGGGTTTTTCATCATCAAAAACAGCCACGGATCGTTCCAAAATACTGAAAAAGCTGCCCAAAAGCTACCCAATAAATTAAAATACGATCTGTAAATGACAAGTGTCCACACATATTTCCAATAAAAACATATTAAATGGAATCTAATATGATTATATGCCCATTATGTTTGTACATTTTTGATGAGCTAATGAAATAGTAGGCTATCCCGCAAGCAAGAACTAACTAAACTTAACTGAAGAATTCAGTTAGGCCTACTGTACGCCTGAAGTTCAGACAACAAAAATTCATCTGAATGGTTCTGGACTTTCAAACCTGAACTTTTCTAAGAGTGTAGTCGAGAGATGTGGTGGTGTAGTTGTCCTATGGTTTAACCTCATTTCTACCCGTTCAGTTGCCCGACAGAAGTGCATAAGGTAAGAACTTAATTGGTCCAGAGATTGCAAGGCTGTTGCTCTCCAGTTGAGGTCATCAATAACACTTGGTTTCTACCGCTGTCTCTCTGTGCAATATGCATGCACGTCTCCTCCTGCTTGTCGTAGCCATGTCCGATTATCCGTCTGTCTTTACTGTCGCTCTCTCTAAATCAAATGGACTTTAAAGAAAGGGAGGGCTGTCGGAGAATTGGCCAGACCCCCACAGAGAATCCTCTGCCTCATGCGCTCATAAGGGGAAAATGCGAAGAGGATGTAAGAGCCTTACCGCGGAATAAGCGCTGCTACCTTTCGCACACTAATGACGGGAGTAGGATCATTATTCGGAGAGACACGTAAACAGATGAAGAGAATGGCGAGGAGAGAGAGTCAGAGAGTGAGTGAGAGATAGACAGAGATAGACAGAGAGACAGATATCAAAACGGGTATATTGATGCATTTATAAACAAAAAAGTAGATGCTGATTCATACACGTGAAGGAAGAGACAAAACGAGAAACTGCAGAGAGGTATAACTGAGTGCATGTTGTGTAAAGTAAGCTGTTGGGAAGGAATGAGAAGATGGATTAGTGATGGCGATTCAGCTGCTGCCACTGCATCAACTGCATCAACTGTTGCTGCTGCTGCTGCTGCTGCCTGGTGCCTAGGTAAAGAGAGACGGCGCCTGCATTCGAATGCAAGCATGCGTAACGATAGAATGGGATTTGGAACAAAGGATGGAAGGCGCCAAATGTTGCTGGCACTTGGTTCGTCAAGTGTCTGTGCATGCAGCCAGGCCATCATCACAACCGCCGCCACAGCCACCATGAGTTTCATTGTCCGCAATGACAATCATAGGCTGATGAGGCGACCAGCGTAAATCAGCAATTGTTGTGTCGCACTGCCTGGAACAAACCACGACATCGACGGGAGCCAAAACAGCGCCAGCAGTGCTTGCCTCTCTCTCTCCATTGCCTCCTCCTACTCCTACTCCATCCTCTTCTTCCTCCTCCTCCTACTTCTCCTCATCAATTATGCACGGAGACCTACGAAAGCACTGTTAGAGGCCTGTAGGCCTACTATGTCCGCTCCAGTCAATGCTTCAGGTAGAACACATACATAGATTCTAAATAGAAATACAACGAAAAACATAGCAACCGAGACAGACAGAGGCCGCAGAGAGACATAGAACAGAGATTAGAGATATATATAAAGACACACATAGAAAGCGCAGACACAGAGGCGACGGGGATGAGAGAGAGATAGAGAGAAAGAGAGAAAGAGAGAAAGACAGACAGACAGACAGACAGAGACAGACAGACAGAGACAGACAGAGAGATAGAGAGACAGAGAATGGGAAAATGGAACCTGCTTATGCTGCTCGGCTGCGATCGTCCGATAGATTCTGAGGAGGAACTGAATTGAAGCATAAACCGATGATCACGTACCAATACCAACACCAGCACATGCAGCTCAACGGATTTACTTACGCGTTGTAACAGAGGCGAGTTCATCAAGTGTTCTTGCTCTCGATTCCTAGCTGTCTACACGCTTATCTGTCAACCTCACCTCGGCCTTCTGAGCCAGTTCAAGATTTCGAGCCTCTTTCCACCTTCTGCTTGCCTGTCTCTGTCTGTCTCTGTCTGCCTCTGTCTGCCTCTGTCTGTTTCTGTCTGTCTGTGTATGTCTCTGTCTCTCTCTGCCTGTCTCTGCCTGTCTCAGTCTGCCTCAGTGTGGCTGCTGCTCGTGCGTTCGTCTTTGACGTAGACCTGATGCGTCGTCGCTGCAGTGAGAGCATGGATGCCAGCGTCTGTAGCTGCAGAATCTGCCTTGTAAGCTGATAAGACTAAGATGCCGACGGTGGTATTGGGATGGATAACAATAACCAATGGATGGACGTACGCACGCAACGAATGATAGAACTCGCGACTCATAGACTATCTCGCTTGCATTTAGACAAGAGCAGACAGAGGGAAGGACAGACAGACAGACGTCAAGGAACCGAAGCACAAACACACAAACACACACATACACACACGCGCGCGCGCGCGCACCGACACACACATATACACGGAGACTGTCTTATCTGGAGGTATACTAGCATCGTTCTGTAAACGCACTGCTTTGGAATCTGGCGCCAAACGAATTGCTATTTCACTCACTCGCAACTGCTAATGCAGTGAGGAGGCAATGAGTGAAGAACGACACATACACACACACATACACACACACACACACATACACACACACAGACAGACAAGTTTGGATAATTTCGAACGACAAATAAATCGCTGTTGGCTGGTCTTTTATCGATAGGCTTCGTGCGGTTTTCGCTCTTGACGTGCCATCTAAAACACAGCCCCTCCTCCTACTCCTCCTCCTCCTCGATGGTAAGTCAAAATTCGCTGATAAAGGCTAATATTATACTTTGTACTAAATCAGTTGTAGTGCATCAGTTGCACAACATTTGTTGCACCATTGAGAGCGTCTGGAGTTATATAGCGCTAGATATACTTAGGATTTCCTCTCGTCAAAAAAGGTCGAACAGTTGGAAGCTACAATGATCCTAAGGGAGTCAAGCACATGGCGAAGTCGATGATGCTCGGAGACTAACGACAGAGAGAGGGGCAGTGAAAGAGAGAGAGAGGGAGAGAGAGAAGGAGAGAGAGAGGAGAGGGAAGTAGAGAGAAATAGGGAGCGGTGGAGGGGTGCTGAAACGGTGGTCTCAGAACAAGTTTCAGAGTTAAATATGTCGGAACTCTGCACGAAACAAACTGTGAACCAATCCATGTTTGTTTATGAATGAAAAAAACGATTGAGCCAACATTTATGGCCAATTTAATGCGCTTCATCAATTCCGACGACGCCCAACGTAGACCATCGACTGTATAGGATGTCCGCCGCTGATTATAACTAAATGCAAGTAGTTCAGATCGAATCATCGGTTTCTGCATAAATCGACAGACGTTTCATTTTCTATCAAGATAAATATCGACCAGTTGTTTCAGCTATTTATATCCTTCCACTCCATCTCCTCGTTCTATTCCTCCGCCTCTTCCTGCTCCACCTTCGTTCACCCATTCCATATTCACACTAGATAAAGCGCACGTCACCAACCTGTTGAGCTTCCGTTTGACCTCTGACCTATGATCGTTGACCTTGCCTTCGACTTCTCAGTATTTGAAAATGGTACAAAGGAACGGAATACGTCGCCTCGGGTGGCTGTCTACTGCGCTCGTTCTTAGGTCCTGACCTCATCACCAGCCATCGCTCTGGCGTCTGTCTGCCACTCTCCCCCTCACACACCACAGGCTTAAATCGGTTCAACACCCCCGCCAAGAACACCGGCATGCATCCGTCCATAGCCAACTACCTATCTGCATACCTACCTACCTACCTACCTACCTACCCTCACCCACCCACCTACCTTCCTACCTGCCTGCCTGCTTGACAACCTACCTATCTACCTACCTACCTACTTAACTACATCCGTACCTACCTATATATATATATATATATATATATATATATATGCCCAGCTGCCCATGTATACCTGTCTAACTTCATATTTAAACATGTGCTGTCTGTTGTATGTGTCTCTGAACGTGACTGTGTAGTCTGCCTCGCGAAGTGACGAATGGCTGTGTGCATGATTGGATAATAAATGCATGCATTCATGCATGCGCCTAGCCAATCCATGCAATGTGTCGTGCATTCTGCAATATATTCATTCTCGCTGTTCTTGCATTCATTCGTACATTAATTTCTACATTTGGTGTGAATTCAGTGATGCATCCGGTCATGCATTGAATCGTGTATTCAATCGTGCGCGCATTACGTCCTTTGTGGTCGTTCCAGTTCAGTGATGCATTGTGGGTGGCCTGTGTTTAAATCAAGCGACATCAGCCACGTTGACAGTTTTCTTTTATTGCGATTGATTCTTGTATTTTCAGAATGACAGATGGAATGCCATGAAGTCCTAATCGCTATGCTATAATTATTATGCTCATTTCCTTTTCACACGTTTCAAATAATAATTATAGGAGCCTTTCAACACTGAAGACAATAAGTTATTGGCTATGTTGCCTGCCCTCCGCTGTATACGCATCAAGTCAAGTCAATGCCAAATTGGATAGAAAGAGAGTCAATCTATCTGACGTGTTCATTTTAAAAAGCCATAGTATTTTTCATAATTATACCTGTTTAACAGCTCAATCCATTTTTTATTCCAGCTGCATCTCCTGATCTGGTTAATTTTCTACCTTCTGCTGCTACTTGAAACGTTTATTGATATATATATTATTTGTCTTAATTTTATTGCTTTTACTGCTGCGTCTACTCCAAAATTGGTTCCTCTCCGTCTTCGCCTCAAAATGACCTACATGTACCTACCTTTTGTAAGCTGCTAAAGTCATTTCTTTTTGGCCGGGGCTGGGAGCACCTCTGAGTAATTTCCCTTGAATAGGTGCTATATAAATTATCGAAATAAATGAATGTATGAAAATGAACATACATGTAAGCCTACATGTATATGATGCCTTTCCAAGTGATCTCTGTCCTTTTTTTCTCCATAGATGGAGAATTCTTTGATTCGACTCTTTCTTAAATCTCTTTCTTGCCATCTGTCAGCTATCGGCGGGGATCCGTTGGTTGACTGGTTACTATTTTCAGCTCACTGTGCAAATTTTTGCTAACAGACGTATTTTACTCGGTCCCTATGACATGTATACCTTCATTCAGACCTGCGTAGTAGTTCCCTATAGTTAATTACATTACATTGCCTTAAAGAGACAACACAGCAAAGCTCTGTCTCCGGATCTGACTTTGCCTCTTTCTCAATCGCCGCATGGACACATTAAACCTCGTGGTAGACTTTTCTCAAAGTAGAATAGGCCTATAGTTCTTTTGCAGTAGTCGTTCCCCTTTCGTTGCTTCCTTCACTACAGGCATACTCCTCACCACCATTCTACATCGTAACTCGGAGACTATACCTATATTACTCTCATGGCTACTGCATGGGCATGGAAGTCTTCTGAGTTTTTGAGTCTCTCATTCTTAGGAATATAGATACATTTAGTCTATCTATAGTAAAGCATCCTCTCGCTTGCATACGTTTCTTACTCCATTTCTTGCGTATAGAACTTCCACCTGCCTCTCACGCTTATTCGTCATGCAGCACCTTTTACGAAGTAAGCCCCTAAGTTGTCCAGACTTTTTGCTGACCGTTCATGTCCAACACAGTAAATAAATAAATACTATTTAGGACGAGAACATCTCCATGGAAACTGACAGTGACCGTTCTCTTTTGCCATTCTCAACGTCATTCTCACACAGGACCCTCTTCCAGACCAATGAACGAAGGGTCCAACCTCGCACTTCAGTCAATCCTCTGTGCTAGTTGATGTGATAAGCAAATATGAAATCATTATCTCATTCCACAATTCACTCCAAATGGATGTGTCGTTTCCGAATGGTGTCCATTCAAATCGCCAACTATTTCCGACGCAGAAGCGAAAATATCCGCCTGCTGCTGCATTGAATAATGTATCATCGCCACTCATTGAAAAGAGGACAAGATGCAGGAAACACAAATGGAGGAGTAAGAGCAACATGAGGAGGAGGAGGAGGAGGGAGGAGGGAGGAGGAGGGAGGAGGGAGGAGGAGGGAGGAGGAGGGAGGAGGAGTGGAGGAGGCAGCCTATGTGTTATTGCATCATTTCGCATGTACCACTTCTCGAAATTATCCTAAAAACAAAAATCGTTCTCAGCAGCATCGCTTCAAATTTCGACTCCTCCGCCGATTAATCAGCAACCAGAGCCACGAAACAAAGGAACATAAAACAGATGAAGTTGAAGTGTGATTGGAACTGTTGTGGATTCGCTATCGCCATTCGTCTCATTACATCAGCGATGAGATAGAAATGAGCAGAATGAGTTGATGTGAAGGCCAGGTTTCGCTTTTAAAGACTCTGAACTATGGGTCTAGAATGAAAAGCTGAGTTGGCAGTATACGAAAGTGGCAGACTTTGGAGGAAGCGTGAGAGCGAGTGACATTTGTCAATGAAGTGGCATGGTGGCCAATTGGTTAGAGATATCGGTCTGTAACGCTCAGTGTGCGCCGACTGTGCGGGTTCTACTCTCGTCCGAGGCGTCAGTCACTGTGTAGGGACCTTGAGCAAGTCATTTGCGTACAATTGCTCTGTATTATAACTGTAGTTGCGTCGTCGAGACGGTGTGCGCTTTCGTGCAAACCTTGTTTTGTTAAACCGCGTTATAAATGTTGAGTTGTATTGTATTGTAAGTGGTTCAATGTGTCTTCAAGTCAGTTAAGCCATCCTGTCTGATTCCATTCCTCCTCTTTCGACTTCCTCTTCCAATTCCTCAGTTTTCTTCTCTTCTTCTTACTTCCTTACGTCCTCAGTATTCCTATAGGCTTTACTTCATCAGCACAGTCTTTTCAACCGGAAACAACTTTTTCAGTTGTTTGTATTGAGTTGTCAGCTGCGACCAATCTGGCGAATTACTAGACACGACTCAAACGCGGTTAATCCACCGCAGCAAACAACATCGTAAAGGGGAGAAATATAGCGGAATAGCCTACCCTTAACCTACTCCTGACCTACGCTTAATCTACTCTTAACCTACCCTTAACCTACCATTACCATTAATAAGTTAGCCTACTCAGTACTACAGATCTCTCCTTTCAAAGTCATCAACAGGATCGTTCTGCGCACAACTGTGCACCCTATAGACATGATGGTGTAGGGGGATTGTAGTGTTTTGCTGTGATTTTTGTGTTGTTGATTCTGCTGCTGCTGCTGCTGCTGTTAGCGGTGATGATGGCGGTGGGTGGTGTTCTATGTAATGATGGTGACAATGGTAGTGGTGTTGGCGATGGTGGTGGCGGCGATGGTGATGGGTGGTGGTGTATGTAATGATGGTGGTGATGGTGGTGGTGATGGGTGATGTTCTATGTAATGATGGTGGTGGTGGTGATGGCGATGGTGGTGGTGGTGATATGGTGGTGGAACGAGAGTCGATGGTGTTAGTGTCGTCTTCTGCCTCCAGATGTCGTTGCCTCCGGATGTCGGTATTGATGTGAAACCTTGCCCAACATCAACATCTTACGATGACTCTCTTTCTTACGTCTCTCCCTCTCTCTCTCTCTCTCCCTCTCTCTCTCTCTCTCTCTCTTTCTCTCTCTCTTCCTCCCATTCTCGCTCTCTCGCTGAGACTCGCTCTCGCCCTCTCTCTCTCTCTTCGTCTCTCCCTCTAACTCTGTCTATCGGTATTTAGGAATTGTCGCTCCTTCTGTCTGCGTCGATTGATGAGGCTCATGCACAGCGCACCGAGTGCCAGATAGAAGGAAGGAAGAAGGATGAAGCGAAGGAAGGATGAGCCATCTAGCGACGAGGTCCTAACGAGATTTCAATGAGAGGCACGTGACCCCCGAACGCTGACGTCTAATTGCTGCCATATTTCACGACGCAACTACTACGACCAATCTACGGATTAGAGTTCATCCTCCGTCTACTCAGCTTCCTTCTTTCCTATTCCTCTCAATTTCCTCTCCTCCTTTTCCTATTCTTCCCGATTTTCTCTCCTCCTTTTCCTATTCCTCTCTTCCTTTTTCTATGCGTCTCCATTCCTCTCCTTCTTTTCCTATTCCTCCCAATTTCCTCTCCTATTCCTATTTTTCTCCATTTTCTCTCCTCCTGTTCCTATTCCTCCGCAATTCCATTCCTCCTATTTCTATTTGTTCCCATTCCTCTCCTCCTATTCCTCTCCGTTTTCTCCATTCTGCATCGCTTTTCCATCTCTCCCCACTCTTCCCTCGCGTTTCCCAATCCTCTTGCGTTCCCAATGCTTCGTCTAATCGACATCACAAGTGAAGAGGGAGGGACGAAGGGAGGGAGAGAGGGAGAGATACATCGAGGGAGAGAATATGAACGTCATCCTTCGTCTGGCACGATGAGGGTCTCTTGGGAAGAGACATAACCTGGTCGTCTTCTAATTACCCTCCTCCGATCATTAGTCTCCAATTGACTCGAGGGTTAAAACAAAGGGGCGTCCTTCTTCTCTGTTTTCCAATCATCCAATCTGTCTCCAAGCGAAAGGCGCCACTCATCCAATGGCCAAAGCTTAGATGGAGATCAATGCACTGACGGACAAAGGAATATCAGAGCCTCTGTATCCTCTGTTACGACCGCATCAGCATTTCAATAGCCAGACAGAAAATATTTAAGCAGACACTGCTTTGAATGTCATAGCTATGACATACACCACTTATGCAGACCCTGCTTAGACAGACACTGCTTAGACAGACACTGTTAGGCAGACATTGCTTAGACAGACACTGCTTGGACAGACACTGCTTAGACAGACACTGTTAGGCAGACATTGCTTAGACAGACACTGCTTGGACAGACACTGCTTGGACAGACACTGCTTAGACAGACACTGCTTAGGCAGACATTGCTTAGACAGACACTGCTTGGACAGACACTGCTTAGACAGACACTGCTTGGACAGACACTGCTTAGACAGACATTGCTTAGACAGACCCTACTTAGACAGACATTGCTTAGACATACACTGCTTGGACAGACATTGCTTAGACAGACACTGCTTGGACAGACACTGCTTAGACAGACACTGCTTGGACAGACCCTACTTAGACAGACATTGCTTAGACATACACTGCTTAGACAGACACTGCTTAGACAGACACTATTTAAACAGACAATGCTTAGACAGACACTGCTTGAACAGACACTGCTTAGACAGACACTATTTAAACAGACAATGCTTAGACAGACACTGCTTAGACAGACACTGCTTAGACAGACACTATTTAAACAGACAATGCTTAGACAGGCGGTGCATTGCCCTGCCACTTACATCAACAGGCCTGGATTTAAATTCGGATGCCATGGTTGGGTGAAAGGCCTTTCGAGCCAATCTCATGAACTGCGTGCATTCCGAGGCGCTGTTCGTCCGTCAGTTCGATCTGGATCTTGACCAGTGCCACTGTCCGTCAGTTTATCGCTGCCACCGCAGAGATAGCGGTTAACGCTTGTCTCCCGTTGTCATAGTGACAGACGAAATGAACTTCCGTCACAGTTTGTTAGGCGCTCTGTCTGTCTGCGAATTTCGACCAGCGTAGGAGGCAACGATCGGCTGGATAGCATGTGGTTGATGCTGGCGTTTACAAACTCAACACAGATAGGGAAGAAGTGGAGGAGGAGGATGACGGTAAGAGGCGCATGGGATGATTGGAAAAGGAGAAGAAGTGAGAACTGAGAAGGAAGGGAGAAGGCTGGGAAGTATGTGGAAACGGTGGTTAGTAAGATTGAAAAAGGAGAATGGGAGGTGAATGATGGGGAGGAGGAATGTGGGAGAAGGAAAACTAGAATATGAGAGAAGCATGGTGGGGAAGATCAAAGAAGGAGGACGGGAGAAGGAGAAAGAAGAAAGATGCGAAAAGTGGAGGAGTGGAGAAGAATAAGAATGAAGAGTGGGAGAAGGAGGAGGATGGGCAGAATGGGGTAAGGAGGATGTAGAGAGAGAATGGGAAGGGTGGAAGTAGAAGGAGGATGACTGGCTGGAAGAAGAATTGGACGAAGAGAAGAAAGGGTGTTGGGAAGGAAATGAAATGAAGGGAAAGAAGATTTAAAGAAGAGGGTGAGAGGAGTTTATAGGCGTTGTCATGTGACAACGAACGCCCTTGGTTGAATTATGTGGACAACGTCATTTTGAAGCCATTGATGTTCAATTATTGATCAGTTCGTCTGATTTCGTGATTGCTTTGCAGTGATTGATTTGGAAATTGAATTGATTGTGCAGCTGATTCGGTTGAATTGATTTCCTCATTCGTGCATTCGTTCGTTCTTTCGTTCAGTCGTTCTCTGTTTCTGATCGTATGTAGTGTCATCGATGTGATGCTCTGTTGAGATGACGAGGTACTCGGTGGGAGGAGGCAGGTGTCGACCGGACCTGAATCTTGACGAGGAGGAAGAAGAGGACGATGAGGACAGCAACAGTCCATCTGCCGAGGAACGAAGACCGCTGAAGGGAGGAGGCATCGAAGACCTTCGGAGCAACCTCGGTCTCTTCCACCCTCTCCCTTCGGTCAACGATGACTCTCAGACGGCCAAACAAAGAAGCATGGAGACAGGACGCAGTGGGACGATGCGATTAGAGGAGGAGGATGTGGAGGAGAAGGATGTAGAGGAATTGGAAGAGAAAGAGGAGGAGGAAGCAGAGAAGGAGGAGGAGGAGGATGCCGTGGGTATAGCAGCGAACAATCGAGCGCTGGTTCGACCGCGGGTGGAGTTCGTCGGACTAAGCGATCAAGATGACGACGGCCGTTTGACGGACGACGGCGAGTATAGACGGGAGCCAGCGCAGGGCGAAGTGGAAGAAGCAGGTGGAAGAGGGGAGGGAGGAGGAGTAGGAGGGAAGAGGAGGAAGAGTAAGTTAACGGCGAAGGTTGGCAGGGCATCTGTGGCAGCAGGAACTGCTCTTGCTGAGGCTGCGGCTGGACATCGAGTGACGATGGGCGACGGTCGCCTACGCCAGCCTCGCCTCTCCCTCCTCGGGAAGCCACTCAACTACCACGCCCACCGACACCGAGACGCCAGATTTCGACAGATGACGAAGATTCAGACGACAGTCTACAACTTCCTCGAACGACCCAAGGACTGGAGAGAAATCTCATACCACTTGCTTGTGTAAGAATAAATCTCCTACCTCCTCGGCTAATTTAGAAAGTAAGTAAATAGTTTCTTTAAAATGAACGCCTGCAATCGCACGTCATGTACAATCAAACATTTGATAGACACACCTCATGCATAACAAAAGCTTAGATGTATCAGAGTTGAGTTAATGGAAAGAGGTGAATCTCATAAGCGATTCATGCTCTTATAAATCATCCTGATAACACTCGCCAATAATGCATCTGAACGCACGTATATATATATATATATATATATATATATATATATATATTCGAAACCACTTGCTCTGCTATGTAAAACTCATCTAGGACACGATTGCGTCAGTAGAAATCTCCCACCAGTTGCTCGACTAAGTATAAGCTTATGGAACATCTGGTCACCGATATATGGAGATCTACCACATGCTCAGCTAAGTAAAAAATCTCATATAACACCTGCTGGCGCTAGTAAAAAGTCTCTAGCCACTTTTGCCTAACTATAACATAGACCAACAAACAGCAAGTCAGCGAAAGATATGCAGACGGACGGGACGGACAGACAGACAGACAGACAGACAGACAGACACTTCACGTTCGTTAATAAATATAGCAGCCTGTTACGCATCAATAATTAACGGGGTCGTGTGCGAAAGCGTGTATCACAATGAGTCTGAGTGTTGTTGGATGCGTTGATGAGGAGAACGAAATAAATTCGATAGAAGTGTGAAGCACTCGATTATGGTAATGGTCGCCGTCAGTTGGTTGTTCATTGACGACTGAAAAACACACATATGTACACACTAGCACATAAATTATTATACTTAAGGACACACATGCTCAAGGACGTACGTGCATAAATATTGAAATACATATTTAATGAAACACATACATACAGACACACACTGTCACACACACACACACACACAAGGACATGTATATAATATAGACTGATAAACATACATATGGACACAACACAGACGTCGATCTTTGCCTCTCTCTCTCTCTCTCTCTCTCTCTCTGTGTGTCTTTGTCTGTCCGTCTCTGTCTTTGTCTCTGTCTGTCTGTCTGTCTCTGTCTGTCTGTCTGTCTCTGTCTGTCTGTCTGTCTGTCTGTCTGTCTCTCTCTCTCTCTCTCTCTCTATCTCTAGCACTAATTACTAGAAGCGTTATCTGGAACGGAGCAGAATCGACCGTTCGTCCGCTGCCACTCCCCCATCGTCATCATCCAATGTATCGTCGTCGTCGTCGTCATCTACAGTTGACATTTACGTGCACTAAATTTATCTAGCGCCGGATTTGGTTTGGCTGAGAAGCTGACAGCGGCACGAGTGATCACATGACAGATCTCGATTGAGATAAGGAAATGCGTTCCGTCTTCGATCCCTCTTAGGACCCTCTTCTCACCTCCTCTTCTCTCTTCTCGCCTTCTCTTCACTCTTCTCGCCTCCTCTTCAATCTTCTCGCCTTCTCTTCACTCTTCTCGCCTCCTCTTCACTCTACTCATGTGTTCTAGTGTGTCATGCACTTATTGCACTGCTCTTAGCTTATCTGCCCTCATGAGCTGTGCTCCACTTATCTTAACTACTCAACCCTTCTCCTCTCTGCTCTACTCTTCTCTTCTCCGTTCTTCTCTTCTCTGCTCTTGTGTATACGCTACTCTGCTGCTCTTCTCTGATGTGCTTCACACTTCTCTGCACCGTGTGTTCTGCTCTGCTCTTCTCTTCTCTCCTCTTCTTTCTTCTTCTTTTTTCTTCTCTTCTTTTCTCTTTTCTTCTCCTCTCTTTCCTTCCCTTCTCTTCTTTTTTCTTCTCTTCTCTTCTCTTTTTTCTCTTCTCTTCTTTTCCCTTTTCTTCTCTTCTCTTCTCTGGTCTTCTCTGTTGCGCTCTATTCTGCTATGCTCTTTCGTCCAAATACCTCGAACGTCTTCATCTGTTCCGTTTGGTGTTGTGCCAACTGGAAGTGGAAAATTGGAAAGAGCGAAAATAATCAACCTGGAGTAAGTGCCATGGCGCTGGAGCAGCTGGGTGGCAGACTGTAGTCTAGATCCCCTTGTTTCCTTCCATGTACATGAAGTCTATAATAATATAAACTAG
This sequence comes from Bimastos eiseni, assembly GCA_959347315.1. Taxonomy (NCBI): domain Eukaryota; kingdom Metazoa; phylum Annelida; class Clitellata; order Crassiclitellata; family Lumbricidae; genus Bimastos; species Bimastos eiseni. Next base: position 28,668,187 of record OY365811.1, on the reverse strand, counting down.
AGTAAGGTAAAGAATATTTAGGCCAGCACATTTAGCCTTAGAGAGTTCCATGTTGCTGACTTGCTGTACCAGTTACTCTGATTGATAACTTCTGGAAGTTAATAAGACCAAACACGGATGTTACTATTTGGGATGGATTTCTAATTATGTTGGAGTGGAGGTTGGATGAATGATTGATGGAATAACTGTAGATAAAGTGTTGATTGACTATAGCAATGCATAATTCACTTGTCTGCTTCTGGTTAAGCTGTACTATTTTCATAATTCAAGAGTGTGTAATAAAGGATATGCGTATTGTATGTTGTGGTAGGAACCAGCGGCATGTGTGATGCCTATAATTGTTTTTGGGTAATAAGTATCGATCTACACAATCGGAAAGTAGCTCCGTAGTTGGATGGCCAAATCATATAATTGAAAGCCACGTACTTAGAGCTAAATAAAGAAATAGTATAAGGGTTAAGGTTAATGGGTATCAAATTGTGATATACAAGATATTACACACTGTATGCTTTGTTACTTTAGATGTCATTTTTCTAAATGGTCGTTACAGGTGTTTTCTTGGTCAATGTTGTAGTCGTGACTTGAAGAATTTCCATAGTGTCAATTAGAGTTTTATTTATTTTTGAGGCTCAAGTAGGATGCAATTAGTTTGGGTCAAACTTTTAAAAGCTTTCTGTTCAGCTCATTGTATAATTTAACATAGGAACTGTGTGTGAAATAGCAAAAACATTGGAGTTGTCGCAAATCAAATGATGACACGCTGATTAGGTCGATGATGAAAAGCAAAAAAGCAGTAGTTTCAAAATAGACCTCTAACTGTCATAATTTTAAACTCTGATACGATATTGTTGGCAATTGACCTGCTGAGAACGTGAAGCATGGTAGTCTTTAAATCATGATAGCGACGTTGATTGTTCAGTACACTTTAAAGTGTATTATTATATTGGACAATGTATATAAGCAATATAAAAAATCGATCTAACCAATTCGTAAATTACAGCTTATAGCAACTAACAAATGAAAGACAGGCGAATGTAGTTTTCCGCACTTCTTCCACAATATTCTGCTGCCTCGGCCACTCCACTTCCACCTCTGCCGCCTCAAGCGTCAATCCGCCACACATCTGCCATTGTCTCTAGTTACTCCTGCGAGCTCTGCCTCATCCATGCCACGTCAGCCACCAGTTAAGGCGATGAATAGCTAAGTGATGCGCTTCTTTTGCTGCTGAGCAAGAATTGATGTCAATCGGTTCCTGTCAAAAAATCAATTCAATTGACCGTCATCATTCGATGAACTCCTCTCTGAAGGTCTACAGCGTCACTAGTATCACAGACAGCAGACTCAGCAGCAGCTTCGTCCAACGACCGAGTGAATAAGAGCGAAACTATAACATATAAGCCAGTGACTCATATACCCCTTGGGAAGGTGGACGAAGTACCTGCGCCTTATGACGACGTGTGTACGTGTGAGTTTATGTGTAGGTGTGTGTGAGTGTGGGTGTAGGTGCGTGCGTAGGAGTGTGTGTTTGGTTGTGTCTGCGCGTGCAGCTTATTTGATAAGGTTGGAGTTAATTGTATCTCAGTCTGTTCATCTTCTCACCAGGACTCGCCCGTCCGTTCCTCTTGTCCGTCTTTCCTTTTCCACCCATCTACCATCCTATCTCTGTTTCTCCCTCTATTCCTCCCTGAGACTCCCTCTGACCTTCCCTCTCTCTATCCCTTTCTCTGACCTTCCCTGCCTCTCTCCATCCCTCCCTCTGTCCCTCCCTGCCTCTCTTCATTCTTTTCACTTACCCTTCTTGCCTCTTTCCGTTCCTTTCTCTGACCCACCTGTCTCTCTCTATTCCTTTATCTGACCCTCGGTGCCTCTGTCCCTCCCTCTGTCCTTTCTCGTCCTCTTCGGCGTTCGTCGAGCGATTCTTCAATTAATCTTTCGTCGGCTGTTGAAATATTTACGTCACAGATCGTCTGATGAAGACAAGTGACGTCGCCGACCAAGACCGACATCTCCTCCTCCTCCTCTCCTCCTCCTCTTCCTTCTCCTCCCTCTCCTGTTCCTCCCTTCTTTTTCTTTTGCTTCTAAACGCTCGTCTCTCACTGTAATTCCCTGTCCTCTCCTCTTTTCTTTCGCACCCTCTTCCTTCCTTTCCTATTTTGTTCCGTCTGTCCAATCTTCCCTCTCTGCCCTCCTCTGTCTGTCTGTCTCTCTTCTCTTCTCTAGTCTAGTCTCTTCTCTCATTCCCTTTTCTTCCTTTCCTGCCACTAATTCTTCCCTTATAAATTATAATACGCTACAGTTTTTCATGTCCTTTCTTCAAATGAATACATTCCCACCTCCCTTTCTTTTGATAAATTCTTCTCTCCCTGGATTTCTCTGTCTAACTGTCTTCGTGGTTGCCTGTCTGTCTGTCTTTCTGTCTGTCTATCTGTCTGCCTGGCTTCGAAGCTCGTTCAGTCTACCAAATGGTTTTTTGAGTGACTTTTTCTGATTCGTCCCTAGAGGGGTCAACAGACTGCCTATAAGAAGAGCCTATAGGTGTGGCTTGGCAAAGTCTATCTTCTGCTACTAAATGACTGCTTGCAGCAACAGAGAGAGTCAGAGGGAGAGAGGGAGGGAGGGAGAGAGAGGGATGAGGGAGAGGGAGATGCAAAGGGAGAGAGAGGCACCATTTTACACCTCTTATGAGAGAGTACTTTGATGTCCTAGGTACAAGCATAACATCAATCCACAATTTCTCATTTTATGAGGTTCCCTTGGTTCCTTCCCATCTCCGTTTGCTCACGCAGCAGCTCTTTTCTCGACCCTGACTATCTGTAGAATTACATACAGTCATCTCTTTAAATTTCGTATCTAAAAACACAATTGAGTTCATAAATGCAGTTATGAATAGTGTACGCAAGTGTACTTGCCTTCAAACTCTCTAATCTCATCACTGAGCTCTCATATTTAAGCATGATTCGCATATCTTGTTTTTCAAAATGATGTTTTGTCGATAATTATGTGGCTTTTCGATGACACTCTGCTCACTCCTCTTTCATCTACATTATATATCGCTAACGGATCATCAGTTGACTATCATTCCATCATTCACTAGGATATAATTTCCAATGATAAACAAATCCATCTAAGGTTGCTTATATAACTGTTTCACAACTGAAGATTCCTGTTCGAATTATTGCTTATCCGCAATAGGATGACTCAATCCCACATACATAATCACACATGCATATAAACATGGAAAACATATATATATATATATATAATATATATATGCAGATAGTGGGACAAAACATCTTGGCGAACTGATCCTCTCGATAATTATAAACTAATCACAGCTTTGTTCTGGTAAGCCAATCGTTGACGATCACTGGTGCAATATTGGTATAATTACGAAGGAACAGATAGACAAATGGGCAGACATGCAAACGTACAGACATACAGACAAACAGACAGACAATGAGAGAGACATACAGACGACAGACATACGGATAGATATACAGATAGTGAGACGAAAGCGATTAGATTGACGCCTAGAAACGAGTCCGTTATCTCTATAATTGTTGACCGTTCTGTTCGACATCCAGCTGGGTTTTTTCTAGAGTTTGTCGTCTTGTATCTCCTAGATTCTGTCGAATTTTAAACGACGTGTCGTCCAATTATTTGCAATCCATATATTATTTAATTAAGTGACATTCCTGTCCACGTGGCGTCGTCGGTTCACTTCGTGCGTCATTTGTTAATCAATCCTAGCGACCATGAGAGGAACTCATCGATGCGACTGAAAAGAACGGAATTGTCGTCATCCCAATGTAGCAAGTTCAGCAAATTGCTGTCATGCGTGGCCAGTTTACCAATTCAGCTGAGTGTCTGGGGTTCAGCCTTCCCAGCCGCTGGCTAATCTTATCCGCATTACCACGGTCGTCTTATGGCTGCACTGAGCGACTCGTATGAGAAACTTTGAGGACATTTTTCTTCTTCCTTCTTTGTGTTTCCGTCTTCCTCTTAGGCTTTGACCTGTGTCTATGTCCTTCTCTTCCTTCTTCTGTTTGTCCTTCTCCGTCTTCCTCTTAGGCTTTGACCTGTGTCTATGTCCTTCTCTTCCTTCTTCTGTTTGTCCTTCTCCGTCTTCCTCTTATGCTTTGACCTGTGTCCATGTCCTTCTCTTCCTTCTTCTATGTGTCCTTCTCAGTCGTCTTGCCGGAACGTTTATCAATTGGACGACCACGAAATCTAGAACTCATCTGCATTTAGGTCGGAGGAGCAGTTAAGCTCTCATTGTCTGGATAGGACGGGCAATGTCAATAATGCTGCCCAATAAACAGACATTGGCCATCCCATTGTTCGCAGGCAATGTTCATCAGGTTTGATTAAATCGACAACTCCTTCTGCCTCCCTCCATCGTCTTTCTTCCTCTGTACCACTCTTCCTTTCATTCTCTGTACCATTCTCCCTTCCTCGTTTTGTCTCGAGATCAGTCCCGATTTCTTTTTGCGTGATTCAAAGCCGAGACCGGAAGAATTGCAATGGAATGGCTGGGGACGGAAGTAGCAGCTCTCCACTCGACACGGCCAGAACCAGATTCCCTCTTATGTCGGAAGCATTCCCATGGATTAAAATCTGCATTTGTGTACGTATATATTAATATGTGAATGAATGTATTATCCATAATTATGGGCCTGCGCACATACGTATGTCAATAAGTATGAACGCATGTATGCATATATGAAAGTATGTATGCATATATGTATGCATTGTAAATATATATATTACATAGTTATGGACAAAGTGTGCGATTGAACGAATTCGTTTAAAAGCAAAAGAATATATAAAAATCAGGATCACGTAGACTGTTTGAAGTGTCTTTTCAATGTAGGCCTACATTGTCTAAGGACGTCATCTAACACCAGACATTTTCTCATTTTCACCCATTCTACTCTCCCTTTGGCCTCAATACTTGACTACTTTCTACCTAATTTATTTGGTGACCCTAACTCGCGCAACCCTTCCGTCTTTAATAATCTGGGTCTCCGGTGCAATTTTAAACTATCTTTCTGGGAAAGTTTTCATGCAAATTGTTCTTTGATTGAAAAATAAATTTATATTGATTGTTTGATTTATTGATTGAACTTAAAGTTAATACTTTGAACAGCATATAGTGTGTAATGACGGTCTTTGTGTTTTTGCCGAGCTGGAATAAGATCAGCGAAACAATATCAAAACATTATTTCCATTGCTTCGACCGTCTGCTGGCCGATACTGATATCTATTGTATATATACAGAAGCCGTTTGTAATCGCTGCAGCATCGATCGGACGAGTTTCACAGAACGCAGGTGCCATCTCGCGCATCCACACGGCATCAATTCAGTTGTATAACATAATATTATTACATATCAGAGCGTTGAGAGGTTGAGAAGGCTAAGACCTGCGTGAGAACCACTGCCTATTTAGTGTCTTAATATTTCATTTGTATGGCACGGTGGATGATCGGTTAGAGCGGCCGGTTCGTAACATTCAGTGTGCGCTGAGTGAGCGGGTTCGACCCTCGTCCGAGGCGTCAGTAACTGTGTAGGGACCTTGAGCAAGTCTTTCGCGCTCAATTGCTCTGCAGTAACACTGCAATTGCACCGTCGAGGCGTGTGCACTTCTGAGCAACAGATATTTGAAGAAGGACGATATCAAATTAAAAGAATTTCAAATTAAAAGAATTTCAATCTGTCCAAGCTTGATCTTGAAATTGTTGAGGGATTTACACCGAAACATTCTCTTCACTCAGCTCGTTCCACGCGTTGTTCACTCTGATGCTGAAAATATCTGTGTGATGGGGCCTTTGTGTCCTTTTGATATAGGCAGCTGGAAGAATCTCACAATGGTTTGTGATAATGACAGTCTAACAGATCTAAGAGGCTTGCCGTCACCTAATAATAAGATACGTGTATAGTAAAACATGGTTCCACGACAATTCGTCTACAGACTTTTCGTTTATCGACGTTTCGTCTACCAACATTTTTTCTAGGTAGTGCTGGACTGATTAAAAAAATTATGCTTAATCTAGAAGTTGGACAGTTGAAAAGGTTTATTAAACAATGAGCTAGACTGATGAAAAAGAATAATGCTTTAATGGAAGCGGGTTTGACTAAACAAATATGCCCATATGAAATCGAGATTGATGCAACAAATATACCTAAATGGAAGCGGGATTGGAGAAAAGAATTGTGCTTAAATGCAAGCGGGATTGACGGGAAAAAATACCAAAATGGAAGCGGGATTGATAAAAGAAATATACCGTCATCAATTCCGCTTCCATTTAAGCATAATCCTTGTCATTATCGCGCTTCTATATAGATATATTTCGTTCCATTAATCCCGCTTCCATTTAGGTATATTTATTTCATCAATCCTGATTCCATTTAAGCATATTTGCGTCACAAAACCCGCTTCCGTTTAGGTGTTTTTCTTTTCATCAATCCAGCTCCCAGTTATTCATAATTATTTTCATCGATCCTGCTTCTGCCTATAGATGAAGTACGCTAGACGAAAAGTCTGTAGGCGAAATGTCGGTAGACGAAATGTCGTGTAGTAGACGAAAATGTCTGTACACGAAGTGACGTAGACGGAAAGTAGGTAGACGAAATGTCGTGTAGACATAAAGTCTGTAGACGAATTATCGTGACACCCTAAAATATAATTTATGTTTATCCACAAAATAGTTATTTTACTTTTATTCTTTGTTAGTTGAATGCGTGGAATAGTTTATACTTACTTCGATAAAAGTTCGATTGACATTTCTTTACATGTATATCATGTGTTTTATCTTCGTTGAAATGTGACCATGTAATAAAAGCCCCACTGCAGCGCATATCCTTACAATGTGAATAAGCATATATATATAATTATATCTTTATATATATATATATAGCATCCATGTAGTTGCTGACGAATGAAGTCGGAGTCACAAGTGATGGATCGGCTGCTGCTACTGCTGCTGCTGCTGATGCTGGTAGAATGGAGTTCTGTTTTTATTCATCCATCTTTCGATAGATGTAGGATATTCGTACGTTTAGGTTCAGCAGTGGTTGGTGATTGTAAGAGTCTGTCCCTCCCTCGTCATATCCAGGTCCTATCAGCGGCCGAATCTCTTTCTGGTCGAGGAAAGGATAAGAGGGTCACAGGGAGTGGCTGCTGAGGAATAGGGCGAGTGCAACAAGTGCACGGACCAAACGAAGGAATTGGCTGACTCAAACATCAGATACTTCACTTGTGAAGTTTTCGTTCATTCTTTTCGGAATCTTTGCTTAAAAGCACAACTCTAGCAGATCAAACCCCTCACATTCATCCTGTCCAAGAATCCATCCTTCATATAATATAGATTTCAATCTTTCCTTCATTTTCATTCAAGCAAAACACATCTCAAACGATGATACTATTCTTAGAAAAGTATTTGGGCCTATAATCGGTCATTGGGAACAGACGACAGGCAGAGAAGGAACCATTGTAACGATTGACTATATAATGGTCACTAATTAATTGTAGAATACAATTTATTAATTGCTTAATACTCAGCTGTAATGACTGCATTTAATACTGATATATATTGTGTTGATTGAAAGATCAGGAGGCGAGGGAAGATGACAGCCTTCGCCCGCGTATGCCGAAGCTAAGAAGATGATGTCGTTAACAGTTCATACTCTGAGTAGATATCTTGAAGGAGCGCTACCTAAATGCTCGATTACATTACATTACAAAACATCACAATACATACATGTATCGGTGACTGTCTCTCAGGATATAGTTTGTGGGTGTCTGCTCTTCTTCTTCGTCCTATTATTACTGTCCTAAAATATTCATTTTGAACACGTACAATCACATCAACACGACCGCGATGTGACAATCTATCCACCTTCTTCACCATGAGTTTCCATTCTTCCATCCATCCATCCATCCACCCACCCACTCACCCATCCTTCCATCCATCAATCAATCCATCCATTCATCCATTCTTCCATCCATTCATCCATCCGTCCATCCAATCATCCATCCAACCATCCTTCCATCCATCCATCCTTCCGAACTCCATACGTGCATTTCGTCTTCCTTCTTCGTTATCTTCTGACATCGTTTCGACCATAAAAGGCAATTTGGAAACCTAAGGACAGGGCAGCAAAATGGAGAGTGACCGACACATACCGGGAAAGTAACAAAGAGGCATAGGAAGAGACGGACAAAATTAGGACGACTCTGTCAACGTGGCAAGGTGGCAGGAAAAGACCATATGGCAACTTGGGCGACAATTCAATTGGTTAATATATTTCCAGGAGAAGAGATGGAACAAGAAGAAGGAAAGTCTCCATGCATCTCGAACATTGGTGTAGGTCAAGGAAAATATGACGGCAAAACTTGAGCAAAAATGATAAAACCATCTTCCCTCAAATATAACTGATAATTATATATAATCTACCGTACACTTATTTTTGCATGCATTTCGATATGTATTTATTACCAATCCTGAAGCGCTTCATTTTGCCTTAAAAGAATCACATGATGTATAATCTGGAACGGTCTGCCCAGATCACAGAGTATGATATTGGAAGCTAACTGGAATCGTCGGTCCCCGGAAGAATAATGAATTCAGTTAGACTCAGTGAAACGAATTTATTAATTGGTCCCTCGTGTCAAGATCAACCACCAGAGGTTCTTCCTTAAGTCAATCTCTCACAGAAATCCACCCACTCACTGCTTCATCTTGAGGATGGGTCATGATCACGATGGTGATTACGACGACGACGACGAATGTGATAATGGTCATCGTCATCTTCAGCTTCATACTTCATATTTTGATGATGATAGTGAGTTGGATGATAGCGAGGAGCATATGCCCTTATACTGAGGTTGGTGCTGCTGCTGCTGCTGCTGCTGCTGCTGATGATGAAGATGAAGATGATGGTAATGGTGTCAGCCGTTGCTGTTGGTCCTATTGGTCTAGATTGAACGGCGTAGGAATTGATGGCAGTTGATAGACTTGAATGTTTAGTTGTTTCTCGCATCTCTTGTGTCAACATATGTGGTCTTCTACGAGTGTGTGAGGATGCATGAGGGAAGGACTGGTATGGGGCAACGGAGAGGAGGAGGGCATACAAAGGGATAAGAGAAAAAGGGCATCGTGATTGGCCGTCGACTGCATCTGTCCGTTCATTGCAATAACCTTCATCTACTAAATCGTCATTTGCATTCCGCTCTTGCTCCGTCTAAGGGTTATTCACGAGTCTCACGCAGTTACTCCTATCGCTTCCTTTCTCTTTTCCATCCGCTCCATTTCCTTCTCATGCTCTTACTTGCCTTGTCTTCTCTTTCCATTGTTTGTCTTTCATTGCCTTCTTATGTCTAGCCTATTCTTAACTTGCCTTGCTAACTTGCTTTCTCATGCCCTGTCTTGGTTTACCTACCTTACCTTGGCTTGTCTTTTCTTCCCTCTGCCTCCTCTGCAATGGTTTGCTTTAGACATCCCTTCCTTGTCTTGCCTTCCCTCTGCCTCCTCTGCAATGGTTTGCTTAGACATCCCTTCCTTGTCATGCCTTCCCTCTGCCTTCCTCGGCAATGGTTTGCTTAGCCAATCATTCCTTGTCTTGCCTTCCCTCTGCCTTCCTCTGCAATGGTTTGCTTAGCCATCCCTTCCTTGTCTTGCCTTCCCTCTGCCTCCTCTGCAATGGTTTGCTTAGCCAATCATTCCTTGCCTTGCCTTCCCTCTACCTTCCTCTGCAATGGTTTGCTTAGCCAATCATTCCTTGTCTTGCCTTCCCTCTGCCTTCCTCTACAATGGTTTGCTTAACCAATCATTCCTTGTCTTGCCTTCCCTCTGCCTTCCTCTGCAATGGTTTGCTTAGCCATCCCTTCCTTGTCTTGCCTTCCCTCTGCCTTCCTCTGCAATGGTTTGCTTAGCCAATCATTCCTTGTCTTGCCTTCCCTCTGCCTTCCTCTACAATGGTTTGCTTAGCCAACCCTTCCTTGGCTTGCATTGTTTATTCCGCCTTGTACTATTGCACTGCATCGTGTCTTTAACATGGCGAGAACGAGAAATCGCGGATGTGTGTGATTTACAAAGGACACCACCGTCGCCCACTAGATTTTGCTTTATCTGAAAAAGAAGAGACATACGGAGAGAGGGAAGGAGAGATACAAAGGAATAGACACGGAGAGGGAAGTAGAGATACAAAGGAACAGACAGAGAGAAGGAAGGGAGATACAAACAGACAGATGGAGAGAGGAAAGGATCAATGAGTGGGTGAGCTTTTCTTCCGCATAACAAGGTATTGCATGGGGCGTCTCCAGCAACGACTGACCTTTTGGCGAAACAGCGCCACAATTTCAGTAGCGCCTTTTGCCGACGGTCTCTCTCTCTCTCTCTCTCTCTCTCTGTTTCTCTATCCTCTCCTCTTGCTGCAAAGGATCATTTCTCATTGATACCCAATTGGTCCACAATGTTACACATAGACACACGTACCCAGACAAAAAGAAAGACGGGCACGAAAACAGACAGTTAGACCATTTTAAATGTCCCACATGCTGTTTGAAGAGTTAACATGCTGCACAAAACTGGTCTGCAGATGCATGATGACACTCTTTCACTCAATAACTAGATGATTGTTCGTCCTAAGATGGGTAAATTCCTTTCATAGACCCACGAAGATGTGAAGCAGCTCAGATGGCGACCGGAAATGGATGAATTCAAAAACAATCTTGTGATTATTGAGAAGATCGTTAAAGCGCGCTACAGGGGAGTGATAAATTCCTAGTCAATACAATACAATACAACTCGGCATTTATAACTCGGCATTTTTAACAAGGCAGGTCTTGCACTAAAGCGAAACACGTCTCGACGACGCAATTGCAGTTGTAATGCAAAGCAATTGTACGCGAAGGACTTGCTCAAAGTCCCAACACAGTGATTGACTACTCGGACGAGGATCGAACCCGTTCACTCTGCGCACACTGAGCGTCGACCGCTCTAACCAATCGGCCACCGTGCCACAATTTAAGGAACTATTTTCATAACTCGTCGTTAAAATTATTTTGATTTTTATGTTGCATATATAGAACGATTTAGAAAATAGAAATATACAAACGAAGAAACGGTGTAGGAGTTGTAGGCCAGCTTCGAAATTGACTATTTATCTATAAGCCTAAGTCGTAAATTGAGATATATATGAGAAATTTGTATCAATGCAGGTTAGGCAGCTGCTGCTTCCATATGCTTTGTGTTCTTACTGGCGACCGGCGAAAATGGGTCACCGGCATACTTTCACTAATTTGTATGCAGTTGTGTTAATTCACTATAGCAAGTGTGTGGCAACCGAATTACTTACCTACACTGACAGGCCGATACCGACCTAAGCATGCATATTCACAAGCTAGCGAAAGGCTTCCTCAACATGCACATCATAAAATTTAATGCGCGCAACAAAAATTTCACACTTGCGTGTGCTTGAGCCATTTGGTGACGAACTGACTAGTTTTATTGTCGACACCTAGTGTTCGATGGAGGTAGTTCTGTTCTGTGACATATTGCTCATATTGTCGTCAGATGCAGTCCATAGTCGTCTAATTCATCCTATAGTTACTGTTCCTAGTCATGCGACCAACGGACCCGTCGGCAATATCAAAGGAATGAAGGAGGACGAACAACAGCACCTTGGGTTAACTCAGGCACTATTCATTTTCTTTCTCCTTCCCTCTTAGGCTAACTCAAGCACTACTCTCTTTTTCTCCATACCTCTTGGGCTAACTCAGACACTCGTGACTTCTTTTTTTCCTCCTTCCCTACTTGGGCTAAATCAAGCACTGCTCTCTTTCTTCCTCCTTCCATATTTGGGCTAAATCAAGCACTGCTCTCTTTCTTCCTCCTTCCCTATTTGGGCTAACTCAATCACTGCTCTCTTCCTTCCTCCTTCCCTATTTGGGCTAACTCAAGCGCTGCTCTCTTTCTTCCTCCTTCCCTATTTGGGCTAACTCAAGCAGTGCTCTCTTTCTTCCTCCTTCCATATTTGGGCTAACTCAAGCACTGCTCTCTTTCTTCCTCCTTCCATATTTGGGCTAACTCAAGCACTGCTCTCTTTCTTCCTCCTTCCATATTTGGGCTAACTCAAGCAGTGCTCTCTTTCTTCCTCCTTCCATATTTGGGCTAACTCAAGCGCTGCTCTCTTTCTTCCTCCTTCCCTATTTGGGCTAACTCAAGCAGTGCTCTCTTTCTTCCTCCTTCCATATTTGGGCTAACTCAAGCACTGCTCTCTTTCTTCCTCCTTCCATATTTGGGCTAACTCAAGCACTGCTCTCTTTCTTCCTCCTTCCATATTTGGGCTAACTCAAGCACTGCTCTCTTTCTTCCTCCTACCCTATTTGGGCTAACTCAAGCACTGCTCTCTTTCTTCCTCCTTCCATATTTGGGCTAACTCAAGCACTGCTCTCTTTCTTCCTCCTACCCTATTTGGGCTAACTCAGACATCTGACTCTCTATACATCCATTCGCTCCTCTTTCCCTTCCTCTTTCCGTCCAAATCTGTCCATCCTCATGCCATCGCTTGTAATGTAGTGCATTGTAATAACGCAATGTAATGTGATTTACTATAATGTAATGTGATGTAATTAAGCATTTCTATAGCGCCGCTCTAATCTTTCAACAGGCGTCTGTCTATGCGTGGGTAAGGGAACGCTTGTATCGTGTTTTGCAATTTTGTCGTAAGACGCTTAGACACAGCATATGTACTAGATGTACCCGTTGGTCGTTCTGCTTTTCAGTGTGTGTGTGTGTGTGTGTTTGTGTGTGTGTGCCTGCTTCTGTCCACGTCGATGTCTACGTTCCTTTTGGTCTGTGACTGTTTATAGTTTCCTGATGGTCTTCCTCTGCCTTCTGCTCAGCATCTTCTCGACATTTGAACATTATGAAGTTGTCTCCGGATTCATCCTATACTATCTGGTAAGACTGTCTTCCATCCCAAAATATTGGCAGACATATTCGGGTTGGAGTTTCTGTCGGTTGATATCGTGTTTTTAGTAGGAAAAGGTAGTGAAGCGATGATGATGATGATGACGATGATATCAATTGTAAGTAGTGTCGAAGGCAAAGAGGATGGCAACGACGACAACGACGATGATGATGACGGTTACTACGATGACGAAAGCTGACTATATCACTGCTAAGTGCCCACAAGTAGATTTCTATATTGACACATGTTTGAGTGGTGTCATTCATTCATTCATTAATCCAGTCCGAGCAATTATATAGCGCCTCTATGCCCAACCATGGTGGAACAGTTGCCAAATGTTTGCAACTTTCTGCTGAGCATAATTGGTGCGAAAATTCGTTGTGCTTGAGCGATGATGAGCTGTGACTGGTGCAGTTTTATCTGACATGAGAGTCAATGACCGAAGGAGAACAGAGCACCTGTTGTGACAACCTGTTGACAACGCATTGTCTGTAGTTGTTGTTGTTGCGGCTGCTGCAGGAGATGGTCATGGTCATCTGGTTTACGACGGAGTTGCTCGTTCGAGTCTGGTCGGCTGGATGTCGTTCGAGGTATCAACAGGTCACAGGTCGACTCCAGTTCATCCGACGACCTCTCTGCATCGTCGGTAGGAGGAAGAAACCTATATGTCCAGATCTTCCACACTTTCCCCTCACTCCCTCTCTCCCTCGCTTCACCTATATCTATTTCTCTCCATTTCTCCCGTCTCACTCTCTCTGACTCTCCCTCTCACTTAATCCCTCTCTCTGGCTGTTTTCTCTCTCTCTTCTTTGTCCGTTTGTCTGTCTGTCTGTCTGTCAGTCTCCTTTTCTCGCTACAGTTGAGTCCAATGCAGATGAAAGCGCCGCAGTGATTGACATAAAACTGAAAAGTGATGGAATCTCGTGACAATAGAACCGATGTTTTAGCTTACATGTGCTCAACTAAGTTAATTTTAGCTGTGGATGTGACGCCAACGACGACCCTTTAACGCCCGCTGCATATGTTTTCCCATACATTTTAGTACACGCTGGTCGTTAAAGGGTTAACTTTAATGATGATCGTAACAATAACAGTTACGATGATGATAATGATGACGACGACGATGACGATGACGACGACGACAACGATGATGACGATGACGATGACGATGATGATGATGATGATAATTATGATGATGCTGCTGATCATAATGAGCGACAACGACGATGACGATGACGATGGCGATGATAATGATGATGAGCTGATGATGACGACGACAACTACGATTTCGATTAGAACAGTGGAGATTACGTTGAAGACAATAAATAATGATGATGATTATGATGATGATGACGAACATTGTCTGCAGACATAACTGTCATCAGTGCGAGTGTCATCATTCTCTGTATGGGAAGCAGTGGTCAGGTCTTCGCCACTTCCGCTCTCCGTGGTCTACGCTTCTTCCAGATCCTTCGGATGGTCCGCGTCGATCGCAGAGGAGGGTCCTGGAAGCTGTTGGGATCAGTCGTCTGGGCTCACAGACAGGTGCCAAGATCTACGGGTAGAATCAAAGCAGCATCGAAGCATAGAAGCAGACAGGCAGGGACGGACGGACGAACAGACGGAAGGACGAACAGAAGCAGATAGGCAGGGACGGACGGACCAAAAGACGAACGGACGTATACAGGCAGGCAGACAGACAAGCAGGCAGGCACGAACAGACGGACCGATAGACGGATGGAAGGACAGACAGATAGACGGAGTCAGATAGACAGGCGAACAGACAGGCACGGACGGACCAAAAAACGAACGGATAGAGACAGGCGCAGACAGATAGACAGGAAAACAATCATAGGCCTATCGGCTACTAAAGATTAAAACAGAAAATTAATTGAACCATATTATCTTCCTTTTTCTCAGCTAATTTATTGTCGTTTGTTCGTTTTATTATATGGCAAACTATCTGAATTACCCGGCTTCGCCCGGCATCAACCAGATTTTGTATTGTTATTCTCGGCTGCTAAAAGTATTCGTGCAAAATTTGGGGGCAATCGGTCGAGTCGATAAAAAGTTTATTTGCTGTGTTTAGAGCAACAGCAAAGATCGTGTTTAAATAATTGCATTAAATGAAATAATAATTATTCATGCGCGTTTGTCTGAACCTAAATTAATCGCTCGAGTTGATTACAAATTTTTGTGGCTCTTACTGTTTCTCACCGCCTACGGCGGATCGCTTCTATTTTAAGCAACAACGAAAATCGTTTTAAAATAAATAATAATTTATTCGTGCGCGTTTGTCTTAACTTAAATTGACACCAATCCGATAACTCCCAATATAGATCTGGTGACGTGATGGCGATCTGGTTTAGTTTTATTCATGCGTTTAAACCACGCTGTTGGCTGAGCAAGAGCGGTATTGCCAGCATTAGGACGAAGGCGTCCGCGAAAGGGGGTATTGCACCTGGGAAAACGAGTGATTTTTTGTGAGTTTTCGCGAAGTTTATGGATAAAATTGAGAAGAGGTAATATTTAGGGATCGCGAATCCACCTATATTTGTTCTCGGGTGGTAAGAAGTATTTGTGCAATATTTGGGAGCAATCTGTGCAGAGGATCAAAAGCTTATTGGGACAGAGTTAGTTAAAAATATACTTTTCTTCTTTATATAGTAGATATATACAGAATGAATTCAACATGCAGTGGATGTCTGACTTTGGTGCACTGCATGTGTTAGTTTCTGTTGCAGGAGTTGTTTACGACGCTGTACATCGGATTTCTTGGTCTCATCTTCTCCTCATTTCTCGTCTATTTGGCTGAGAAGGAGAAGAATCCGAAGAAGTTCGGCACCTACGCAGACGCCCTCTGGTGGGGAGTGGTAAATATTTCAAAATCAACGTCAACTCTAACGAGCTCAATTGAGAGAAATTTCGACTCTGTGGACGATCTTTTTATCTGACCGGACGAACGACTTTGACGAAGGCTCCAACTAAATAGTACTCCGAGATGCTATGAAGCGCAAGACGATAAAACTCCAACGACCGTCGTTAGAATTTGGTCTGCTCTTTATATCACTATATATAGCTTAATATGCATGTATAATAATATTACAAACATCTATAACACGCTTTAACTTACAAAGAAATGCGAATATGATCGACAGCAAATAATAATTGATATTATTTATTTACCTAATCAGTATTATTAGTTGATCCTAAATTCATAATCAAAGAATAATTCGTTTGGGGTTATTCCAGTAAATGAATGCTGTACCATAGAGAGCTAGAGCGGTGTGAGATGTTAGTCCGTCCTTTAAGGTCACGAATCGTTTTCAATGTTTTCACATATCCTCTCCAGTTCCAAATGCACCTGTGCTTGTTTTTGGACACTCTAAGGACCGATGTTAAGCACATCACAAGGCGATACTCAGTTCCTGTTGAGTGTGACAGCGATTGGTTGTCTCTGTTGATATTGTATTTTTGCTGTTGTTGTTGCAAATGATGTTGTATATGATGTAGCCATTGTTGTTGTGGCAAATTGTGTGGCTATTGGAGTTGACTTGCTGTTGCTGTTGCTGAAACAATGTTGCAATTGTTGTTGTTGTAAATGATGCTGTCACTGTTGTTGCAAATGATGTTGTAATTGCTGTTGTAAATGATGTCGCAATTATTGTTGCGAATGATGTTGTATGTGCTGTTGTAAATGATGTCGCAATTATTGTTGCAAATGATGTTGTAATTGCTGTTGTAAATGATGTCGCAATTATTGTTGCAAATGATGTTGTAATTGCTGTTGTAAATGATGTCGCAATTATTGTTGCAAATGATCTTGTTATTGCTGTTGTAAAGGATGCTGTAATTGTTGATGTTGTTGATCTGGTGTTGCTGTTGATGATGATGATGATGATTATAATGTAGATTACGTTGTGTACGGTTGGCTATGGAGATACCGTTCCTATCACGTGGCCTGGCAAGATGATCGCTGCCTTCTGCGCTGTCCTCGGAATCTCCTTCTTTGCCTTACCAGCCGTGAGTCACTCTATCCGTCCGTCCGCCCGTCCTTCTGTCTGTCTATCTGTCCATCTCTCTGTTCGTCCCTCTGTTTTATTCGGCCATCTCTCTTTAAATATGCAAATGGTGTTACTCGTATATTCACACAAAATGTGTATAATCTCTAACATATTGCAGTTGTCCTTGGAGATTCATATAGCACTACTCATTAAAGTGAAACTATCATGGGCATTTACGAAACTGTCTACTCAGAGGTGTCCCACGGATGAAAAGGATTTCAGAGAGGTGTAACATGCAGGTGAGAAGTTCGTGTAGGTATGAGACGGAAGAGCTCTAGGGCAACGCATTCCAATCTCCAGATGATCGGTCCCACGACCGTGAAGACCCATATGTTTGTGATGCAGGCATGTACATGTAAGTTGCATCCAGTTTTGAAACGGGGGGGGCAAAGCCCCACAGTTTTAGTGCTCAGTGCCCCCCATGTGCCCCCAAATCGGTTCTTTTTTATGTTTATCCAATGGATTTTTAAGAATACTTTTTTTAAGATAAATTGTGCGCCCCCCCCCATTTTTCACATTTCTGGGGGAGGGATTCAAAAAGTGGGAAGGCAAAAAAAATTTTTGCTCTTCGCGCAATATTTTTTTTTAATTATGCCCCGTACTTTTCAAAACCTTGTTATACCTCTGATATCTATGTATGTGTATATGTGAGTCACGCAACTCGATTCATTCCATTATGTATAATAGCATTCATATGAATAAGATTGAATAGCGTATTTGAGGTGACATAAAGCAGACAGCGGAGAAGAGCTCAGCTACATGTCACGTGCAACACAAAAGTTAATTGATCAAGAAACCTTTGTTCCAATTGAAGCCTTTGTTCTTAAAAATTTGGCTGCACCAAAAGTCTAAACTGTTAATCAGTCGTAGTTGCGATTGACTGACTCGATCGTTTCTATTCGGTTGGTTGGTCACAGGGAATCCTCGGATCGGGCTTTGCCTTAAAGGTCCAGCAGCAGCAGAGGCAGAAGCATCTGATTCGACGCAGGGTTCCAGCTGCTGCGCTTATCCAGGCCGTCTGGAGATGCTACGCCGCTGACAAGAACTCACTCTCGAGGGCCACGTGGACTCCGCATCTCGTCGCTGCTGCTGCCGCTGCTACTCAACACAGTCCATCATCGTAAGACGTCCTCGCCGTCGTCATCGTCATCAGCATCATCATCATTGTCATCGTCGTCGTCATCGTCATCGTCGTCATTGTCATCGTCATCGTCGTCGTCGTCATCATCATGATCATTATCATCCTAGCAATTTATGTCGTAGATGTATATATCGCTAGTGACGACAAATATATAAGGTTTTTCGATGTCAGACTGACCATCAAGATGGAAGCGAACTATTGTGTATAATGTAGCATATGTATGTAGGCCTCTTTAGGCCTATATAATATGTTTGTATGTATGTCATGTGTGTATACGTATGTGTGCATAATGTTGTATATATGAATTAAACGCAAAATAAAACATATGCAATACTATGCAATATTATTATCTTATCCATATCCGAGATATGGATAAGATATTCTTACACATTATATGCCTGTCCTTTCTTTAGGAGAAAATAATATTTAGATCATAGGCCTTAGTTATTCATCTTCATTCCTCATTTCCGAATACTCAGTCTCTATTCTTTATTCCGAAGTGTTAAAGTGGATGTGGCTAGCAAGACTTAAGGGAAGTCGTCTATTGGGTTCAATCCGTTGGTGCCTCAATTTTTAAGAAGAAGATCGATGGTTTAGATACAATGAGCTCACGCCATCAGACAGAAAGACAGGTAGAGGCAGCGATAGATACGTAGAGAGCAAGAGAGAGACAGACAGAGAGGGAGGGAGCTAAAGTGAGGAAAGCGGACGGTTGATCTTGTTGTTTTTTACAGAGAAGTTCATAAAATCAAATCGAATCAGTCGTTCATGAGTCGACTGTCGACGCGTAGGAAGGACCGAATTCCTGTCCTTCCAATTCCTCCACCTCCTCCACCACCTGCTCCGTCTCTTCCAGGTCACCTCGTGGCGCCTTCATCTTCTCCGGTCATTGGTGCTCCACCTCCTCCTCCTCGATGTTCAGCAGCTGGAGCACTGCGACGCTTCCACGCGAATCACAATTCAACGGATGATAGAGACACAGACTCCGTTGACAGGTCAGACCTCGAATCACAATAGAGGACATCTCCTCTTTAAATCCAGTGAAAAGGACTTCATATGTTGCAGGACGCCTTCCAATACGGAAGGCGTCCAGCTTAGAGCAGCCTAAAATAATTAGCTCTACTCCGAAAGAACTACAGTAACTGTTGTGTTTTTTAGAGTTCGCTACTATAGATAAGTAAGTGTTTTCTTTTACATTTACGCCTTCAATCATGTACTACGTACAACAAAACAATTAACGCACACTGACACTGTAGGCCTATATATAACAAAAGGCTAAATCCTATGTTAGTTTTTGTCATCATTTCCATTTAGTTGTAATGCGATTGATGTTTCAGATGTCTGAATCTGTCGGACAGTATGCGATCGACGACCAACTCATTTACGATCCTCTTCCGTCGAAACGTCGACTACAAAGACTCCGAAGGTAGATGACGAAACATCATGCATGTCTATCATATTCGATATATATTTGCTAACGTGACCCGACAAAAGAGCGCCTACAAAATAGCGCCTCGTCAAAAGAGCGCCCGTCAAAAGAGCGCCCCGACAAAAGAGCGCCCGACAAAACAACGCCCGACAAAAGGACGTAACTGTATCGATAAAAATAATTTATCTTAATATTATATGGAAGTTGGATTGATGCAACGTTTCATGCTTAAATGGATGCTGGATGGATGAAAAGGAGTCTTCTTAAACAGAGGCTGTATTGGCAAAATTATCAGCATTAATCGTTGAGCATATATTAGAAAAATGCTTTAACGGAAGCTGGTGCGATGCGAAGATTCACGCATAAGTTGATGCTGGGTTGATGAAAAGTATTGTGCTTCAGTGGAAGTATGAATGATGAAAATTTTTCTGTTTAATTAAGCTGGACAGATGGAAATAATTCTGTCTAACTAAAGGCCTGATTGATGAAAAGAATGCCGTTCAAATGAAAGCGGGACTTTTAGTTCAACAACATTTGTTTCAAGTTCATTCATCCAACTTCCAGTTAAGCTAGAATTCTTTCATTAGTCCAGCTTCTATTACAAATTGTTTATGCTTCATCTTGTCGGCGCTCTTATATCGGCGCTCTTGTGTCGGACACTCTTTTGTCATGGCGCTCTTGTGTCGGCGCTCTTTTGTCAGCGTCTTTTGTCGGGCGTTCTTTTGCCGAGGTGCCCTTTACTAAATAATTATAGCCACCATTGTGCTCATCACTTAGAACTACATGCATATGTACATGTTGGTCCTAATCCCACGTTTCTCGCAACTGTGATATTAACTACATCCGCGCTCACGCTCGCAAATCGCTTATGTATAGGCTACATGCATAATATAGGTCTGTTCTTATTCTGAACCTTTGTCTTTCTGTTTGTCCGTCCCACTAAAAACTCGCTGATGCAACAATGTATGCGCAATATGAAATTTTTAGCCAACGTTCTTGTCAAAGTTTCTAAGTCAACGCCGCTACTTTCGACTCACAATGTCTATTCGATTAGGCCTATGCTGTAGGCCCCTATGTACATATAAATTTCGAATCGTGGAATAAGTGGAAATTGTTTAGAAGGGAGATATTATAAAATAAAATTACGAATTGTGATGTTTGATGTGAATGTGATGGTGTGGCATCACCTTTCCTAAACAGCCTCCCCTTCGTCACAAATAGTCACAAATGTGTGACCCTCCCTCTGGTGCGTGACCTCATTTATGAACGGCCCCTAAATGAAACAAATTCTGCGACAGTCGACGTGCCATTCACAAGTTCACAACATCTCTAGCGTCTTACATTAGTCGTCACGGTTTGTTGCTATGCAGCCTTTGCTAAGGGTGAGGTTTTTTAATTGACGAATAAGTCGTCCGTTGCTAAGTGACGTCATCTCGTCATGGTGCTGCAGACGACCAGGAAATGGTTGCCGAGAAACTGACTCAGCTGACTGAACTGCAGAAGCAGGTCATCAGATCGTTGCGCAAAATCAAGTACTTCGTTGCCCGTCGGAAGTTCAAGGAAGCGCTGCGGCCGTATGACGTCAAGGACGTAATCGAACAGTACTCAGCCGGGCATATTGACATGCTCACCAGAATCAAGAGCCTCCAGTCACGGTCAGGTCAATCACTTACGATCTCAACCATCCACTTCTTACTTACCAGCAGCAAATCTGCACTCTCCCACCCACCCAACTACACACACACACACACACACGAACTCACGAATTCTCTCTTTCTCTCTGTGTCTCTGTCTCTGTCTCTTTCTGTCTCTGTTTGTCTCTGTGTGTCTCACTTCCTTTGTACTTATGCACCTTATCAGTCCATATCATGTGATTCATCTACCATATATCTGCCATTTATATTTTCTCCATTCTGTTTCTCTGTTGCGTCCTACTTCTGTTCACCACTAACTTCATTAATGAGGAAACAAAATTAATTCGCTGCGATCAGACGTTTTCCTGCTATCGTTATTCACAAATTATCTAAGCACCAATTCAGTTGTGAGTTCATCTGAGCAGACAAAGGTCAAAAATAATAATGTCTTAATAGATTTAAAATTATTTTATTTAAAAACGACTGTTATTCCTTTCTTCTAGGTTGGACCTCATCCTTGGCAAATCTGGTTCAAAGAAGGTAGACGTATACGATTCCAAGGTCAGCATCTCTACCAGGATAGTCAAGGTCGAAAGACAGGTGAGTAACCTGCCACTGTATACGATCCACGGCAATGTCTTAGGAGGGATATAGGGTGTCCGTATGGCACCGTAGGCCTTCTAAGAATAACATTAGGACAACATAGATGGTCTGCGGGTGACCCTATAGAATGACAATGGTCTTCTACAATCGTATGTGTTGGCTCATCATAATCCGAAGCATCGGTGATGACGACGACCTCGAAGACGAAGACGATGAATAGAACGAAGAGAGTGTAGTGATGAAAGGGAATATACTTGTAAGATTGGTGCCTGTATTGTCTCCATTGTCTCCTGTTTATTGTCTCCATTGTCTCCTGTTTATTGTCTCCATTGTCTCCTGCTTATTGGCTCCATTGTCTCCTGTTTATTGTCTCCATTGTCTCCTGTTTATTGTCTCCATTATCTCCTGTCATCGTTTACGTGCATCCTTCATCCAACAGGTGGAGGAGATCGATTGTAAGCTGAGTCTTCTCATCGAAATGTACAAAGACGACCGTAAGATCAGTCGACAAAGGGACCAGCAACACCTTGCGTCGTCGTCTGTTGGCCTTCGTCGTTCCCTCAGTCCTCCCTCTTCTCCCCATACTTCTCCACCTCCTCCTCCTCCTCCTCCTCCTCTTGCTCCTCCCAATCTCCCTCTCACAGATTTCATCGAGCGTCGACGCACCTGGCAGCTACGCTCCTCGTCGACTACCTGTTGCTCATCCACTGCTGCTGCCGCTTATTCCGTTGATGGAGACGGTGCATCGAATCCCTTCTCAACATCCTCTTCACCATCAGTAGTCAAGCTTCGGTCAATGCTTGCCATCGATAAGCGCCGAGCGATGAGGCCGTCGCCGATCGCCAGGCGCCGCCACTCGACCGGACCACATACGTCTCCTCCTCTGACCATCAGATGTGGCGACAGGTGGGCGCAGACACCTGCGTCCAGCATTTGCTGGTCGTCGGAGATGGGCTCAGACGCACTCAACGACACGACGAAGCGTCGGCCTTCGAGAGTCGTCGAGGAGACTGGTTGGCTCGGCCTGCCTCCCTCTCCTCCTCCTCCTTCTTCCCTGGCAACCACACAGCTGCACCTCACCCCTCCCACTGCGTCTTCGTCGTCTGCCAACGCAACGAAAGAGCGCCGCATGAGGACGCACCGACTGAGAAAGAAGTTCTCCGAAAGTACTTCGTCGACGTCGACGGACGATCACTCCGCCTCTCCTCGTTCGCGTTCGGCTGTTTCCGAGTCAGAGGAACAGAACGGAGAGTACGATGAAGAGGAGGAAGCACAGGGAAAGAAGGTGAACGGTGAAGAGATTGACCCGACACTTGACCTTTGTTCACCTGACGACGCATCGTCATCATCCGCTGCACTCGAGCTGTCTGCAGTTGAACGTCAAAGAGCAGAGGCATTGCTTCAAAGAAGTTCCACCAATTGCTCCTTTGATGATCAGGTGAAAGGAACCGCTCGAGGACACGCTGGCTTCTCCCTTGAACTTCACAGGAGTGCGAGAGCGACCCGTCAGAACGCAGTGGAGGACACCACTTTCGAACACGATCCAAAGGTTCGAAATACTTCCTCTGAACATCCAACGAGTCACACAACGGTTGAAGACGAACAGACTCGGATTTCTTCCATATGTAACAATCGTTTGGAAAACGAAACAGAAATTCTAATTGTCTGTGATGACGACGACGACGACGACGACGTCTATTCTTTAGATCTGATAAACGAATCGCTTCCCGCTGTCGCCCAAACGAACAGCCCTACCTCGACAAAGCCACGCCTCCTTTTCCCTCATTCGACGCCTCGCCCTCTGGGGCTGGTCGATGGGGAGAAGACTCCTCGCCTGGTCAACTCCGAAAACTTTCTCCTAGCAATGCAACCGTCACTTGACGATGAAACGTCAGCACAGGGTCAACTTGTAATACCGCTAACGACTACAGTCAGGAGAAATGCCTCGAGCAACGTCTGACCAATCGAGTGTCTTTCTTGTCTTTTGTCTCACTCTTTACTATCATGCCATTACTGTTACATTTTAGATCACGCATCATCTCGTGCCTTGCTGTTCCTGTACTGGTCAGACCTTCTTCGCGTAGAGATTCCTTCCATCTTCCTATTCTTGTTCTTTACATCTTCTTCTTCTCTTCATCTTCGTTTTCTTCATTATCATCATCATCATCATCATCATCACCATCATCATCGTCATCGTCGTCGTCGTCGTCATCATCATCATCACCATCATCATCGTCATCGTCGTCGTCGTCATCATCATCATCACCATCATCATCGTCATCGTCGTCGTCGTCGTCATCATCATCATCACCATCATCATCGTCATCGTCGTCGTCGTCGTCGTCATCATCATCATCACCATCATGAACAACAATTCCGATCCCTCCTAACGCTTAGTCAAGTTCACGATCTAAAATGCTCACTCTCACCATTGTCTTATCCCATGCGAAGAGTGTTGACGATATCTGCTGCATTTCCTTCTCTGAATCGAAACATCGACCGAGAACGAAAGAAGAGAGACGACCACATTAGTCATTTGAATGACTTTTATTCCGTTGGATAATCACTCAATGACCTTAATTCCTACTGGATTTTCCTTCGAGTGCCCACGATTTCATTCCGTGACTGATATTCTTCAAATGCCTAGATTTAATATAATAAAGTTATAACTGTTTGTAACCCAGATCTTAACTAGTGACCCTGATTTATACCAACTAGAATGAATAGGTCACTCATTGATTTTGCACACTGCATGTGTAAGCCTACAGGGCCTAGTTTCTGATGATATTCAGTTTTAATAATTATATTGGTAGCAGCAGTAGTCGCAATAATAATAATATAAAAAATAAAATTCCCAGGGAAATGATGTACATCAGGGTGTAAAAATAATGAAAAAAGACGCATTAGGCCTAGTATAGTATAGTATAGTATAGTATAGTATAGTATAGTAGTATAGGCCTATATCTAGTGGCAGTGGAAGTAGTTGTAGTGGTGACAACAATAGGCCTAATTATATTATGATAATAACAATAATAAATACACAACTAGAAACTATAATAATTATAATAATCCTATAAGCCTAATATAATAATACCAATGAAGACTTTTCGGTAATAATGATAATTTACTATAAATAATTTTCTGCACAATTTATTGCCTATATTTTTTGCGGTTTGAGCAGTTTAACAACAGTGAGTTAATCAACATCAAATTTATTATTATTATTACTATTATTATTATTATTATTATTATTATTATTATTATTATTATTATTATTACATGTATTTCAGCAGATGATTACGTAGCAATGATTGCCATGGATCTCCTGATGCCGCAACTTTCAGTCGCAAAAGAACAAGCGCTTTGATCTCGACTCATTTAACCATAACCACCAATTTATAATTATTAATCCAAACCATTGACTGAGTAACATTACGCCTCATTATATAACAACAAGTGGGTCTATGATATGGGACGTAAAAAATAGTAACAGCCAACCAATTTATATTTCTGCAGGTGTCTACTGTAGAGATTATTATCCGGCAACAGTGCATTGCGCGTCAATCAGACGCAGATTTGTGTCGTAATGCATCGATTCTGTTGCGTCCGTTAATGTTCCTCTGTGCTACATACATACATACATACATACATACATACATACATACATACATACATACATACATACATACATACATACATACATACATACATACATACATACATACATACATACATACATACATACATACATACATACATACATACATACATACATACATACATACATACATACATACATACATACATACATACATACATACATACATACATACATACATACATACATACATACATACATACATACATACATACATACATACATACATGTGGCATTTGATGCCTCGATGAAGATATACTGAGAGTCTGACTGACGATCGATCTTCGCTCTGACAGATTCCTCGCATTGAACCTGATCAAACGATTCGATCGCATTCGATCCATCAACTTACAACGACTTTGTTCTCATTGTCTGACTGATCTATACAAATCCGAATAGCTTTCTCGATCGTTGCTTTCGTTCGCTTAGTGCATCTATTGTCCTGTTATATGACAATGACAACGACGAAGAATTAGGTCGATACAAGAATCTAGAGATAATTATGTCATAAGCGGAGATAACAGCTGACAAGGGGAAGGAGGAGTATTAGGTAGGGAAAGGAGGAGTAGGAGGTAGGGGAAGGAGAAGTATTAGGTAGGGGAAGGAGGAGTATTAGGTAGGGAAAGGAGGAGTAGGAGGTAGGGGAAGGAGAAGTATTAGGTAGGGGAAGGAGGAGTATTAGGTAGAGGAAGGAGGAGTAGGAGGTAGGGAAAGGAGGAGTAGGAGGTAGGGGAAGGAGAAGTATTAGGTAGGGGAAGGAGAAGTATTAGGTAGGGGAAGGAGGAGTATTAGGTAGGGGAAGGAGGAGTATTAGGTAATGGAAGGAGGAGTATTAGGTAGGGGAAGGAGGAGTATTAGGTAGAGGAAGGAGGAGTATTAGGTAGGGGAAGGAGGAGTATTAGGTAGGGGAAGGAGGAGTATTAGGTAGGGGAAGGAGAAGTATTAGGTAGGGGAAGGAGGAGTATTAGGTAGGGGAAGGAGGATTATTAGGTAGAGGAAGGAGGAGTAGGAGGTAGGGAAAGGAGGAGTAGGAGGTAGGGGAAGGAGAAGTATTAGGTAGGGGAAGGAGGAGTATTAGGTAGGGGAAGGAGGATTATTAGGTAGAGGAAGGAGGAGTAGGAGGTAGGGAAAGGAGGAGTAGGAGGTAGGGGAAGGAGAAGTATTAGGTAGGGGAAGGAGAAGTATTAGGTAGGGGAAGGAGAAGTATTAGGTAGGGGAAGGAGGAGTATTAGGTAGGGGAAGGAGGATTATTAGGTAGAGGAAGGAGGAGTAGGAGGTAGGGAAAGGAGGAGTAGGAGGTAGGGGAAGGAGAAGTATTAGGTAGGGGAAGGAGAAGTATTAGGTAGGGGAAGGAGAAGTATTAGGTAGGGGAAGGAGGAGTATTAGGTAGGGGAAGGAGGATTATTAGGTAGAGGAAGGAGGAGTAGGAGGTAGGGAAAGGAGGAGTAGGAGGTAGGGGAAGGAGAAGTATTAGGTAGGGGAAGGAGAAGTATTAGGTAGGGGAAGGAGAAGTATTAGGTAGGGGAAGGAGGAGTATTAGGTAGGGGAAGGAGGATTATTAGGTAGAGGAAGGAGGAGTAGGAGGTAGGGAAAGGAGGAGTAGGAGGTAGGAGAAGGAGAAGTATTAGGTAGGGGAAGGAGGAGTATTAGGTAGGGGAAGGAGGATTATTAGGTAGAGGAAGGAGGAGTAGGAGGTAGGGAAAGGAGGAGTAGGAGGTAGGGGAAGGAGAAGTATTAGGTAGGGGAAGGAGAAGTATTAGGTAGGGGAAGGAGAAGTATTAGGTAGGGGAAGGAGGAGTATTAGGTAGGGGAAGGAGGAGTATTAGGTAGGGGAAGGAGGAGTAGGAGGTAGGGAAAGGAGGAGTAGGAGGTAGGGGAAGGAGAAGTATTAGGTAGGGGAAGGAGAAGTATTAGGTAGGGGAAGGAGGAGTATTAGGTAGGGGAAGGAGGATTATTAGGTAGAGGAAGGAGGAGTAGGAGGTAGGGAAAGGAGGAGTAGGAGGTAGGGGAAGGAGAAGTATTAGGTAGGGGAAGGAGAAGTATTAGGTAGGGGAAGGAGAAGTATTAGGTAGGGGAAGGAGGAGTATTAGGTAGGGGAAGGAGGATTATTAGGTAGAGGAAGGAGGAGTAGGAGGTAGGGAAAGGAGGAGTAGGAGGTAGGGGAAGGAGAAGTATTAGGTAGGGGAAGGAGAAGTATTAGGTAGGGGAAGGAGAAGTATTAGGTAGGGGAAGGAGGAGTATTAGGTAGGGGAAGGAGGATTATTAGGTAGAGGAAGGAGGAGTAGGAGGTAGGGAAAGGAGGAGTAGGAGGTAGGAGAAGGAGAAGTATTAGGTAGGGGAAGGAGGAGTATTAGGTAGGGGAAGGAGGATTATTAGGTAGAGGAAGGAGGAGTAGGAGGTAGGGAAAGGAGGAGTAGGAGGTAGGGGAAGGAGAAGTATTAGGTAGGGGAAGGAGAAGTATTAGGTAGGGGAAGGAGAAGTATTAGGTAGGGGAAGGAGGAGTATTAGGTAGGGGAAGGAGGAGTATTAGGTAGGGGAAGGAGGAGTAGGAGGTAGGGAAAGGAGGAGTAGGAGGTAGGGGAAGGAGAAGTATTAGGTAGGGGAAGGAGAAGTATTAGGTAGGGGAAGGAGGAGTATTAGGTAGGGGAAGGAGGATTATTAGGTAGAGGAAGGAGGAGTAGGAGGTAGGGAAAGGAGGAGTAGGAGGTAGGGGAAGGAGAAGTATTAGGTAGGGGAAGGAGGAGTATTAGGTAGGGGAAGGAGAAGTATTAGGTAGGGGAAGGAGGAGTATTAGGTAGGGGAAGGAGGAGTATTAGGTAGGGGAAGGAGGAGTATTAGGTAGGGGAAGGAGAAGTATTAGGTAGGGGAAGGAGGAGTATTAGGTAGGGGAAGGAGGAGTATTAGGTAGGGGAAGGAGGATTATTAGGTAGAGGAAGGAGGAGTAGGAGGTAGGGAAAGGAGGAGTAGGAGGTAGGGGAAGGAGAAGTATTAGGTAGGGGAAGGAGAAGTATTAGGTAGGGGAAGGAGAAGTATTAGGTAGGGGAAGGAGGAGTATTAGGTAGGGGAAGGAGGATTATTAGGTAGAGGAAGGAGGAGTAGGAGGTAGGGAAAGGAGGAGTAGGAGGTAGGAGAAGGAGAAGTATTAGGTAGGGGAAGGAGGAGTATTAGGTAGGGGAAGGAGGATTATTAGGTAGAGGAAGGAGGAGTAGGAGGTAGGGAAAGGAGGAGTAGGAGGTAGGGGAAGGAGAAGTATTAGGTAGGGGAAGGAGAAGTATTAGGTAGGGGAAGGAGAAGTATTAGGTAGGGGAAGGAGGAGTATTAGGTAGGGGAAGGAGGAGTATTAGGTAGGGGAAGGAGGAGTAGGAGGTAGGGAAAGGAGGAGTAGGAGGTAGGGGAAGGAGAAGTATTAGGTAGGGGAAGGAGAAGTATTAGGTAGGGGAAGGAGGAGTATTAGGTAGGGAAGGAGGAGTAGGAGGTAGGGGAAGGAGGAGTATTAGGTAGGGGAAGGAGGAGTATTAGGTAGGGGAAGGAGGAGTATTAGGTAGGGAAGGAGGAGTATTAGGTAGGGGAAGGAGGATTATTAGGTAGGGGAAGGAGGAGTATTAGGTAGGGGAAGGAGGAGTATTAGGTAGGGGAAGGAGGAGTATTAGGTAGGGGAAGGAGAAGTATTAGGTAGGGGAAGGAGGAGTATTAGGTAGGGGAAGGAGAAGTATTAGGTAGGGAAAGGAGGAGTATTAGGTAGGGAAGGAGGAGTAGGAGGTAGGGGAAGGAGGAGTATTAGGTAGGGGAAGGAGGAGTATTAGGTAGGGAAAGGAGGAGTATTAGGTAGGGGAAGGAGGAGTATGAGGTAGGGGAAGGAGGAGTATTAGGTAGGGGAAGGAGGAGTATTAGGTAGGGGAAGGAGAAGTATTAGGTAGGGAAGGAGGAGTATTAGGTAGGGAAGGAGGAGTAGTAGGTAGGGGAAGGAGGAGTATTAGGTAGGGGAAGGAGGAGTATTAGGTAGGGAAGGAGGAGTATTAGGTAGGGAAGGAGGAGTATTAGGTAGGGGAAGGAGGAGTATTAGGTAGGGGAAGGAGGAGTATTAGGTAGGGGAAGGAGGAGTATTAGGTAGGGGAAGGAGGAGTATTAGGTAGGGGAAGGAGGAGTATTAGGTAGGGGAAGGAGGAGTATTAGGTAGGGGAAGGAGGAGTATTAGGTAGGGGAAGGAGGAGTATTAGGTAGGGGAAGGAGGAGTATTAGGTAGGGGAAGGAGGAGTATTAGGTAGGGGAAGGAGGAGTATTAGGTAGGGGAAGGAGGAGTATTAGGTAGGGGAAGGAGGAGTATTAGGTAGGGGAAGGAGAGTATTAGGTAGGGGAAGGAGGAGTATTAGGTAGGGGAAGGAGGAGTATTAGGTAGGGGAAGGAGAGTATTAGGTAGGGGAAGGAGGAGTATTAGGTAGGGGAAGGAGGAGTATTAGGTAGGGGAAGGAGGAGTATTAGGTAGGGGAAGGAGGAGTATTAGGTAGGGGAAGGAGGAGTATTAGGTAGGGGAAGGAGGAGTATTAGGTAGGGGAAGGAGGAGTATTAGGTAGGGGAAGGAGGAGTATTAGGTAGGGGAAGGAGGAGTATTAGGTAGGGGAAGGAGGAGTATTAGGTAGGGGAAGGAGGAGTATTAGGTAGGGGAAGGAGGAGTATTAGGTAGGGGAAGGAGGAGTATTAGGTAGGGGAAGGAGGAGTATTAGGTAGGGGAAGGAGGAGTATTAGGTAGGGGAAGGAGGAGTATTAGGTAGGGGAAGGAGGAGTATTAGGTAGGGGAAGGAGGAGTATTAGGTAGGGGAAGGAGGAGTATTAGGTAGGGGAAGGAGGAGTATTAGGTAGGGAAGGAGGAGTATTAGGTAGGGGAAGGAGGAGTATTAGGTAGGGGAAGGAGGAGTATTAGGTAGGGGAAGGAGGAGTATTAGGTAGGGGAAGGAGGAGTATTAGGTAGGGGAAGGAGGAGTATTAGGTAGGGGAAGGAGGAGTATTAGGTAGGGGAAGGAGGAAGTATTAGGTAGGGGAAGGAGGAGTATTAGGTAGGGAAGGAGAGTATTAGGTAGGGGAAGGAGGAGTATTAGGTAGGGGAAGGAGGAGTATTAGGTAGGGGAAGGAGGAGTATTAGGTAGGGGAAGGAGGAGTATTAGGTAGGGAAGGAGGAGTATGAGGTAGGGGAAGGAGGAGTATTAGGTAGGGGAAGGAGGAGTATTAGGTAGGGGAAGGAGGAGTATTAGGTAGGGGAAGGAGGAGTATTAGGTAGGGGAAGGAGGAGTATTAGGTAGGGGAAGGAGGAGTATTAGGTAGGGGAAGGAGAGTATTAGGTAGGGGAAGGAGGAGTATTAGGTAGGGGAAGGAGGAGTATCTAGGTAGGGGAAGGAGGAGTATTAGGTAGGGGAAGGAGGAGTATTAGGTAGGGGAAGGAGGAGTATTAGGTTGGGGAAGGAGGAGTATAGGTAGGGGAAGGAGGAGTATTAGGTAGGGGAAGGTGAAGTATTAGGTAGGGGAAGGAGGAGTATTAGGTAGGGGAAGGAGGAGTATAGGTAGGGGAAGGAGAAGTATTAGGTAGGGGAAGGAGGAGTATTAGGTAGGGGGAAGGAGGAGTTAGGAGGTAGGGGAAGGAGGAGTATTAGGTAGGGGAAGGTGGTGTAGTGAGGTAGGGGAAGGAGGAGTAGTAGGTAGGGGAAGGAGAAGTATTAGGTAGGGGAAGGAGGAGTATTAGGTAGGGGAAGGAGAAGTATTAGGTAGGGGAAGGAGGAGT
>OY365811.1:28575781-28636712 GCA_959347315.1 Bimastos eiseni | reverse complement strand
GGGAAGGAGGAGTATTAGGTAGGGGAAGGAGGAGTATTAGGTAGGGGAAGGAGAAGTATTAGGTAGGGGAAGGAGAAGTATTAGGTAGGGGAAGGAGAAGTATTAGGTAGGGGAAGGAGGAGTATTAGGTAGGGGAAGGAGGAGTAGGAGGTAGGGGAAGGAGAAGTATTAGGTAGGGGAAGGAGGAGTAGGAGGTAGGGGAAGGAGGAGTATTAGGTAGGGGAAGGAGGAGTATTAGGTAGGGGAAGGAGAAGTATTAGGTAGGGGAAGGAGGAGTATTAGGTAGGGGAAGGAGGATTATTAGGTAGGGGAAGGAGGAGTATTAGGTAGGGGAAGGAGGAGTATTAGGTAGGGGAAGGAGAAGTATTAGGTAGGGGAAGGAGGAGTATTAGGTAGGGGAAGGAGGAGTATTAGGTAGGGGAAGGAGGAGTATTAGGTAGGGGAAGGAGGATTATTAGGTAGGGGAAGGAGGAGTATTAGGTAGGGGAAGGAGGAGTATTAGGTAGGGGAAGGAGGAGTATTAGGTAGGGGAAGGAGAAGTATTAGGTAGGGGAAGGAGGAGTATTAGGTAGGGGAAGGAGGAGTATTAGGTAGGGGAAGGAGGAGTATTAGGTAGGGGAAGGAGGAGTATTAGGTAGGGGAAGGAGGAGTATTAGGTAGGGGAAGGAGGATTATTAGGTAGGGGAAGGAGGAGTATTAGGTAGGGGAAGGAGGAGTATTAGGTAGGGGAAGGAGGAGTATTAGGTAGGGGAAGGAGAAGTATTAGGTAGGGGAAGGAGAAGTATTAGGTAGGGGAAGGAGAAGTATTAGGTAGGGGAAGGAGGAGTATTAGGTAGGGGAAGGAGGAGTAGGAGGTAGGGGAAGGAGGAGTATTAGGTAGGGGAAGGAGGAGTAGGAGGTAGGGGAAGGAGGAGTATTAGGTAGGGGAAGGAGAAGTATTAGGTAGGGGAAGGAGGAGTATTAGGTAGGGAAAGGAGGAGTAGGAGGTAGGGGAAGGAGAAGTATTAGGTAGGAGAAGGAGGAGTATTAGGTAGGGAAAGGAGGAGTAGGAGGTAGGGGAAGGAGAAGTATTAGGTAGGGGAAGGAGGAGTATTAGGTAGGGGAAGGAGGAGTAGGAGGTAGGGGAAGGAGAAGTATTAGGTAAGGGAAGGAGGAGTATTAGGTAGGGGAAGGAGAAGTATTAGGTAGGGGAAGGAGGAGTATTAGGTAGGGGAAGGAGGAGTATTAGGTAGGGAAAGGAGGAGTAGGAGGTAGGGGAAGGAGAAGTATTAGGTAGGGGAAGGAGGAGTATTAGGTAGGGGAAGGAGGAGTATTAGGTAGGGAAGGAGGAGTAGGAGGTAGGGAAAGGAGGAGTAGGAGGTAGGGGAAGGAGAAGTATTAGGTAGGGGAAGGAGGAGTATTAGGTAGGGGAAGGAGGAGTATTAGGTAGGGAAAGGAGGAGTAGGAGGTAGGGGAAGGAGAAGTATTAGGTAGGGGAAGGAGGAGTATTAGGTAGGGGAAGGAGGAGTATTAGGTAGGGAAGGAGGAGTAGGAGGTAGGGAAAGGAGGAGTAGGAGGTAGGGGAAGGAGAAGTATTAGGTAGGGGAAGGAGGAGTATTAGGTAGGGGAAGGAGGAGTATTAGGTAGGGAAAGGAGGAGTAGGAGGTAGGGGAAGGAGAAGTATTAGGTAGGGGAAGGAGGAGTATTAGGTAGGGGAAGGAGGAGTAGGAGGTAGGGGAAGGAGAAGTATTAGGTAGGGGAAGGAGGAGTATTAGGTAGGGGAAGGAGGAGTAGGAGGTAGGGGAAGGAGAAGTATTAGGTAGGGGAAGGAGGAGTATTAGGTAGGGGAAGGAGGAGTAGGAGGTAGGGGAAGGAGAAGTATTAGGTAGGGGAAGGAGGAGTATTAGGTAGGGGAAGGAGGAGTATTAGGTAGGGGAAGGAGGAGTAGGAGGTAGGGGAAGGAGAAGTATTAGGTAGGGGAAGGAGGAGTATTAGGTAGGGGAAGCAGAAGTA
This sequence comes from Bimastos eiseni, assembly GCA_959347315.1. Classification (NCBI taxonomy): domain Eukaryota; kingdom Metazoa; phylum Annelida; class Clitellata; order Crassiclitellata; family Lumbricidae; genus Bimastos; species Bimastos eiseni. The sequence goes on along the minus strand of OY365811.1, from coordinate 28,634,720 downwards.
TTAGGTAGGGGAAGGAGGAGTATTAGGTAGGGAAAGGAGGAGTAGGAGGTAGGGGAAGGAGAAGTATTAGGTAGGGGAAGGAGGAGTATTAGGTAGGGGAAGGAGGAGTAGGAGGTAGGGGAAGGAGAAGTATTAGGTAGGGGAAGGAGGAGTATTAGGTAGGGGAAGGAGAAGTATTAGGTAGGGGAAGGAGGAGTATTAGGTAGGGGAAGGAGAAGTATTAGGTAGGGGAAGGAGGAGTATTAGGTAGGGGAAGGAGGAGTAGGAGGTAGGGGAAGGAGAAGTATTAGGTAGGGGAAGGAGGAGTATTAGTTAGGGGAAGGAGGAGTAGGAGGTAGGGGAAGGAGAAGTATTAGGTAGGGGAAGGAGGAGTATTAGGTAGGGGAAGGAGGAGTAGGAGGTAGGGGAAGGAGAAGTATTAGGTAGGGGAAGGAGGAGTATTAGGTAGGGGAAGGAGGAGTATTAGGTAGGGGAAGGAGGAGTATTAGGTAGGGGAAGGAGGAGTAGGAGGTAGGGGAAGGAGAAGTATTAGGTAGGGGAAGGAGGAGTATTAGGTAGGGGAAGGAGGAGTATTAGGTAGGGGAAGGAGGAGTATTAGGTAGGGGAAGGAGGAGTATTAGGTAGGGGAAGGAGGAGTAGGAGGTAGGGGAAGGAGGAGTATTAGGTAGGGGAAGGAGGAGTATTAGGTAGGGGAAGGAGGAGTAGGAGGTAGGGGAAGGAGGAGTATTAGGTAGGGGAAGGAGGAGTATTAGGGAGAGGAAGGAGGAGTATTAGGTAGGGGAAGGAGGAGTAGGAGGTAGGGGAAGGAGGAGTAGGAGGTAGGGGAAGGAGAAGTATTAGGTAGGGGAAGGAGGAGTATTAGGTAGGGGAAGGAGGAGTATTAGGTAGGGAAAGGAGGAGTAGGAGGTAGGGGAAGGAGAAGTATTAGGTAGGGGAAGGAGGAGTATTAGGTAGGGGAAGGAGGAGTAGGAGGTAGGGGAAGGAGAAGTATTAGGTAGGGGAAGGAGGAGTATTAGGTAGGGGAAGGAGGAGTATTAGGTAGGGGAAGGAGGAGTATTAGGTAGGGGAAGGAGGAGTATTAGGTAGGGGAAGGAGGAGTAGGAGGTAGGGGAAGGAGGAGTATTAGGTAGGGGAAGGAGGAGTATTAGGGAGAGGAAGGAGGAGTATTAGGTAGGGAAAGGAGGAGTATTAGGTAGGGGAAGGAGGAGTAGGAGGTAGGGGAAGGAGAAGTATTAGGTAGGGGAAGGAGGAGTATTAGGTAGGGAAAGGAGGAGTAGGAGGTAGGAGAAGGAGAAGTATTAGGTAGGGGAAGGAGGAGTATTAGGTAGGGGAAGGAGGAGTAGGAGGTAGGGGAAGGAGAAGTATTAGGTAGGGGAAGGAGGAGTATTAGGTAGAGGAAGGAGGAGTATTAGGTAGGGGAAGGAGGAGTAGGAGGTAGGGGAAGGAGAAGTATTAGGTAGGGGAAGGAGGAGTATTAGGTAGGGGAAGGAGGAGTATTAGGTAGGGGAAGGAGGAGTATTAGGTAATGGAAGGAGGAGTATTAGGTAGGGGAAGGAGGAGTAGGAGGTAGGGGAAGGAGGAGTATTAGGTAGGGGAAGGAGGAGTATTAGGGAGAGGAAGGAGGAGTATTAGGTAGGGGAAGGAGGAGTAGGAGGTAGGGGAAGGAGGAGTAGGAGGTAGGGGAAGGAGAAGTATTAGGTAGGGGAAGGAGGAGTATTAGGTAGGGGAAGGAGGAGTATTAGGTAGGGGAAGGAGGAGTATTAGGGAGAGGAAGGAGGAGTATTAGTTAGGGGAAGGAGGAGTATTAGGTAGGGGAAGGAGGAGTATTAGGTAGGGGAAGGAGGAGTATTAGGGAGAGGAAGGAGGAGTATTAGGTAGGGGAAGGAGGAGTATTAGGTAGGGGAAGGAGGAGTATTAGGTAGGGGAAGGAGGAGTATTAGGTAGGGGAAGGAGGAGTAGGAGGTAGGGGAAGGAGGAGTATTAGGTAGGGGAAGGAGGAGTATTAGGGAGAGGAAGGAGGAGTATTAGGTAGGGGAAGGAGGAGTAGGAGGTAGGGGAAGGAGGAGTATTAGGTAGAGGAAGGAGGAGTATTAGGTAGGGGAAGGAGGAGTATTAGGTAGGGGAAGGAGGAGTATTAGGGAGAGGAAGGAGGAGTATTAGGTAGGGGAAGGAGGAGTATTAGGTAGGGGAAGGAGGAGTATTAGGGAGAGGAAGGAGGAGTATTAGGTAGGGGAAGGAGGAGTATTAGGTAGGGGAAGGAGGAGTATTAGGTAGAGGAAGGAGGAGTATTAGGTAGGGGAAGGAGGAGTATTAGGTAGAAGAAGGAGGAGTATTAGGGAGAGGAAGGAGGAGTATTAGGTAGGGGAAGGAGGAGTATTAGGTAGGGGAAGGAGGAGTATTAGGGAGAGGAAGGAGGAGTATTAGGTAGGGGAAGGAGGAGTATTAGGTAGGGGAAGGAGGAGTATTAGGTAGGGGAAGGAGGAGTATTAGGTAGGGGAAGGAGGAGTAGGAGGTAGGGGAAGGAGGAGTATTAGGGAGAGGAAGGAGGAGTATTAGGTAGGGGAAGGAGGAGTAGGAGGTAGGGGAAGGAGGAGTATTAGGTAGGGGAAGGAGGAGTATTAGGGAGAGGAAGGAGGAGTATTAGGTAGGGGAAGGAGGAGTAGGAGGTAGGGGAAGGAGGAGTATTAGGTAGGAGAAGGAGGAGTAGGAGGTAGGGGAAGGAGGAGTATTAGGTAGGGGAAGGAGGAGTATTAGGTATGGGAAGGAGGAGTATTAGGTAGGGGAAGGAGGAGTATTAGGTAGGAGAAGGAGGAGTAGGAGGTAGGGGAAGGAGGAGTATTAGGTAGGGGAAGGAGGAGTATTAGGGAGAGGAAGGAGGAGTATTAGGTAGGGGAAGGAGGAGTATTAGGTAGGGGAAGGAGGAGTATTAGGGAGAGGAAGGAGGAGTATTAGGTAGGGGAAGGAGGAGTATTAGGTAGGGGAAGGAGGAGTATTAGGTAGGGGAAGGAGGAGTATTAGGTAGGGGAAGGAGAAGTATTAGGTAGGGGAAGGAGGAGTATTAGGTAGGGGAAGGAGGAGTATTAGGTAGGGGAAGGAGGAGTATTAGGTAGGGGAAGGAGAAGTATTAGGTAGGGGAAGGAGAAGTATTAGGTAGGGGAAGGAGGAGTATTAGGTAGGGGAAGGAGGAGTATTAGGTAGGGGAAGGAGGAGTATTAGGTAGGGGAAGGAGGAGTATTAGGTAGGGGAAGGAGGAGTATTAGGTAGGGGAAGGAGGAGTAGGAGGTAGGGGAAGGAGGAGTATTAGGTAGGGGAAGGAGGAGTATTAGGGAGAGGAAGGAGGAGTATTAGGTAGGGGAAGGAGGAGTATTAGGTAGGGGAAGGAGGAGTATTAGGGAGAGGAAGGAGGAGTATTAGGTAGGGGAAGGAGGAGTATTAGGTAGGGGAAGGAGGAGTATTAGGTAGGGGAAGGAGGAGTAGGAGGTAGGGGAAGGAGGAGTATTAGGTAGGGGAAGGAGGAGTATTAGGTAGGGGAAGGAGGAGTATTAGGTATGGGAAGGAGGAGTATTAGGTAGGAGAAGGAGGAGTAGGAGGTAGGGGAAGGAGGAGTATTAGGTAGGGGAAGGAGAAGTATTAGGTAGGGGAAGGAGGAGTAGGAGGTAGGGGAAGGAGGAGTATTAGGTAGGGGAAGGAGGAGTATTAGGTAGGGGAAGGAGGAGTAGGAGTTAGGGGAAGGAGGAGTATTAGGTATGGGAAGGAGGAGTATTAGGTAGGGGAAGGAGGAGTAGGAGGTAGGGGAAGGAGAAGTATTAGGTAGGGGAAGGAGGAGTATTAGGTAGGGGAAGGAGGAGTATTAGGTAGGGGAAGGAGGAGTAGGAGTTAGGGGAAGGAGGAGTATTAGGTAGGGGAAGGAGGAGTATTAGGTAGGGGAAGGAGGAGTAGGAGTTAGAGGAAGGAGGAGTATTAGGTAGGGGAAAGAGAAGTATTAGGTAGGGGAAGGAGGAGTATTAGGTATGGGAAGGAGGAGTATTAGGTAGGGGAAGGAGGAGTAGGAGTTAGGGGAAGGAGGAGTATTAGGTAGGGGAAGGAGGAGTAGAAGGTAGGGGAGGGGAGGGAGGCAGAAGAGCAGGAGCAGGGAGACGGAGGAGGAAGAGGAGAAACACAAGCAGTAGAAGTATGAGGATGATATAGGGAGAAGCATTAAATTGAATCTAATGACTTCTTAAGAGCCATTAATTATAACAAAGCGTTAATCGACATTTCCAATCCGCAACCGAGTAAAGACTATTTATGTTCGATCGTGTTTTCACTGTGTTAGGTTGATGGAACCTCTGTGGTGAGTCTCCCATAAAGTGGCGCTGCATAAATGTGCACGTATAGGATGGTGATTTATAGCCTGATGAAATATTTCCCCATACTTATCGCCTGTAGGCCCTATAATATACTGCACAACGCTCAAATTGGATAGAGAGAGAAATCGAGTGTTGCAAGCGTATCTTCAATTACATATATCATGACGGGGAAACAGCAATTGCCCCCCCCCCCACCTGAGTCCCAGAAGCGTCGGTCTATTTGCGCCTGGGTAACTCGAGCACCCCTAATGTTTGACCTGGGGTGCTCAAGCATTGATTGGGCTTCCAATAAATCTCAAGGAAAATGTGTAAATTACTACAGATAGCTGGATTATTTTCTTAATAGAAAAGCAAAACTATTTATTTTGTAAAAGGTGTACAGGCAGATGTATGAGTGCTGGCAATGTCAAGATCGAATTAACCAGACTTAATTACAACACTTACATCCACTCTCTTAAAGATGCCCAGCAAGAGTTCAGGAAAATGGTAGCAGGTGCGTACACTATTTTCAACGGTAGAACAAGTTATGAGACTTAATATTTCCCGTCTCATCCTGGGATGCTAATCGATCATTCAGCACGTGCCCTAACCCTTCGGCATCAGCTGAAAAACTGGCTACGAAGTTGCATGAGTCAGAAGCGTCTGAATTCTGTCACTGTTTGTCATGTGAGCCAAGAATTACTGGATTAGTTGAACATAAAACTGTTAGCCACAGGCTTTTCTAAACTGTTTGAAATTATAAAAGACATTTTTGGATCAGCATAATATGCGCTTTAGTTTAGTGTTATAATTAACAGTCGGTGTCTATATGACTATGAGGTCTAGAATGCTAGAGTAGGCCTATATTCAAATATCGAATTTAGGATTTCAGTACTAATAACAGTATAAAAGTTTAAAAAAATAATTCTTGGGGAGTTTTGTCCTACTTTGGGTGGTGGTGGGTGGGTTGTCCGAGGTTTTTGTCCGGCTTTTTTGTCCGGGGGTTTTGTCCGCGACCCATATAGACATAGGTATACGGTCGAGCTACGTCAGATCTCGAGGTTCCACGCGCATAGTTTGCATAGTTAGGGCTCATACGCAGCTTTCTGGGGGATTAGCTGACCATTTTACGTTTCCATTCGTTGTCATTGGACAAAATTCACAATTCCATAGTGTTTTAATGTATTTCGCTGACTTAAGTTGACGTGGAAACAGCTGACCGTTTTCATTGGCGGAATTAGCAGCAACATCAGCAGCCGAGGCTATTTATAGGCACAAGTGTGTCAGACTTAGTCTACGACGCCATCCGACACATTGGCTGGATGATGCCTTCAGTTGTCGCCCATAATCACCGGATTAGCGACGCGGCGGATGGCGACGAGACCAACTGCATCTGACGATGGCGTACTGACTGTAGCGAAGATGGATTCCTGTTTTCGGACTAAGGAAAACATAGACTAATTGTGGGGTTTATTGTTTGGGGATGTCGGCGGCTGGTGGAGCTGTCAAGTGTGGGGTTGAAGTGCAGCAGTCAGTTCACAGCGGGTGGTTGTACAAGTGGGCGAGCTACCTCAAGGGCTACCAGAAAAGATGGTTCGTACTACAGAATGGGACACTCGCCTACTACAGGTCAGACGTCAGCCCCCACTTCTCTTATTCTCAGTTATACATGTCTACTCACGATCTCACGTGTTTTTGTCACGCAATCACTCACTCATTCGGCGCCTGTGAATAAGCTGGTCTCTGGAAGCTGGAAGAGGCTGTTGTGTCATCTTCCATTTTCCCTCATCCTCTCCGAGGTTCAGCTCATCACTTTGTTGACTCTTCTGTCCTTGTCTGTATGACACACATGGATGTCCCATCCAATGTAATTAAACATTTATATAGTGCCACTGAGATGCGCTCTTGACCAAAGTCAGTGCTGTTACTAAGAAATAATGTGGAGTCTGACCATGCACACGAATCAGTGTATGACATTTGTTACTAAAATTGACACCTTAGCGCATGGTCTGTGTAAAATCTTGTCATGCTCTCCCAGCAATGCGTAGGAGACCACCTTCCATAATCGACATTCTCTTTCCTACTGAGATGGCAAGTCAGATCAGGCTGGTCTAGACCATTCTGTGATGGTTATAACATCATCAGCTCTTCATTGTCTGCATGAGCACCAACATCATACCACAAAACAACTCTAAATGTTGTAACATGAATGTTCCAATCATCAGAATCAGGAGCGCAACTAGAGGGGTGCTTGATCTTGGATAAAATAGTTGACCACACAATTGATACAATTCCAATGAGTGTTTCTTTTTTTAAACAGGGTGGAGGGTAGGGGTGCTTTCAATGCGCTGATTCTCATGTCTTTGGATTTGCAATATGAGCACACCCCAGCAAAATGTTTGGGTTGTGCCTCTGATGAAAATGTACTGCTGTATCATCTATGTTGGGGATTGTTGGGTCCAGAAAATACATTTTTACAGGCAACAGCACAACATTAATGGCTTCTATTAGTGCATGACATGAATTAATTATGCTAAGCAGTACAGGACTACATGTGTCCTCTCAAACAAGCCATTGTTATTTTGAGTGAACTGACTCCTCCTATGTGTGTCCAATATGTATTGCTAAATTCAAATAATACTCATACTGATTTTTACTTTATGATTTTTTTGGCATTCTTAATTCTGCAATGATTAGTAGAATGCCAGCTGATTTTTTTACCACCACCTGCAGATATCTGATGTGTGGCCACTTGATACATCCAGCCTTCCAAGACACGGATCACTGCATGTCGGCCAGATGCATCAAGTAACTGATAGCATGTGATGAACATTGGGTAGAAAGAAGTAAAGAACTAAGTGACTTATTGGTTTGATATGATAAACATGTCCAGTTGAAACCATTTCTTGATTAATCAGTGCACTATTCACAGGAAGAGATCTCGTTTTAGGGGACACCCAATGAGAGGGGTACGAAATATTGGGGAGGGGGACAAGCATATAACATGTCCCCTCTCTGTGAAAGGTGAGGGGGACCCTGAGATCGGTGCCCCTGGCAGTATTGTGTTCACACTGTGTACAGTTGAATCTTATGAGAACTGTTGAGACTTTCTGAGTTTGGCTTACAGGAGTCAAGGAGATGTGGCATGTGGTGCATCTCGCGGTTCCATCAGCATCCTCAACATGCTCATCCATGCACAGGACACCTGTTGCTTCATTGTTTCCAATGGCAGTACGAATACATATCACCTGAAATGCTCATCAAAGACAGAACGACAACGTTGGGTAACAGCTATCGAGCTGGCCAAGGTCAAGGCTATTGACCAGGTGGAATCAGGTCAGAGGTCAATTGAGTAAGCAAAGAATAAGGAGTGGATAGCCAGTGCTGTTTTTGATCTGTACAAGACAACTTGTAGATGGTCCTTTGACCCATGGAATGCTGAGCTTCCTTGATTATAATAATATTATGTAGTACTAATTATGTACCCAAGCCTTTGTAGAGCACCTTTCAAGGACCTTGTGGAAGTCTTATTTTGCCAGAGCAATTAATCGAAAAGATCCACAAAAAGAGTGATATTTATGAAAGGTTGCTGTGGGTGCAGAAGGGTTACGTTGATTCTGGCGACGCTATCTAATCTGGTCTGGGCATCTCGTACTATGAAACTACAATCTATTCATAATGCTTCTGCTCATGTGATTGGTAGCCTTATATATAACTACATGTACTGGTTACCTTTAATCAAATTCATGATTCTGACTTTCATACAGCGCTGCTTGGTTGGAATTGACCCTGATGACCCATCTTCTTCTGGGAGCGTTGGAGGTCCATTTTGTTTGAACGAGGTTCTCCTTGTTGTGTTGGGAACACTACGTATGAGTTGTTCATTGAAGTCGTGCTTACAAGTCCTCCTGTATGTCATGATGTTGTATTTCCAGAATAGATTAAGTGATTTCGAATAGAAGCAGGAATCATAATGCACTGAAATCCTAATGCACCGCAGTCCTAATGCACTGAAATCATAATGCACTTTAATCGTAATGGACTGTATCTGTTCTTGAAATGTCTGTCTTCGTTTTTCTAACAACCATATTCAGATGAATATGACTTGAAGTTGAGCGATAAAACGCCAGATAAGAACGACGTGAATGCTGCGATTCGTGCGCTGGGAATGAAACTGGATAATGTTCATCTGTGCCATGACCTTGTTGGAAAGCATGGAACAGCACTCCAGAAGCAGCTCACTGAACTGGAACACATTCATCCTGGTCCTGAGGCGGTACATCTAATTCGGTCGATCAACGAACGTGCCAACCTGTTCCGCATCACAGTTAATGCGCTCATCAATGTAAGTCTTGGGAGAAGGAAGAGAGGAGTTTATTTTTACATTACTATTGTTGTATAGTGAAGATTCTTGCTAGGAATTTCACAAATATAAGTTAAATATCAGTTATTCTCAGATTTGAAATTTTGATGAATTTATCACACTGTTTTGAAATTGATGCTTTATAAATTCGTTTAGAGAATGTTGCTTTTGTTGCAGGCATCAGATGATTACTTGGCTCAGGCAAAGGATCAAGGCAACCAGTGGATCAGACTGTTTCACCGTGAGCACGAACAACGCTGTAACCTTGAGGACATGGTTGAGGAACTTGGCAAGCAGCACAGTCACCTGGAAAAGCGAATACGTCGGTCACTGATACCGACTCCAGCAGATGACCGGGAGAAGGACACAACAAGCGAAGGTGAAAATGTCAGCAGTCGGTCATTACAAATTCAGCTGCCAAAGGTCATTCTCGAACTTGTTCTTTGTATAAAGTGCCTCAGTCTGGTTACTCATTAAGGATCAAGTGTTGCAAAATCTGCTATATAAATGGTTATTTCTGATCACAGTAGGGGATATCTGATGACTAAGCAGTCTTCTGACTTACTACTTAGTCAGGTTGTTTGAGCCTTGATTTCTTCGCTGTTTGCTCTTTAGATCTCGATTCCGATTGTGATGACTGTTTTGTTGATGCTCTGGACTTTTATATTGGGAATCCTCAGACGAATTCTCAGGACAAACTGTTGAGTATCTTTTTCTCATGTATTCTGAACTTCTAAATTGAAAATGTACCAATAATAATGCTTCGTAGTTTGTTACCAATAAATTCTATTCCCATGAAGCTCTGTTTTGCAGAACTTCAGGAAAGCCTGCCAGTACAGAGCAGAACAGAGATAAGAAAGAGGAGGGAAGACACAAAATGTGTGTGTGTGAGATAGAGAGAGAGATAGAGAGAGAGAGAGAGAGAGAGAAAGAAAGAAAGAGATAGAGAGTGTGCGAGATAAAGAGAGATGGAAGGGTAAAGTCCTATTCACCAGAGAAATTTTGAACTGTCCTAAAAGTATTCCAGTCTGCATTGCACAATGCACTCCTTACACCTTCAACTATAGCAAATTTCAGGATTTTCCAGAAAACACCTACATGATTTTACAATTACTTCTACCAAGTTATTTGAAAAACTGTGTTAATTATTTTATTTTGATGGTTTATCAATTGTAAATGGTTTCCAGAGGTCGAATGGACAGCAGAGAGAGCATATGCTCTAGGTCACTGAGTGCGCAAGAGTCAGTCTGTGAAAACAGTGATGCAGACTGTGATGAAACAGTGATGCAGGTAAACAGTTCATCTGTGAATTTCAGCATCATCACTCAGCATCCCCAGCAGTCACTCTTGTTAGTGTTGAGACATTTTATGTAGCTCCTCTTTATGTGTGACAACGTTCCTGTACAACCACATGACCACCATCATCAGCACTGTGCTGTCTTCTCAGCTTAATCTCCCCAGATTCTGGCCTGGCACCGGAACAATCATTTAGGCCTGGCTATTGCGGACTTGATTTATATAGCATTGGTGATTAAGCTGGTCTCCCTTATCCCCGCTTTGTGGGCAGCTGGCACTGAGAAATTTTGAAGTATTTCATTACATTACATTAATTTGCATTACATTTCAATGGCTCCAGATGCTCTGCTGTCTAAATGATCTAAGCAGAGGCAAAAGTTTGAAGGAGGGTCCTACGGAGGAACGGTCCGGCAGGTTGACATGAGGAAAGATGGTTCCAGCATATCCCCACAGGCTGCCGAGTGCAATGAGAGTGTTGGGCTTTCTTCTGAACCTTACTCATGATTATTAAACGTTTGAAAGGAGGCTGGGAAGAAGCTGTTTTATGAATCTACATTTAAACCATATTGTGCATTAGGGCAGTTTTTCTTTCTCACGCTCCAACTTGGTTAACTTCTTCAATAAATGGAGTATGAAATTCAGAAGAATGAAGCTACTACATAAATTTTGTGTCAGACACAACACATAGCAATCTGAAATGTTAAATGCTGTGCCATTGTGTAGGCTTGTTCACCACTGATCGCATCAAGCACACAACTGAGGGGCCTGGAACCAGCGTGTGGCTCAGTTGCCAGACGCCAGCGTCGCAGTCGAATTCCAGAGAAACCGAATGTGAGCCTCAACATCTGGAGCATCATGAAGAATTGCATCGGGAAGGACCTGAGCAAGATCCCACTGCCGGTAACTGAACAAACCCTAAGTCACTGCGCATAAAAATCACTTCTCAAAGGAATGGCGTCCAATTACCTGAATTTGAAAAATGTCTTTAAATAGACACCAGACTTTTGTGGATTACAAGGGTCTTAGAAATTGAAGTCATCCAAGGGATGTTTTAATGATGTTGTACATGTATTAATGGCTGTTATTAGACATGACCAGTTGCTAATCTTATTTTAAGGGCTTCATTTACCAGAGGTTCTACCGCTCCCCTTTGATGCCAATACTCAAACACCCTGTACAAATGAATTGACCATGGAGGCTACTTCGTGACTAATTAAATGGCCAGCATTCCATAATTGTAACCCTGATCATATTGTCTTACCATGTCTTACAAATTAGTTGATAATTACTTTTTACATGTTTATAAGTATCGTAATTGCTTTGATCATTGATATAGTTTGATGATAATAGACGATAATAGAGTTCAGCTGAGCTATGAGTCTGTTCCATTGGGTAGTTTGTTTTAAATTCCTTCCTTCAGGTCAATTTCAGTGAACCGCTTTCATTCCTTCAGCGTCTGACTGAAGACTTTGAATATTCTGAGTGCCTCGATCGTGCAGCAGAGTGTGATGACTCCTGTCACCAGATGGCCAACGTTGCTGCATTCACAGTTTCCGCTTATGCAAACACGACAGAAAGAACTGGAAAACCATTCAATCCGCTGCTCGGAGAGACTTTTGAATGTGACAGAATACACGACTTTGGATGGAGGAGTCTTGCGGAGCAGGTCTTTGTCTGTCTAATCGTCTCATTCTGTCCTTGTTTGACTCTGTCTCTGCCTCTGTCTTTGCCTCTGTTTGTCTTCATGCTATGTGGCCCTTCATCTGTCTCTTTCAATCCTTAGTTTTGGCAATTTCTGTTTGTAATTCACTAGCAAGCTAAATATGCTCTATTTTAATTTGTGTTATTTTATTTGTGTCGTTTTTATGTTTTGTTTTTTTATTTGTATTTATGTGTGTCGTTATCGGTTTATTTGAGGCTTTCTGTGTCTTTATTTTTGTGTGTATGAAGCTCTGTCCATTACTTCCAGTGATTTATGTAAAAGATCAGTCATGAGGTAGGTTGTGTTGACACCTTCTTTGACTTGCTCTAGTGAATAATGCATAAATCGAGTGTTAAAGGGAGACAGAGCATGTCATTGCTGATTGGCTGTTTGGGTTGCTAGGTGAGTCATCATCCACCAATGGTTGCTATGCACACAGAAGGTAGAGGCTGGGTCTCTTGGCAGGAATTCACCATGACAACGAAATTTCGAGGAAAATACATTCAGATTCTGCCACTTGGTGAGGATTCTGCACTGCAGAATTTATCTTCTTAAAATCAGGTTATCGCTTAAAATTATCTGTGCTTCATTTTGGTCATTCTCCTTTGATGTCTATGAACAATTGCTGTCACAATCATTAACTCTGGTGATTACAAGAATGATAATTATCACGATGATGATGATGCTTGCAATCATTGATGATGAATGTTGCTGCTGTTGTTAAATAGGAATCGTGCACCTTGTCTTTCCAAGGTCAGGCAACCACTATACCTGGCACAAGGTCATGACAACCATCCACAACATCATAGTTGGTCAGTTGTGGGTCGACAACCATGGAGAAGCGGACATCATCAATCACACGACAGGGGACCAGTGTCACCTCAAGTACAATGCCTACAGCTACTTTTCCAGGGATACACCCCCACGTAAAGTAGGCAGCCTTTATGATCATCTAAATGCACTTAGGGCAACTGATATAACTCTCTTTGGGATTCAGAAATGAGATGGCTTCAAGGATGTATATTGCAGAGAGTGTTGCACAAATGCAAACGCATTCTGGAAATAGTTAAGCTGATTTGATTTGTGCAATTCATTGTTTAAATATTTCTTTTGTTAAAAATTGCTTCGTTTAAAAAAAAAACAAGCAACTTTTGCAGAACATTCTTTGTCACTATTACACTATTAATGAATGAGTATGATGATGACCATTAATGTGGCTGGTATCATTGTTGCTAGGTGTCCGGTGTCATCAGTGATGGAAGGGGAGTGGAGAAGTTGGTTGTTACTGGATGCTGGGATTCAGAGATGAGTGTCTGTGAGATTGTTCCAGATGACTCCACTTCCTCTGCTAGAAGAAGAGTTGGCGGGAAAGGCCATTTCAGGACAGCATCGCCAAAACAACTCTGGCAACGCAAGCAGCCTCCGTAACCATGATTCCTTCTCTTCTCCTCAGCCACTCACTGCTTATTGAAATTCTTGAAATTTTATATTGCCCTTCTTCCAGCATCTTTTGCTCAGAAGTGCAAGGCGCAATTGCAGTTGTACTGCAGAGCAATTGTGCACGAAGCTTGCTGAATGTCCCTACACAGTGACTGATGCCTCGGACAAGGGTCGAACCTGCTCATTCACACTGAGTGTTATGGGCCGACCACTCTAAACAATAAGCCACAGTGTCACATGCTTATGTTTAGGGATGAACAGAGTTTGATTTTATTGGCGAGTCTGAGTGTCGAGTTTTACAAGTTGAATTTTGATTTCTAGTTTCAAATATTTAAAGACAGTCTCATTATTCTCATGATTTCTAGTTTGTCAGTTTGCACAGCTTATATGATTTTTTAAGTTTTGCCTTAGTTTACACTATTAAATAGTAACTAGTAAGTACTAATAGTAGAAGATTTTGTGTTTTTAGTTAGGTCAATTGTCATTTTGTAAATAAAAAATTCGATTTTGTTTTTAAAGCTGAAAATTGGAAAGATTAAACATTGATAATTACTTATTCAATTCAGTGTCTCTATTTATAGATCTTGGACAGCAGATGTAGAGAGCTGAAAGAAGAGGAGTTGTAGAATGAAGGAATCATGTCAATGTCTCTCTAAAAGTTTATCCTCTGGTACTAAGTAGGCTGCACTAGCTATTGCCCATTCCAGTCTACGTGCAATATCTGCAATTAAATTACCCAATGTTAATGAATGATCATGTACTTGAAAATACTAATATTTTGAATATTGACCATAATGGTATGCTAATGTCGTGATAACTATTGCATATTTCTTTTGGTAGAGCGGAGCTGACGAGATGCTACAATTTCACGCAGTTGGCTGTGGGGCTGAATGAGCCGGAGGATGGAGTGGCTCCAACAGATAGCCGCCATCGGCCGGACCAGCGCCTGATGGAAGATGGGCAGTGGGATGAGGCGAATACAGTCAAAATGCAACTGGAAGAGAAGCAGAGAGCGGCTCGTAGGCGCAGGGACAGTCTGCTGGAGGAAGCTGCACAGACCGGTATTCAGGATGAAGCTCCTATAATTTTAATTCATTATTAAAATTGGAATAATTGCAGATTGAGTTAAGTGTTCTTTAGTATTGACTAACAACCACGATTTCTTTTCAATTCAATTTAAATTTTATTTGGTAAGCAAAAAACATGAGAAAATGACAAACAGCAAGTTAACATAAATGAATATTCTGGTTATACAGGGGAACCTAAAGAGGTCATAGACCCCACTAACCAGAGGAAACTGTTTTAAAACCATTTATAATTGTTTGGAAAGTCTGGGCCTCTTCATAGATTTAGTTTTCAAGAATTCTTTGAATGCCCTGTATATGATTTTTAAATATAATTTAGACAAATGAGAGACTATTTTCACCTAATATTATAACCTTAAACAAAGTTCATGAAATGTCTGTTCATCAGGTCAGAACTACAATCGCTATAAGCCAAAATGGTTTCATCAGGAAAAAGACGTGCAGACAGGAAACCTCGTTCACATCTTCACTGGCGAATACTGGTCGTGCAAGGAACGGCAGGACTGGTCACGTTGCCCCGACATATTTCTGTAGCTTGCAAAAGTAGATCAGTTCAAAGTGAAAGTAGGGTAGATCATGCAAATGCTCAATAATTGCTCTTTACGTGTGGTTCGTTTAAGCAGTCATTGATGTGTAGCAAAAGTTGAAAAGCCCTCAAGGCTAGTTTAAAACCCCAAATTAAGGTAATCAGTTAAATCTGGTTCTGTCTGCCTCTTTCTTAAAGTAATTATTGGCCTCTGCTACAACCACTAGCATATTTGCTCATGGGTTAAGTGGTGAGAGGAAAATGGGTGCCAAGTGTTAAAGTCTGATAAAGGGCTGCTGTTAGGATTACATTGTTTATTAGCAAGTAAGGGGGGGCAATGGCAAGGTCAAACACTTCAGGTGGCATCAGTGACTGATGTGCCACTTAAATGAAATAACTGGTTTTTCTTCTCGTGTTCATTGTTCCTCTCATTTAATGCAACCAGCTGGAATCTCAGTCGAGCCGGTGAGGAGCGGATTGTCCGTTCTTTTTAACTTCATTCCTCCTCTGCTAACCCCATGACAGCATTCTGGATCTCTGTAGCAAGACAGAGAATTTGAGATTTCGATGTAATTTTACATGTTAGAAATGTAATTTTACATGTTAGAAATCGCTGTTGTTTTCTATCATGTTTTACAAAAGTATGGACAATTATTGCAAACATATCGTATGAGATATCAATGTTGATAATGATCTTCGTTTGCCATGTTGTGTCCGAGATATCTACTTTTCTTGAAGTGACACTTTTATGAAACACTGTTACTAACTGGGTAACTCTACTCCAAAAACCATAAAGCATCAAGTGGATTGTTAGCGTTGGATTGTTTCCATAACAAGTCTTGACCTTTCAAAGTATTCATTGTATAGATTTGACCTTTATTGTTTATGAATGCAAAGCAGAATGTTTCAAAAAGTGAATCAGATTTATGTATGGTATTACTCAACTGTTGTGGAAACAAAATATATTAATGGATGCTGACTATTGACAATTTACTCTCACGAAAATGCCACAGATCTTAATCACTTGAATATTGAAAACGTTTCACTCAGAAGATAAAATCTGTGAAGTTTACATTGAAAGACAGTCAAGAACCCAGAACCGTGTTTTAACAGATGCTCTGTTGATGTTGAGTGGTGTTACCTTCATTCCTCACGTGTATGTTTATGAATCTATTTCGTCCTTAATACTATTTATGGATCTCTTAATCCCAGTTTGAGCATGTGCGGAGTGTCGTGTGTTTGCATTTGTAAATTTAAATTAAAGTCTGCAGTGCCTTATTTTAAATGTTTGTCTTATTTAAAGATGCAGGTCTTTGTTTTCATTTGTTTTCATTCTGTCACTTGAAAAGTAATTAAACTGTGGTTGCCAGTGGCTTATTTTTTTAGATTTCAATTTGCTTGATCTCTTTGTTCCACTTCAGTTTCAGACTTAGAACAGGTGATGAGTGCTCTTGTATCAGGGCTTGTCACACACGCACGCACGCACACACACACACACAATGCCTGTCGAGTTCTACAGTGTTTGTTCGCCCCCTCCAAGCAAGCAAGGCCACATATGACAGCACACCCATTCTCAATACACACATGCAAGCACCCAACCACAAAATGATTAAAGCATATAAATGTAGCTTGCAACAAAGCTCAGAGAAATCACACGCCTAGAGTATTTTTCGACTAGAGACAGCAGAGTTGACAATCTGTGACAGACTGCTATGAATCCCTAAAGCAGACAAAGAAGCCGACCTAACCACTACAGCACTATAGAAGAACTGAATGACACAGAAGAGATGACCCAAATGAAAGCACAGAACAACAGAAACTGACATTTAATATTGCTGGATGACAGACAACATGAACTGATGATGATGATTGTTGTTACACAGGAGAACAATTCAACAGTCCTGTGCTTACATTGTTCTTGCACATTGCCCACTGTCTGTCTGTCTGTCTGTCTGTCTGTCTGTCTCTCCTTTCAAGCCTTTCTGCATTAGGTGGATCTGAACCACTAACCACTCGGCCGACCATCCAACATGCTAACAACTAGGCCATCAAACCCTCTCAATGCATGATTTAAACACCCCAAACAAATTTCTAGACAAAACGCTTTTCCAGATATATGCTTTCAACACAGATTAAAACAGTCTATAAAACAAACATATTTACAGTCATAGCACTCTCTCTCTATCTCTCTGTCTTCATCCATCTGTATTTTCTCTCAGACAATGAGCCTAAATGAATCATGGCCAAACACTAACAGACCATAAATGGACTTTGGATAAAAGACATATTTTGTCACAAAAACATCAACTGCTTCCTAATTAGTTGGAAATCAATAATCAGTTGCATTGTAATCAACAATAGACAGCTTCCTAATCGATCGTCATTTCCTAATCAATGGCCTCTTGAAGTAAGATCTCTGTTCAGAGCGGCGATCTCATTTTAGATGTGGGGGACACCCAATGAGAGGTGCAAGAAATGTGGGGAGACAAACGTATAATGTGCTCCATATCTGTTAACGGCGGGATCTTGTCCCCCTCCGCACTCCCCCCGGGGTAGTCGCCCCTGCTCACAACAAGAAATCACAGATCTCGCCACATCCTATAGGGAATGCTTCTCCTATCGTTCTACGCAAGAACTCAACCGTATTCTAGGCTTTGAGAACCATATGGCTTCGACTGATGAAATAAATACATAAAATGAACCGACTGAGATCAGATGGCATCTGCTTAATACCTCCAGTAATTGACTGCAATTCACAATTGATGCACGGCTTATTTTATACTCGTCTGCTACCAGCAAGCGACGTCTGATGTGGCACAGGTGGACTGAGGACTGGCATGGAAAGATAACGGGGGCCATCCAATGATGTCGCTCGATGAAACCCATAAAAGTCAGACGACTCCACCATCAAAGTCTTCCATTCCGAGCATTCTAAAGTGGAATGATAAAACCAAAAGCTATTATCTGATCTGCTTGGAATTGCAGAAATCATTGTCATCGGAAGGGCAGGCCAAGTCCGCTGCTGTCAACCACACCTCCTGGAAGGCCGCACAGGTTGGATGAGAAGTCGGAAAGGGACCCGTAAGGCCCGGGTCGTTTGAAGGACAAAAGACCGTGGTCCAATCGAACAAGAGGGGGAGGGGGCAGGCCAGCAATGGAGCCGTCCCCAGGGAAGGACGATCTAGCACCTCCAGTGTTTGACGTAACGATCAACAGTCCATCGGGATTCGGCTTAAACATGACGTCGGGAGATTTGAAGGCGTCACCAACCGACTTGGCAGCTTCTAATTGCGACGAAGACGAGTTCAAGTTTGCATATGGTTTGAAACTGTCCTGATCAAGTTTGCTAAGGCCATTGAAGGACAGACCGAGGCCAGAGTGAGATGCTGGAAGGAGACCCCGAAAGCGATCAGCATCGTGCATGAGCGCAGACTGAGCATAGTACGACTGTGCCAATCGATTTCTGTGCATCTGGTCACGCTCCATCTGATTGCTCCGGTCACGGTCGGTTGGCAGTGGACCGCTGGAGTTGAGGGCGGCGGCAGAGTCTTGACGGTGTCTTGCTTCTACGCTGGCAGGCGGGTTAAGGACCTGACCGGGAGTTGCTCTGGACTGGTAATCGACCACATGAGTATCGATCGAAAGGGGCATCGCAAGATGGCCACGCTTCTTGGAATTGTCGATGGTTGATCGAGATGATCGATCAGCAGATGACAGAAATGGTGATCGCGATTCTGGTGGCTGATGAATTCGGGTGACGTCCGACGCTGGTCCATGCCGATGAATGATGCCGCTCTTGTTGTCATTGTAAGGAACATGTGGAGAAGAATTGTGTTCACTGTCCCAAGAAAAACAACATCCAACAACAGTTGCAACACCAGACAACAACAAGAATTTCAAATCCTAATGACCAATCCCTAATCTCATCAGAATATCCTAATCCTACTCAGAATTTAATGCCACTCACACCTTAATCTTATTGATACACTAACCATACCCTTGCTTTAACCCTATCCTTTGTATTATATTTGTAACATAAAGGTTTGAACACAATTTGAATGTTATTAGGCCCTTGTCTAAACACCAAATGCTCACATCAACACTCTTTCACTTTAGACTAGAGCATAACTCAATCTCGTCACCAATGCTCCACTATAATCCCCAGAAAAAATGTGGTTCTTCAACAATAAAATCACAGTTTGATATTTAATTTAGACTTTGACTCATCCAGTGGCTTCAAATAATGCTCAATGAATGGTGGCTTCAAACTTATTATTATAATTATTTTCGTTAAGAACATTTGTAATAAAGTGTCTCTGGCAGCAGACTATTCCGAGGCACTCGCTGCATGACATGTCCATGAAAAGGAAGGTCTTTGGGTGATAGAGATATGCAGGTAAGATCCCCACAATAATCCTACTCTGGACTGCTGGGAAAGATCCTTATAGTGAGGGGGGACACACTACAGCAAAATCCTGGTGCTGGGATAAAGAAGTTTGCTACTAAGACATGTGGTGCCTGTGATTCAAGCGAGTATCCACAATGACAACTGCAGATTTATGTCTCAAGTGATATACGAGTAAAATGATGACAACAACAACCTCTTGGCTGATCGCAGCCGAAGTTCACTGGCTGCACTGGCTTCCATGCGCATCTTCTTATCGTGCTGTTCCTCATTCTCTCGCTCTCTCTCGTGCAGCCGTCGCTTGCGATCCTGTTCAGCAAAGTGAAGCGATACACCATCAACGCCCGAACGAAGGAGAGACGAAGAAGCAGACGAGGAAGAGACTCCTCGTCTCAGCTCTGAGGCCGTAGAATTCACCTCCGACTTCAACAACATACCACCTGCAACGGACCATCCAACAATCAAGAAGAGAAATTCATAACCAATATATCGCCAGATGAACATCTGAATCAAAACATAGCAAAACTAGCCTCAGTCCATGTAGTCTGATGCATCGGAATATATCTGCATGGTTCCTTTTAACACAGAGTCGTTGGAGGACATGCGATAGGACACATCATGTAAACTGAACAGTGTGTAAAATGGACTAGAAGAAGAGTCGTCTGTCCAGCCATCGTCCACCCGACCATCTGTACAACCACTCGGCCATCACTCATTCGTCCAACGTGTAAATAGCTTTGAGGATATAACACCACTCTGTATTAATGAGCCCACACTGTAGCTCTGAAAGAATTGGATGTATTGATAACTAAACGAAAGCAAAAATAAAGGAAATAAGTTCAATTAGAGCCACTACTAAAACACCAATTTAACCATTAACACATTGACTGCCAACTATGATTTAACTTAGTTAAAATGTTACTGCCATACACCCCCTACAAGTTAGCTCATAGTTACTGTAAATGGTGAAAACACGTGCCCTGCCGCAAGATTAATTATTATGATGGCTTATTATTGAGACCAGATGTCTACATAGTCTAAATTAGTGAAAACAACTATTGTTTCCCTGAGGACTAACTTCTTGTTGCAGGGAGTAAATATAATGACATTTTGAAAAATGGTGCAGCAAAAATGAGCGTGGCGGTGGCTTTGCAGTTAGTAAATGATTTGGATTCGTCGGATGATGATGATTTCAACTGTGAGGATAGTGTGTGAAATTCGGATTATAGGCCTAGCAGCCCAGAGATAGAAATTGACGATAGCCAAGACATAATTATCATGTAGCGTAGATCCAATATCGGAGGCAGCGGACATAAGTGAACCAAACATATGTCGCTGGCAGATCGTGACAAACGCCTAAGAATGATTGGATAAATATGATTCCTACATATGAGCCTATTCCAGATATAAACGATATTTTAGGACTATCTGAAAAGTCATAGCCAATTGATGTCGTGATACTTCTGCAAGACATGCATGGCGAAGACAGCTTTGTTTGTAGAACCATATGTTTCGAGCAGTTTTGCACCTACGTGATAGTGTAAAATAAAATATGCATAATTTAAAATAGCAGAGAAACTGTTGGATTATGTTTTACATGTTCTTTTTGAGTTTCTATTATGAAGATAACAAGTAAACAAATGATTTTTTCACTAATTATCATATATTGAAAATTTTGCCCTAATGGCTAATGGCTTGGAGTAGCGGTCATAATGTATGTGGCGGCCAATCTGTTAGTATTAAATCAATTCGTGCTGCTGTTGCAATACAACCATAACATATGCAGCACGAAAACAATGTGTTTTAACTTCAAGAAGTAAACTGTCCGAATTTTGTGGAAGTGTCCTTGCTGGGACAGATTGCTCTCAGACCTACCTGGCTGACCATGTTGCAGTGACGGTCGCGACGTGAAAGTGGATGAAGACAACATTGATGATGATGATGATGACAAGAAGCCACTGACGTCAATTGGAGGCATAGACTGTGGAGTGGGTCGCAGGAACGAACTCACTCCTACAACATCAATCACACCTTTAACTCAATCAACAGGTCAAATGCTCAATACAATTTTCCAAATTCAAACCAAGAGATCAGTATTAAAACCAAATTGAGTCAAGAAATGACTCGATAAAAGATCTGCTGTCTGAAAGACCGCACACCCTAAGATGCACAGAAAACTACAGCTGATGCAAATGACCATGACGAAGGAGAAAGTCATTACCAAAATGAAGCGGTGGTTGCTGAAGGCTGATGGGCGGCATGTCGCCTCCCATCATCCGAGGGAAATGATGAATGTTGCTAGAGGCAAGATGACGTCGCTGCTGCGTCACTCCAGCATCCAGATGCATCTGCTGTCGCTGCTGTTGCTGTTTATAATAGCAAATCCTAAAGGCAATCTCTACATGGGCAGCACACCAACGACCGCGCTTCTAAAAAAAGCACAATGATGTCATCATCAGCACATATCAGTCACCATCGATCATCACCAACACACATCCAGACATATTGAACATTTCCACAACTTATGTCTCTTCACAGCTACCATAAGGGAAATATCTGACGAACCTAAACAGGTTCATCGAAGTTCGGCTGAAAATCTACACATGCATGCTTACATCGTACACACAAACGTATACACGTGTATTCAACAAACAAGGGAGGTGTTTTTATGGCTCACAGCCTCGCATACATATATACGTAAGCTGTGAAACATTTGAGGTGTTTACTGCTTGGCTAGAAAGAAGAAAACTGTCATGGATTACAAGAATAAAAGTGCAGAGAGGAAACATAGATGACTCAGTACAGATCAGATGCTGCCTTGAGTCAGTGCTGGGGTCACCAGACAAAATGCCGCTAATAACGAGCTCAAACAGAGAAAAATAAGAATCTGGAAACAAACCAAAACTCAGATGACATTTAAAACACACTCATATAAAAAAAAACAGCAAGACGAACAACGACAAGACAACAATGGCAACTGGAGAGGAGGAGGAGGAGGAGAGACCTTGGCAGTTGGTGCTGGAGGAATGGACGGTGGAGCCACCTGCTGGTCATTTCTCAATGACCTCAGGAGATGCGATGCCGACATCGAAGGCAGCTTCGATTCCTGTCGATAGCCAACAGAAGAACAATACAAGTCAGTAATAGATTGGGAGGAACTAAGCAGCTGATCAATGCTAAAGGAAAATGAGTAACGTTACGTGTAGCATTCGTCTAATCTGAAAATGATATCATAGAACAGCTGAATCAACAACACATAACATCCACTCATGAATATACGAATCTATTACATCATTTTACACGGTGAATGTTCACCGCAATCACCTACATCACATCTTTCATTTTTCTTCTGTTCTTTGTACGAAGGTCATTTGCTGCGGATTGTCAGCTTGTTAAATAAACGAAGATATAATAATCTATTCAAGACTTTTAGGATCTACTCAGGAATATATCACAAACTGAACCCAAACTAAACTCACTCATTCAGGGGCTTTTTGTGCAAAAACACCATAATATAATGCTGTCAACTCCTGAATTTCCAGCAGATAACTGTGACAGACAGAAGACCCGACCCCACTTAGAAATGATCCAACCTGACTTAGAAATTACCCAACCCTTTAGAAATTACTCAGCAGTTGCTGTCAACTGCAAAATATGACGCAAGCTGCACAGATCAAATGCAGAGAACGATGGTCTGTCGCGACGAGGCCTACGTTTATCGTAAAGGCTCCGTGCATGTTGGACGTAAGTCCGTTCGGAAGAACTCCGGGAATCAAGGAAGCGTACGAAGGTGGAAGAAACCCATCGGATAGATTCAGTGATGCTCTCATCTGCAAATCCAAACAACAAAGTCTCTTCATTACCTCACTTACTCTGACTGTCTGTTTAAGTCTATCAGTCTGTCTGTACATCTATCTGTCTGCCTGCCTCTGCATCTGCCAACCGTTTACATTTGTTCATTTAGAAATGATACAAGAACAAACTGATGATGATTGAAGAAAACTGAATAGAGGCAAAATCAAGAATGGCGAGTGCAAATATTATATCACCCTTTAATAGAAGGAATGACAGAGCAGTAGCTGACAGGAGAGCTAAAGAAATATATCTGTACCTTGGATATTCGTTCTCGTTCTGCGAAATCTGACAGTGTCTGTGAATGATTGATGAGATCCAGTCCACTGGGACCCATTGTCTACAGAAAACAACAAGAACAACAATGAATCAAGTACTCACACTAAAAATAATAATAATTAGAAATCCCATAGTGACAGTGTCTACAGCACAGGTTTCCAACCAATGGCCTTCACCAAGACCAACCCATAGTCACCGAGTCAGCAGAAGCGCGTTTACAGAAAGCGGGGCTCAGGCGCAAACATCTTGGGGGCCCTCTGAATTTATACACTGAGTCTAAGGGGCCGTCTATAAATGAGGACATGCACCCATTGGAGGGGTCAGACATCTGTGACGATTTGTGACAAAGGGGAGGGAGTCTGAGATATGTGATGTCATGTCATCACATCAAATATCGAAATAGGCAACTTAATTTATTAAAAAATTTCACTTAATTTAACAGTGAGCCAGCATCTGGTGGCGAAGAGGCTTAAAACACACAGCCTTCGCTCATACTAACACACCAGCTAATCGAGCCGATTGATATTCACATTAACAAAGCAATTATAAATTACCACACTACACTTGTCGTGTGAATGCTTAGCTGCAAAAATAGAGAATATATAATATTAATTATTATATTGAAAATATTTCAGGCGTAAGACATGTTATTTTGTATGAAAGTTATTCGGGGGTCTCCTCACCGTCCCCAATTTTGTGTGAAATTATTTCATTCATTTGGGGACCCCCTGAGACGTTATTTTGTATTTATGTTTTCATCACTTGGGGGCCCCTGAGTTGTTATTTTGTATGAAATGATTCCATTCACTCGGGGCCCTCTGAGATGTCATTAGTATTTAATGTCTTCATTTGTTTGGGGTTCCCTGAGATGTTATTTTGTAGTTAATGTTTTCATTCATTTGGGGCCTATGAGCTGTTATTTTGTATGAAATGTTTTCATTCATTTTGGGGTCCCCGAGACGTTATTCACATTAACTCACATTTTGTATTTAATGTTTTCATCATTTGGGGGCCCCCTGAGATTTGGGGGGCCTCGGCACGCGCCTATAGGTAAACGCACCACTTCGAGTCAGGTCAATAACCGCAAAGTCATGCGACTAAGTCAGAAGAGAGGCATTCAACGATGGAAAAGACAGAGCTCTGTAGGGGGCAAACTTGTGTCACAGTTAGAGTAGACCCAAATTATATGCAAGACAGAGCACAATGAACAGATGTAGGAAATTAGTTCCAAATTTAGGTCCAAAAAGTGCAAGCTCATCAAGAACTGTTAGAACTATGTGTTGGTACAACTAACTAAAAATTAATAATTCTGGGGAATAAAGAGCAGCTAAAAATGGTGCACACCAACACAATCATTGTTAAGAAGTAATGCAGCCAAATAAACCAATAACCAGGACTGATTAATAAATTTTATTTATTAATCAGTCCTCTGGATAACTCCTGAGCAATTCTCAGCGCCTGTGTCCTCAATTGGAACCATGGTAACATATTCCAACCCCAGCATTAAGACAATGGCAACTAGGGTAAAGACATTCTAATCGTGACATTGCAATAATTGATGCCCTATACCACCATATCCAGAGGATATTTTCAGATGTAAAATTGGTGCCACAATATCTTCCTCTGTCAATTGGTGCCACAATATCTTCTTCTGTCAATTGGTGCCACAATATCTCCCTCTGTCAATTGGTGCCACAATATCTTCTTCTGTCAATTGGTGCCACAATATCTCCCTCTGTCAATTGGTCTCACAATATCTCCCTCTGTCAATTGGTCTCACAATATCTCCCTCTGTCAATTGGTCTCACAATATCTCCCTCTGTCAATTGGTCTCACAATATCTCCCTCTGTCAATTGGTGCCACAATATCTCCCTCTGTCAATTGGTCTCACAATATCTCCCTCTGTCAATTGGTCTCACAATATCTCCCTCTGTCAATTGGTCTCACAATATCTCCCTCTGTCAATTGGTCTCACAATATCTCCCTCTGTCAATTGGTCTCACAATATCTCCCTCTGTCAATTGGTCTCACAATATCTCCCTCTGTCAATTGGTCTCACAATATCTCCCTCTGTCAATTGGTCTCACAATATCTCCCTCTGTCAATTGGTCTCACAATATCTCCCTCTGTGGTTGTCTTTCCAGTCACTGACTGCATATCTGCTTAACAGAAGAACGAAGAAAGATAGAGGTAAGAAAGAAAGAGGTTACCTGGAGAACAGACAATGGATGGTGATGATGGGAGGCCATGGAAAAGGTGCCTGGTAGAGATGGAAGATAGGGTGCTGGCATAACATGTTGATGATGATGAAGGTGCTGGTGCTGGTGCATCTCTGTCCGCAGCGTCAGAGGAACATGCGGAAGAGTGAGTGGAAGAAGGCGGTGGTCCTGAAGGAAGCGCGCATTCAGTTCCTGCTGCACCTGGAACAGATCGGGATCTGATCCCAAAACACCAAGACAACAATTGATCAACAATTCTCTTTTATCAGTCCATCCACAGCAAACAATCAATTCACCAATCAACTCACCTCTGGGAGTCAATCACTAGATCAACAAATTCATAAATCAATCAATCAGTTAAGAAACTGATAAAATGATGCAAAAATATTTAATCATTATTTGAAAGAACTATTAAAGTGTAGAAAGCAGAAAATGTAAAACCAAGGCAAGGATCACTGATGGTCAGAACAGAGCCACACATAAAGGTCAATGATGGGTCTTGGCCCACTACTCTGTTCTGACCCTATTATGCTAGATGTATTGTTGCTTAATTGAAATGGCAATCAATCGGCAATATGGCACTAATTTATTACCGTAAGTCATTCACTAAGTCATCAACAAATTATAAATCCCTGTATCAATAAGTGTGACCTAACAACCACTATCTCTTGACTGCTTGATTTATCAAGTAAGATGACGACCGTCCTTACTTGTGGTGACTGGATTCGGCATAAGTGGAGTGGAGGCAAGGAGTGACGGGTGAAGTCCCATGCCAGATGATCCAAGGAAAGCGCTTGAAGGATGATGCAATCCAGGCACTGGCAAGTGTGGAAGGGAGGACGGAAAGAGCCCGGGAGGAATTGAAAGGCTGCCAAGGCTGAAGGCGGCAGGCTGAATGGGCGGCCCATGCATGTGGACATGATGGGTTGCTAACGGCGATCGAAGGCTTCTTTCACCAATGTGAACGGATGAGAAATCTCCGTTTCCTAAGGACTGCTGCGGATGGTGATGAGGATGATGTGATGATGACTTCCGCTGACTTGCTGAACTTCTTGAAGAGCTGAAAACACGAAAACACAGAACACTTATAGAAATTATGCAAACAACAACAAAGGTGTCCACATTTCTTTTAGCATGGCCAGGGTTCTCAAGTCCACTCTATGTCGGTATTCTACCACCATCACACCGTCTGCCAACTAAGTAAGTAAGTAAGTATATGCTTTAATATATTACCAGCAAATGCAAAGTAGCTTACATAAGGTATAAACAATAGCATCAAATTTAAACAAGGTAAAAGAACATTCTCATATTGAAAGTACTCTTGACAAAGCCATCAAAGCACTAACAGAAGCTGTGAATAGACAAAATGTATCAGCAATAGGATTCTAACAAACACGTCTTTTAGTCTCATATGCCCATAGGCATATGCCCAGGAGTCATCACTAAAGCTGTCAACGGATACCCGGGCACCCGACTGAGGCCGACTACCTGGGTAATGAAATCGGGTTTTGGGTACCCGAAATTCCGTAAAAATGCGCGATTTTACCTGAACATGTATGTACCAGAAATATTTCGTTTGTCATATTGGCTGACTGCCAAGGCAATGAAATTGATTCTCGGGTGCCCAACATTCCGTAAAAATGCGCAATTCCCTACATTTCCTAACAAAATATCCGCGCGGTCGTGTACCCGGGTACCCGACCATTCAGGTCAACGGGTACCTGGGTCGTTCTTTCAACCTTTTTTGAAAGACGCAATAGAGTCACTTTAACGTTATTGTTAGCTGAGCAGTCACTCTACCCATGAAGCAATGATGTCAATCAGCCTTCTAGAGCTCAGGTTTGTCCAAACACACAGAGACTAAAGCAACATATCTCTTACTCAATGCCAACTGTTACTTGCAATTCAATAACTTCAATGCTACATGGCTTCACATGCAACTGACAACCAATCATGTTGCAGCGGCCAGAGTCCATTACTAAAGCAGACATCTAGTTAAAAAAGCGATCAGAGCTCAACTCCCTCTGGCCTCTTTCTCCTCATGCAGAGGCCGTTAAAGGACAAGACAGAAAGTAATACCCAACTGAACTCACATTATCTTAACAGAGGTCTTCTAATTTGACTCAATTTTTCTTGATAGATAACAAAATCTCAAAAAACCATCCCACCTTTGGCGACTGGAGATTCGAACAGAACCTGGACTTGTGCATTCGTGCTTGATTTCAGCTGCAGTCAAAGTCATTGACACAGCACCAGATGACCCTTTGGATGCCCCGGATGATCCATCCCGTGACCTCGCTTTAGTCGAACTTGACCTTGACTCGTTTGAAGCATTTGCATTTCGAGGATTTGATGCGGAATTGTCTGAATCCAATCTATTGCGCATAAAGTTAGATTTTGAATTTGACAAGGAATCAACATTGACCTTTGCCTTGAATGAGAGGCCAACAGAGTCAAGGTCATGCCTAGGGTCCTTGTTCTGAAATGTTCTAAGTTTGTCTAATGAAGAAGAATGAGATTCGGATGGGGCAATTGGAGACAGAGGTTGTCCTTGGCTTGCACGATGGCTGAATGTCGTTGGCGAGGCATTCTCCAACTTCGTTAAGTTCTGCGTCTCTAAGAACGATAATTAATTTAAAGTAAACAAATGAGAAATTATAAAAGACTCTAAACTTCTACACAACAAACAAAATCTAGCAGGAATATAACACCATAAAGAGTCTCTCAAATTCAATGTCATGTTCACTACACTTAATATTATGATTATACTTTTTACTAGAAAACAACACCATCATTATACATCAATCATAAAATTCTAATCTTGGAATTTGTTATCATGATAAAAACTGTCAGTCATCATTAAAATTTAAAGATCTTCAATTTGATTCAATAGTAATTATCTTTAGAATTTTTTTTATCACGATAAAATCTGTCAGTCATCATTAAAATTTAAAGATCTTCAACCTGATTCAATCCTTAGAATCTGTGCTTTAGGAGTAGCATGTAAAAAAATTCTCTGCTAATCAAAAGTCAATTTGAACAAACCCCAACCAACAGAAACTCACCCTTAATAACTGTCCACTTAGCAGTGTGGTCACCAGGTGGCACCAACGACGTCTGTCAAAAATAAACATTTGAATTCTTTAAATGATATAGGCAGAAGTAGGAAAACTAAGGTCAAACTAAATTAATAAGAGAGCCAAAATGCTAGTAACTCATACCTTAGCCCATTCTGAGTGGGCATCTCTCTCTGACCTAAGTCTACATCACTCAATTCATGGGACAGTTACCAGGGCATAAAAGAAATGTTAATTTCTTTTAAGTATTTGGATGATCTATTTGCTGGATCCGGATACGAACCGAATAGTAGCGGCAAATCTGGCCAGTGAGTACCATCCGTAGGCAAAGTGTAGTTAACCTGCCACATGCACAGCCACGGTGAACTATCTATAGTCAATGCAGAGTCTATAGCAATACCCTTCATATAGCATATCGTTGCACTCTAGGTTATAAAAATATATTTATTATTTCACTTTATTTGTGAAAAAAAAACTATAAAATCTTGTTATAAAATTTGAAATATGAAGCTATCAACGACGGCTTTACTCTCTAATGTTTACCGGAAAGCAGGTTTAGGTATTTCAAGCGCAAAAATTACTGATTTGGTTGCCACCTGCCTTAGGGAATGCAACCAATAGAAATTAAAATATATAAATTAACATCACTATTTTAAAGAAAATTCAATGGAATGTTAAGTTCTTGTTTAGTTAATCAATAGCTTTCAGTAAGTCCGTTAGTCCTAAATTTATTTGATGAAAAAATATTATTTTATCCAAAAAATTATTTGATCAAAAACAGTTATTTTTAGCTATGAGCGGGTGTAATATTTGCCCAGGCAAATACTTCCGAATAGTCCAATATTCGGCCGAGGCGAATGTCCAAGGCGATTTTCGGTTATGCCCTAGCAACAATAGCAACATTAAAACTGAGAAAAGGATAAGGGAAATATGAAGAATGCTGAAGAAAAGGTGAGTCAGAAAGAGAAAAGTCAATATGTGCAGTGTCTCACTAACTCTGACAACCCTTTAAAAATGAGAAGTAGATGGCGATACGGCAGAAAAAGAAGGAGAATGGATGAGTTGAAATTAATAAGGAAAGAATTAAGAAGGTTGAATGGCTAAATATTGAGCACATGCTTCAAGGCATTGGCTCTTTGAGTGATGAAATTTCTAGAATACAATTCCCTCCAACCAACCAAACATCTAGGAATTCAAAGAGGCCATTGATTGGTTGTCAGCTGCTTAAAGCCAACTACCCCAGGCACCATAACTATCAGGTGACCGCACTCCCACTCATGGTGCATGCATTATGTGACCGCAGACGACCCAAAGGGGACGTACTCAGCCTCTGTCAATCTCCCAATCACTGCCAATCACGCTGCAACTTACTTCAGTAACAGCTGCACGTCAATTCGATTTAATTGGCCAGGTGAAAAAATGCACCAACAGCACAACAGTCACCGCCTCCATTGCAATGTAGGTCACTTCCTGAGGAAACAATATATATAGAAAGGCATGCTGAGGTGACAATGCGGTTCAACCCATTGGGCTCTAACCTAAAGCGTGCAAGAAGTCTTCACTCACTCAAATAAATGAGGTCTCAGCAGAATACATGAACATAATTATGTGCCTTCCTTCCTCTAACAAAGATCGAGTACCAACTTAAGTGACTGGGAAACCAATGCAGTTCATCCTTAAAATGTTAAGAGTCTTCTTAAGCATACTCTCCTAACAGAGCTACAGTGGCACAACTACACTACATAGGTTGCAGGTAACAGCATAGGCTAATAATCATCTCATCACAGACCAACCACACCGAGACTTAAGTATGACCATGTATATTCAAACATTCCTAGTTATGAGTGCAACTCGTAACAGTTTCATCATACAGGATGTTGTCACAAGAGTCCAGCAAGCATCAGTGTAATGAGCAACAATCAGAATGAGTAATAATCAGCGGGTGGTGACTGTTTCTGGTGACAACTAAATGACATTCTTTCTCTTTCGCCTTTGCCTGCAACATTACTGACATGCTTTGTCGA
Organism: Bimastos eiseni; assembly: GCA_959347315.1. NCBI lineage: Eukaryota > Metazoa > Annelida > Clitellata > Crassiclitellata > Lumbricidae > Bimastos > Bimastos eiseni. The sequence continues at coordinate 28,604,123 of OY365811.1, read as the reverse complement.
CAAACTTTGGTCTGTTGATCTTCATGTAACATTGCCAGTGTTGCAAGTCAAAGCCCAAGGGGTGGGAAGCAATGTTGAATGCATCAATGGGCATGATAACAACAGACCGCTTCAAAAACAAGCTATAGTGGAAAAAAATATTTCATAGTTGCAACATCAGACACAGAATGCATTTTCAACGGCATAACTAAGAAGCCACATGTCACTGCAAATATGATAATCTCCCGTGCAATCAACCGAAACCGGGAAATGTTTCTTCTCTTCTGGCCTCTCTGCCAAGTACAAGTACCCATCATTGATGACAATGACCAATGTCTAATAAAACATAGGCAGTCCTTTGGATGACGCTTCACTTCATCCACCAAATAACTAACTCACTGACTTTCATCTCTCAGGACTTTCAATGAGATCTTGTTGGATACCACAGTATAAGGGATTCTGTACTTCACTGTTTAACTACATCAGTTCAGTAAACAACTTGTTAAACAAAAATATGCAATGCATTAGTTACTAGTGATTCATAGTCTACCCTCTAACCTAATGAATCATATGTATCCAGCAATTAATGGTTGCACAGCAATGAGCTAAATGAATTACGTCTAATGACTTCTATAGTTAATTGAATTAAGTCTAACGACTTCTATAGCACTGTCCATTCATTCATTTTTTAAATTTATATAGTGTCCCTTCAAGAAACCTACTCAGAGGCACTCTCAGCCAGGCTGCGGCCAAACAAAAAAAGGCTTGAGGATACGATAGAAGGCTGGAAGATTGTTCCTAGGGATATGCGCAGCGTCACTGGAAGTCCATTCGAAATGGAGGGGCAAACAACCGAGAAGGCTAGGTGCTGCTTGATCAAGGTAGCTCTCCCTATCCGAGGAAAGGAAAGCCCTACAGTAGAATAAATCAGAAACCAGGCAACAGAGACTACTTAAATGGGAAGGAGCGCTACCAACGAGGCACCGTCATTACCCATAATGCATTAGGCATCAATCAATGGCTACAAGTGAAATCATTGGCATTGAGTCTAATGCTGCTGGAGAAGCAGTGACATAATAAAAGAAAGCAAGGCAATCAGGCAATGGTGTGTGAGTAGAAGGAAGTGAGTCTTAGGTTTAGACCAGAACGACAACAAAGAACCAACAGAATGCACAGAGTGTGTGCAGTGAATCTCCAAAGCTATGAACCAGTTACGTTGAATGCCTGGGAGCCAGATAAGGTTCTCGTGCTGGTCACGGCATCAGCCTAAGCATCCATTGATCAAGAAGATGCAACATTTGTTGTGTAAGTGGTGAGCAAGGAACAGAGATACGCTGGACGATTTAAAGCCTTGTGGATAATAAGACAAGGCATTACATTCAAACGAGTCCAGACAATAATACATGCTATGCATAATACCATGCAAATATTGCATGAAGCATTTATCCAGTGATGGACTGGCCAGTCAGAATAGACCCAATACAATGACAGCATTTCACCAACACTCTGACACTACATTCCTATTCATTAGTAAAATCAGTCCTATTAGTGAAGTTCCATGGCTCTATTGGTAACAAAGACTTAATGACTGAAGAATTGCCTTAAACTTCTTTCTATATAACAATTAAGATTACTTACTGTCAATGATACTCCAGCTCATTTGATATAAATTTCAGTTTGCTTCTGTTTGCCTTACAAGTGTGAGATAACATTCAGATTGTGTCTATGAAAGTTAAGACCATGAATAAGGAAGACAAGTGTTCAGCAACTGGTACTTGATTCAATAAAAACCCACTCGAACAACTCAAGAGATCTATCAATAAGCATATCAACTGTCATTGTAGCTCTGAAATACCTCCATCTAGAATTAGCAGCTATGCTGATTTGGTCAAACAACCAGAGAATACAAAGTAGAATGAGGCGCCTAGTACAGCTGACAACATCTGAATCCAGTCTTTCCACAAATCTTTCATCTCATTACATTGAAGACTTAAACATGGACAGAAGTCGAAATGGTCATCAATCTCACACTAAGAGTCTCCAACACTGATTGCACGGTGTGACCTCGAGGGGTGAGAAAATTGAGAACAAGAAAAACTCACGAGAATGGATTTTTTTCAACAGAATACTCTCTTCAAGTGAAGCTACAGGTCCACATTTCTCAGTATGAAATTATTGTCAATGAAAGGCAAAAAAACAGCAACAACTAAAAACAAAGAACAGGAAGAACAAGATGAAAAGAAGTAAGAGTAAATGGTGGTGGAAAAGGAACACTCAATAATTCAGACCAGTATTTGGTTGGCTTTCATAATGAATCAATTGTGATCTCCTTTCAACATTACACATAGTTTCTCTTTTTCTCAGTAATATTGGAAATATGTATAACTTTAAATATGCTTTTATTCCTTATTTGAACTGAGCCCTGACATCAGATCATTCCAGATCAAATGAAACTTCAAACTTTGAATCATAAGCTAACATCAATTCCCTCTCTTTGCCCAACTGGGCACGAAACAGGTGCACAATCCATGTTACATGCTGATGTTTTATTAATCGTGGTGCTTCTGTTGCCACTCTAGCCATTATTACTAGAACTACTATACTATTATTAATAAAGTTAAATCGTTGACATTGAGTCTAATCACAATCTGCTGGAGAAGCAGTGACATAATAAAAGAAAGCAAGGCAATCAGTCAATGAATGGAGTGTGAGTAGAAGGAAGTGAGTCTTAGGTTTAGACCAGCAAGACAACAAAGAACCAACAGAATGCACATATAACATTATTTTTTTATTATCACTGGCATTACTATCAAAATAACTTATCAAATTATAATGTCTAACAATGCTAAGTACTAGCACCTTTACAAATAGAACTCAGATAAAACTGGAACTATTACAATGGACATTCTAATGATCCAATTTGTAATCAATAGATTCTGGTCAATTCAGTTTGACTTGCTGAGCATTATTCACTATATTATTTCTCCCAGTATTCTAACAATTACCTAAAGACACACAGCATTCAATCATTATGACTCAAAACACAAAGAGATTAAGATACACGAAACAGACCCAAACATCACCCAAATGCAGATCTTCCGCTCAGCTCTTCTGCCACGGTTAGGGTTGCCAACCATCCCAGAATGGTCGGGACAGTCCTGGAATTGACCCAGGCCATCCCATGTCCCGAGCAATGCTCATTTTTCCCAGAAATCCAAGAATAGGCAAGTAATTACAAGGGACAATGCGATACAATGACGTTATCCAAATCCAAGCAACATGACCAATACTCTAATACAACATCTTAAATCTCAATGTTCATAATCATAATTTAATCATAAATGTTTCGACTAAACGACTTGCGATTGAGGACTCGAAAGTCTCGAACATCATTTGAAATTCATAACTTCATAACAGAATGCATAAAAAAATCGCGGGTTTGGGAGTCTCAACAGTTTGGTATGTTGCGGGTTTACATACTCGTTATCGCAGTAGTCAGCGTCTAAATAATAAAGGCTTTGTCTAACTTGTCTGCTGCCAAAGAATATAAAATACTAAACACAGCAGCATTGCAGGACAAATATAATTAAAGTGTAAACCTAATACCACCACCACCAGCATCGGTGCTTCTGCCTCCACAATTCCTAATAGTCTTGCATAGGATAATACAGTGGCCTCAAGATTGTAAGTTGTAGGCTTAATAACACTTGGGCATTGCCATTTCAGTTAGTTTCGTGTTCATGCCAATACCTTTATTTTATGAATGTATGTGTATGCATAAATCGTTTGTTCATTCATCATAGTGGAAACTGGGAAATGTCCTGGAATGGGCTTGTTCAGAGTTGGCAACTCTAGCCACGGCCAATAATAAAATCCCTTCCACAGCACAGCAGGCACAAAAACTAACAAACAAAAATAAGATCAGCTCTACCTGGATGCTTTCTATGCTTTTCTTGGCCTCAGATGTCTCGCAGTCTTGCTTTTGTGTGGCATCTGACTCCTTCTTGTTATCAACCAGACGATAGCGCTTCGTCCACTCGGAAGACAGTGCGGTCGTCGTCCATTGCGCTTCCTTCAGCTCTTCCTTCACCAGAATTACGGATGATTCGCTCTCTCCATCTGTCATCGAGAGATGACCATCCCGCTTAGATGCAGCATTACATAATCCATCAAACATCAAGACGTTGGCGTCCGTTGCAGAACTATTGCATTGACTCTCTTCCTTGGGAAGACTGGATTTCGAAACAAATGCAAACGCTGCACTGTTCAATGAGTCTTTTTCATCGGAATCCTCCTCGTTTGGTCTTCGGTTTTTCACTGAAAGAGAAGAAGACAGTGAGACTCCGGAAGCCGTTGACTGATTATCCGACCGCAGATTGTCGCGTCTCGATTTTGTCGAATCTGTCGCATTGCTTTGCAAACCGAACGGTGGTTCGGGAGACAACGATCGGTCGGTTGATCCATCGAACTCTGCCTGAGATGAAATGAACTTTGACGTCTGCCGATGTTTCCAGTCATGCTTCGGAGAAGACGACAGGGAGACAGTGTCGCTGCTTTTGGCCGAAGAGGGTCGTGCCGGTTCAAAGTCAGATTCTGAAGAAGACGATTCGGAGCATGGCTGAATCAAAGTCTTTTTTTCAAGAAAGAACTGCAAACCAATTAAACAAGAATTAATTTGCAAGAAAACACATGCACTAAAATCATAACTCAGTAGATTCAGTTTCTAATGGTATTATGGTAGGGTATGGTATTCTTCACAGAATCAACTTCTGACTGCACATGTATTTTCCCATAACCTGGCACTTAACAATGGGTTATAGAAAAGCAGAGATGGCCAACAAACTGTCTGACAACATTCATAGTTTGCTGGATTCATTTCTTATGTAGCACAACCTATGGTCCTCATGGGTGTCTTCCTCAAGGCTAAAAGCTAGGTTCCGATCTGTAATTCATTCACAGGGTTCCTGGCGCATTATGAAATTTGGCCACGTCTCTGGTGATCTTCGTTGCGAGAATAAGTATATGCATGGATGTATATGCTGGATGTACTCCACTGGCTCCCCCTCCAGCAGTGGATCTCATACTAAATCATTGTTATGGTCTGAGGGTCCTTGCTAGGCCTAGTCCTCCTATCTTCAGGACTTGCCTGGCCTATCTTTGTAGCTTCTGATGCTATAACCTTGAGTGCAACTGGTCACCAAGCTCTAATTAGGAGGGCATACTCATGACTATTAAGCAGAACTGCGCCTTCCCATTGGTTGGTCCTGGCTTTGGAACTGGCTCCTATTGGCGCTCCACACGTTCAATGCCGACACTTTTATTCTCACCTTAAACTTAACTTTCAGCTGAGTTGGGGTCGGAAATGCTCCTCAGAAGTCGCCTTGAGGGGCATTAAATGAATCTAAATGAATCTTAGTAATGACTATTCCAGCTGTGTAAGCCTATTTAGATACGACTGACTCTTCAACCTTAAAGGCTAACAGACCAATGTACTAAGCTTGAAGTGTCTCATAGCTCTATCTCAAAAATGCTTCAAATGCCAAATCATAAAAAGTTGCAGAGCAAATAAAGTCGATAGGCATTCAAAGTTCGCCCACCGTCAAATCCTGTACTGTTTCAAAGCTGCAAATCGCAAATCCATCAACTATATTTTCGACTGCTGCTCTTGAAGGACGCTTTCGTTTCTGCCGTCGGTGGTTTTGTGCGAATTTTATTCTGACCCTATCGTTACTCGGTGATCGGGCGCTTGAGTCCGTCTCAACTCCGGACGACTCGTCGCTCGATGGACCGGCAGCCATGGAGGACCCAACCGACGACGACTTTGGAGCCCCCGAACTTCTGCCGCGTCGGTGCATCACGGAACAAACACTGGATCTGCACGTCTTAGTAATAGATCAAATCTGCCGACATGAAAAGAGCCAAAGATGACATGAATCAATATTTGGAAATGTCGACACCAAAGAACTCCAAACATCGACATTGTTTTCCCTTATGGCCGCCATGTTGACCAGTGGAATTGTGTACTGAACAAATAAAATCGCACGTAATTAAGTAAGAATTGATGACACAATTTCTATAGCACTAATCTTACAGCGGGCTATTCATGCATTAAGGTAAAATTGGTACGGCGAACATCCGGAAGAATCAATTATCGTGCTATATAAATTAATATGTTCAGTTCTAAGTTCTGACCTTTATTCAACCTTTCAATGTAGTTTCTGATCTTCGAGTGCTTCCTGGTAGCTTAACTGATGTGCCAGTACTAGATCAGTGTTAATTATGTAATCTTAAATATGTATTCTATAACTAAGTATTTTTAACACGCGCTTTAGCAAAAACAAGTCTTGCACGAAAGCGCGTTACGCTGCATTCCTAGTCACGCATAGTTCCGAGGGAATAGGTAAGTCTTTAATTTTATTTTAAATTGCGCAACAGATGTCCTGGCTGACTGTGGTTGGAAGGCCATTCCATTCCATACTGTGGTTGGAACGCCATTCCATTCCATACTGTGGTTGGAATGCCATTCCATTCCATTCCAAGCTTCTAAAGTATCATTCGAAAGCCACGTAAAGGGCACCAGCTTATTCACGAGCACTGCCTCATAGGAGTTGTCCAAGAAATAGTAGGTCCACGTTGGAGGTCAGATTCTGGTTTTAAGAGTGATCAGCTAGAGGATGCAGTGTAGGCCTAAACCTATATACGTAGCTCTTATGACGGGTAGGCTACGTGTCCCTTTGGTTGAGTATTGGGTCTGGGTATGAGTAAAAGGTGAGATTTAAGTTTAGAATGGAAAGCCCGAAGGGTGATGGATAGAGGAGCCATGATGTTGGATGACAGGCAATATAGTATGGTAGAGGAACCGAATAAGTATACGGATTTCATGAGGCTGTCATGCATGTTAAATACACGTTAATATGGTTGTGTCACTATAGCGATCTCCGACGAATGCGCCAAAACAAACGCTCCTTAAATGAGCGAGCATTGCCTTCTTGTTTTATTCAGGATTTGCTACTAAAGCTGTCATTCGATAGGTCTACGGTGTGCCAAAATCACCATTTCTCCGCTTAAGCAAGAGGACAATGGAAAGGTTTATCATAACTGTAGCTAGAGTTCCTCGAGCTGACGGAACAAGGTGATAAGGTGACTCGCGAGTATTCGGGTACTTCATCTAAATTTATGATTAGCCGGCAGCTCTAATCATGACCAGAAACCATCTTGGTCGTTGACCAGAACAATCCGAACACGACGGAAGATCCTCCTCGATTAATAGTCCCGGGAATGGAACTCTGTTTTATCAAATACTGCCGAAATTTAGACTACTGAGTACATCTTATATTACCAGATGCAGTTGTCTCTATCTACAAATACGCAGCGCGCTGACCCTGTGCCCATGCGCCAGAATATAGTCCATCCCAGTGTAAAGAATCACTAAAACAATTAAAACTTTGACAAGAAATACTCACAATTTAAATGCTTTCGTTCCCCCAGAGATTCGATTTTTGCAAACTGTATCACAAATTATCGCAATTACTTTGATAATTGTTATGAGCTACGGTATTTTCTTAATTCTGATTGGTTGAATGTCGACCAATCAATCTCAATGTGTCTATCCTTTTAAATCAACCAAACTTTCATGTTTGATGCTTGATAAAAAAAATTAATGATCACACCATATCAAGGTTTTAAGTGACTCAGAAGACGCACTTCTAGCTCATAGCTCCTATAGATTTCTTAAAGCTGTGATAGTGTCCACTGAGACGGTAGCTAGACCAGTCCACTACTACGCTTGCTCAGAAGAATTTCTGTCCTAATGTTCGATCTGTTACTTTATACTCATGTCCTCGATGATCGAGTTGCCTTGTTTCGTGCTGATTCAACGAACCTATCCCACTGCACTGCCCATTTTCATGTGTTTGTTGACCAGATTATGCCAATTTGCTTTTGGCAACTGGTTTATAGCAGACCCGTGTAGGCCTACTTAGGCCTGCGTAGTGATAACCTTGTAAGCTTTAGCAGACCCGTGTAGGCCTACTTAGGCCTGCGTAGTGATAACCTTGTAAGCTTCAATATAAAGTCATATCACTCGCATACACTCAAATCCTCTTCCACCTCTTGAACCGTAACACCGCCCTTCTGTCACCTCATCGCTAAAAGTTGCAAATCGCTCCATAGCCTACATCTTTGGACCACACTCCCTCCAGTATTAAGCTTACTTATCCATCCTACGAACTCGCCATGCAAAACCTCATCACTTGCAATCTCACCACAGGTATTTCACTCAAAACTGAAAACACTGCTTTTTCACCACACCAATCCTGATTCCTCGATTTTTCATACAATTATTTTTGTGTTTTTGTACTATGTTCCTTATCTCTGATCAGTAGCAAACCTATCAGATGGCTAGAAGATGATGCGCTGTAATTATTATTTACAGCTTATCCCAATCCCATCAAAGGGAGAAGTTCAAAGGAAAATTAAGAAAAGCATACTACATAGTTATAACAGGCAACAGATAGCCTTCTGAGGAGGAATGCCTAGTGTGAGCCAGGAAATGTTTGCTAGAAGGCTCAAAGGCTAGAAATGCAGTTAGACCTGATAAAGCAAAGCAACAATTCCGAATTTAACGGAATGTTTGAAGTAGGCCTAGCTGGTCCAGCTAAATGGAACTCAATCTTGACCAGAAACAATCTAAAAATCCTCCTTGTTGAACAGTTTATAATCTGAACTTAAAACTAATCTCTCTTCTTTAAGTAGGGCCTATTAAGTAAGTGAATAATATTCATTATAATTTATAACCAACTGCATTTTTGCACTCTGGTGTACAATACACTTAAAAGTACAGCATTCTAATTAGAAAGGATTTTTGTGCTAGATTGTCTGCCTCCACAGAATTTACAAATGCCTACAGCTGCCATCTTGAAGTCGGTGCTAATGAGTGACCCACTACCCAAGTCTAATACTGAATGGTCCAAAGCATAAACAACGACATGGGCTCGTCCATTAAAGTCTCCCACAGGGTAGGAATGGGGATTAAGCTCAAGACCAGAATTTACATATGAAGTTCAGAGTAAATTACATATTTTACATCACATAAATAGTGAGCCAATGCATAGATATAAAGTCTGTAAAGACAAACACTGGGAAATAATATTAGACTGTGATAACAACAAACCATCAAAAACACATATCTTTCATTTTGAAATGGTCAGAATTGCAAGTTTATAAATTAGCACCACAAGTCACAGGTAACTGAACAAGTTAATTATGTGTATAGTGTGTGCTACTTATGTATGGCTCACAACCTGTACAAGCTAAACTATGTAAACAAAGCACAGTTAACTCCAGTCGATGAAAATGCCACCAGTCTCTAAAAATTAAATACTGATACAGCACACTAAAACGATTTAGAATATTCAAGGAAGTAATACTCAGAATTGAACAACAGCTAATTTCTTTAAAAATCGGGTGACAACTAATACTTTGAAGAATGGCCAAGTGATTGCAGCCAAGGCTATTCAGATCACAACTTGTTAGACCTTGCAAAGTTTCAACAAATGGTATTCATAATCAGAAATTTGTATAGCACCATTGCAGCAGAAACTAATCCGTGGTGTTCTCTACACTAGTTTAACCCTTTAATGACAATGTAGGGAAAAAATCTATACACCTCGTCATTTAAGGGTTAAACATGCTAACATCATTAGCATAAAATGCTTCTTCACATTACTAGAAAAGTCACCAGTGGCTCCCATATATATGTAGTCAAACCACCAGATTCTCCTCCAATGTATTACTTGAACCATGTAAAATGAGTTCCAAGACCACGTGGCATCACGGATGAGTAACAGTATCGAAAGAAACCTAGATCAACAGCTTGTATAGTGCTGATATATCAGTGCATTCATACAAACCTAGAGAACGCTTCCTATGTGAATCAGTTTCACAGAAATTGCACAGTACTCGTACACAACAACTCCATCAACAACTAACAACCAATAACATATTATAGAAGTTAAAAGCACCCATAACGGTTAGTTGTCTCAACCGATCGCCACAACAACTGTAATAAAGTGGATCAAGTGAATTGTGTGGCAAGTCATGCATTACAAAGTAACAATTTACAGCCAACTTAGAAATCAAAGTTCTGTACAAAAAGCCCTGTGCAAAATATTTAGCCAAAAAAAACACAGCAACACTTCTCAGATCAAACGATATCACACAAACAGAAGAAGAAGAAGCGAACAAAGAGGAAAAGAAAAAGTAGAAGAGATAATCCAGTTAATTGGAAAGCAATAGAATATCAGAGAGGTGAAAAGAAGAAACAATGGAGCTATGGGTAAAAGTAAACCCAACTAAGAAATAACCTATGACAGAAAAAGAAGAAGAGAGAAAAAGAAGAAGAGAGAAAAACGAAGAAATAACCCAACAAGAGATAAAAGAAGGAAATAACCTAAGAGAAAAGAGGACAAACGTTGGAAACTTAGTTAGATCAGAATTCACGTTTTAATGCAGAACATACTAAAGAGGTTCTCCACTGTACAAGAAATGTCCATACCAGAAATGTTACTTAAGAAGGTGATAATTACTAATAGCTATAATAACAGTTCAAAAATTGGCAATATATACACAGAAGTAAACTGCAGATGGAGAGCAAAGTATTTACATCATTTTTCGATGAGCAACTAATTACTTAAACATGAAACAAGAATATCAACAAGTTCACAAATGCTGCACAATAATTAACCCCTAAAGCCAAATGAAATCATTGCAGATTAATACTAATTCAAAAGTTCTTCCAAATCAGCCACTTTCTACTGGTTTAAAGTTACTTAGAGTTTCTTTAACTTACACTGATCAGTCAGTCAGAGCAGCCACACAGACACCATTGATTGGTCTGTGCTACATCTTGAATACCCATATAATAACTCCAAATGTAATACCCTATGTATATTGCAGGCTTACTACAGAACAGTGGGATGCCCCAGCAGAAAGACTTACGTTTAAGACGGAACTCAGGAGTAATGACACAAATAATAAATCCCCTTAAAGTCCTCGAGGATTTTCACCTCTACAGAACTTTTTAATTTCTCTGTCTCTGGTATATCTGACATCTCCTTTCCCTCTCTGTATGCTGTTCTTATCAATAAACAAAGTACATTATGACAGAAATGTATAATTTGATTGCTAAAGGATTTCACATGTCCCAGCAAGGTCAAGCAATTTCCTCCTCTTTCCCACAATGTCGTGAAATTCCTAAAATAACCATTGTAAGTTGATACTAGTCTTGAGAGATGCAATCAAACCAAGTGTTGTCCATCACCATCTGTTGTTCTGCTGAAGAGGAAGCCCACGGACGCAGCGGCAGCAGCTCAACACGAGGCAGCGATAATTAATTGCAACCCAAGTTTGCCATCACAACAAAGGCAGATCAAACAACAGACAACATCGCATCTCAGTAAGTCTGCTCATCATCACACTTTTCTGTTGCATGTCCAAACACTGAAAACAATACACTCCACTTTAACACAGCATCATTTGCACTGTCTGTATACATGTTTTAAGAGAAACTCATAGCAGAATATTGAATAAATGAATGGACTCAGGACTTGCAGGGGCAGTGTGGTCAGTTAAATTAGGTTGATATTGTATGGACCTAGAATTCCATTGCATTGTGACCAAACCCACTGATCTCAACTGATCCTAATTCTTCTGACCATCAACCCCTTGCTGTCTTTTCATCTTACATGAACTTCTGGTACTATGTTAACAAGTGCTATGTGGTTTCTGCTCAATGAACATCTTCTGCATCATATTCACCACATTAAATGAAAGTCTAGAAGCTGTAATGGCTAACTAATGGTTAGTTTGCTATTGTACCAGTGAGAAGTTTACGGACAGATGCGTCCAAGTTCAAAAGACAAAAACAGACAGGAGCTCACCTTCACAAATATCACAGTAGGGTCTATCGTCATTGCGGTTGCCATGGTGCATCGATGGCGGCGGACTGTCGGGCGATGACATTGCCTGCTTTGGACAGTCGTCGGTGTCGTGAAGGTCAAACACGTCACAGATGTCACAAAAGAGGCGAAGTGGCACTTTTGAGGTCAGCATCGAGGTAGAAGAAGCACTGCAATGGCAGGAAACATACAAGAAACCATCAAGGGTTGTGGAACTGGCTCCACATTTCTATCATCCTCAACATTCGACATGTTTTCTTTACCAGATCAGATCAGATTTCTTGTGCACACATTTTGCATGCAGGTATGTGCTTCTATGTGCTTCTATGTGCTTCTATGTGCTTCCTGAGATGTCAGCCAGCAGTGATTGAACAGATTACAGCTTAGCAGTCATCGATAATAGAGTCCAATGATGTTACATTGACAGTAACTCTGAGAGGCACATAATAAACACTATGCAAATGTTCTGTTATAATTAGAAACACAAAAGTTTAATATATGTTGTATGTTCAGCAAAAACTTTCTGCAGATTCTTTGCTCTGCATTATCCAGAATTAAATGCTCCATCAATCAATTGACACAGTTAATAATAATTACCTGATTTACTGATTGAGTCATCAATTTATTGTGCTGAATGTCAAATCCTATCAAGATTTTACTCCTGCGCCACCACATAACCACCCTCACCACCGACTACCACCATAGAACCATGCCGTCTTCTCAGCTTGACCCCCTGATTTCGACCTGGCACTGAAACGAAATGAGAAGCTTGGCTATTGCGGATTGATTAGGTATAGCGCCGGTAAATAAGTTGGTTTCCCTGATGTGGCTCTTGTGGGCGCTGAGAAATTTTTGAACATTTACATCGTTACATTAGTAGAGATGTTGCAATGTCTTTTACCTGATGTCGATATCGGATTCAGTTTCTACAAATCCATTGGCCATGACTGCATCGAGCTTTCCCTGAAGCTCCACGTTTTTCCGCTGGATGTCAACGATGACTGAATTCAAAAAGTCGATCTGTGCCTGATAATTTTCCACCTCTTCTTGCAGCTGGAGAGCGTTTGAGCCAGAGGAAGAGACGACACTTGCTGGAGAAGAGACCCTTTTGCCGTTTCTATCGACTTCGGACACAGATTCCAGTTGCAAGATTCGCTTTCGCATTGAAGACAATTCAACCTCGAGTCTCTGAACATTGTCGTGGTTACTATTTTTATCAGCGGTGAGTTGTGCCACCTATTGATGGTAAGAGACGAAGGCAGCAATTGTTGCAATATGATGAAATATACAGCAGTTTCTAACTCATACAAATATACCTCACATTTATGAAGCTCTTTTAAAACTAATCAACAGTGGCAACAAAAGGCTATGAATTTTAACTTAAGGTCATTGTGCCTTCTCACTTGTTAGACTGTTCTCCTGGAAAAGTATAATTAAAACTGTAGCAATCACATAACATTTCATTGGACTCTGTTCAGCATGTGTATATATTTGTTTAATGTATCTGAATGTCAAACTGCAGTCAGTTATAACATGTACTTTCACCCTACCGTGAAATGCAGTAGTTTAGATCATTTAGATAGGTAGATGCCTTAAAGGTAAAACACAAAGCGTTCTGGCAGATACCTATCATACTCGAGAAGTTGTGTAATATAAAGTGATCTGTGAGATGACCCCGTTCCTCTCAGATGTTAAAGTTGCCTAACCAGAGAGACTGTATGCAAAAGATGAAGACAGTTATCAAACAATAGAGAGAGAATGCAAATGAAAGCAGGTCATTCATTACCTCTTTATAAAGACTTTCTATTATGGAAGACTTTTGGTGATTATCAACTTTGCAGCTTTCCATTTTATTCAGCAGCATATCCCTTTCCATCTCCAGGTCTACCAACTTCTTCTGATTACTATGAATCCAACAACAGCGACATCATTACACCTGTCATCATCATCGTCGTCATTGGCGGCATTGTCGTCATCATCATCATCATCATCATACATTTTGCCTAGCCAAATCCTGTATCGTCATCATCAGCTTTCAGCAGAGGTCACAGCAGACATAGAGATATTTAGTCCCATTATTACTGGCACAAGCACAACATGTCAGTGACCACATCCATTGTGGTGACGATCCCTACATGTCCCACACCACATGTCACTGACTGCTAAACGTCCATCTCATTTCAGCAGAAAATTTAATAAAAAAATTCTGAATTTGTTCAGTAACTTTTAATATGCTAGAGTTGACTGCTGCTGCGTTTGCATACCCAACTTATTCTTCATTTTTGCTTGTTTCAGATTTTCTATCTTTCACGGTAACTTTCTGTGTTTCATGGTAACTTTCTTTGCTTCATGGTAACTGTCTTTGTTTCATGGTAACTTTCTTTGTTTCATGGTAACTTTCTTTGTTTCATGGTGTAACTTTCTTTGTTTCATGGTAACTTTCTTTGCATGTCATTTTGGCCTATGTGACTGTCTAGAGAATGATGGGGTTTCTCCATTGAGTGTCTGTTTACAAATGGCCATATTTGTTTGAGCAGAGGAGTGACACAGGTTTTTTGGGTGACCTCAACCATTAGTCACTCTGAAGGAGCTTCAATCGACCAACCACAAGCAACAAATACCTGACCAACAAGCACAAGGCGGTTCCCAGGATAGCCAGACATGTCCTCTTCCACCAATGAGGGACTGCTGAACGAAGGAGGTTTAACATGTTCAGTATATGCTACCACCTGTTGTTAGACCACAACATCGATGCAGCTTGGACTCTGAACACGATGCCATCAGGCGACTATGAGCAGGACCCTGTTGGTTCAACAACTCGTGTTCATGGACGTGCCATTTGCATCTCTTCTCCTTAGTTTTCCATGCAATGTTATGCTTACTCTGGACAATTCTCTTCATAATTACAGTTAAACATATAAAATCTGAAGCAGATAGTGATTTTGTGAGTTACTTAAAAGATGATACAGTAGATGTCTGGATAGATTAGATATAAGACCAAAAAAGTGGAAAGTAACACCGACTGATTTTCATCGAGATTCTGGTGTTTATCAAAGCAAATATTTGAACTCTGTGATTAGGAGAATCAATGAAGAATGCAGATTATCAGACAACAGGAATAATTACCCCTGAGATATCTTCTCAATTTGGCCTTCGAGTAGTGTCACCTCTCTGGAAAGCTGCAAGTAAAAGAAACCAGCATCTAAAACTTGAAACACTTCACTTCTGGAGATCGTCTTACAGTAATTTCTGTAAAAATTACAAATTTTGGTAAATAAGTTACAAATTTCTGTATAGTAAATTAGGCCTACATCAAGTTTATGGATTGTATCCATGGCTTTGGTTTATTCTTAGATTCAACAAGAAACGCTTTCAAGAACAAACTATTCCCATCACTGACCCGCTCTTTGTCAGCCTCAAGAGTCAAGACTTTTTCCGCCTGGAGATTGAAAGACCGTTTTTCCAAAGTCAGGTTTTCACACGCTATTTCCAGCTCTGTAATTGTCTTTTTAAAAGTTTCACTGCAGTAAAAAAAATTGAAAATATACAGAATTACAAGCAACATGGATTGGCAAACTAATAGAAAGCTAGAGAAATTTCCAATCATCATCACAACTGTTTTAACTTGGGGTGCTGCTGTTTCTGCCTGCATTCTTAAGACTTCTCTTTTCCCATGGAGCTTTTTGCACAGATGGAGCCTCTGACTAGGTTGTACTGGAAGAGGCAATATAGAAATATGCAAATACAATACAATACTTAGGAATGCATCCTATATAGGTAAGTAGCCAAGCATCAGAATGGTGTCTTTCAATTGCACTTTAGATAACAGCCAAATGTTTAAACAGAAAGCCAGTTTCTCCTTGTTCTTATGTTCTGCATAGTTAAATTCTATCCAGCGAACTCTAATGCCTGAATGCATCATCAATTCTCTGTAGCTGTTTCAAACCAGAAACCAATCCTGCAAAACTTGCTACTAGCAGATAAGTCAAGTTCTGAAACATTTCTCTACTCACTCGCTGCTCTGGGTGATGGAATGCTTTTCATTTTCTCACAAACAGGCCAATGCTTTGCCTTCCCTAAGTGCTGTGATCTTGATATCAATGACATGTCCAATTATCATCCTACATCCAACTTATCTATCCTGTTGACCATAGTAGAAACATTGAAGCAGCTCACATATTATCTTGAATCAGTTTAACCACACATTACTGCCCACATTTTTAGGTCCGATGACCAGGGACATCTGATAATTACCCTTCTCACCCCTTCTAATGTGAAAGCATCCCTTGACAATGCTGATCAGGCATTTTTGTGCACCATCTTGAAAATTCATTCAGTGTCATCGGTTGTACTCTAATGGTACATTGATGAGCATATCGTGGAGAGGCACAATATAAATCTGTGATTACAGTTACGAAGGTGACAAGTATATTCATGCATCCTACACATACTCAGAATGATGATCCCCTGCTGCTTTCCGGCAGCGTTTGAAGACTCCTTTTTTCTGTTTAGCTTTGTGTTGAGTCGTGAGTGCCTCTGATTTGAGTAGCGCTATACAAGTGCTCCCTTACATTACATAAAGACCCAAATTCAGTGTGGATCTTAAACGGAAATCAACACTTTTGGGACTCGTTCGTTCGCAAGATTACAGACTCATTAGGTATGGGCAACATTTAGGAATTGTACCATAGAGTACAGGAACATTGAACATCTTACGTTTCTTCAGAATGATCCGTCGAATGCGTTTCAACAGTTTCTAATTTGTTTGTGAGTCGATCGATTTTTTCTTTGTCTGCCGCAAGTTCACCCGTCATCCGATCAATCTGGAATTTTACCATCAACCATTATTTAGAGGTTCTTACAGGATGCCACACAAATGTTCAAATAAAAAATATATACACAAGTGATGCCACATATAAAAGGAACCAAACGCGGGTCTGGCATTACTCATAACACCATAATCAGCAAACAATTCTGAAACTAATGATGATAGCGTTTTAATGGAAATATCATGGCGTTTTTGGTAGGATTTGCAACATGTTGTACCTGAAAGAGGAAATTTTCGGTAAAACTAATTTAAAGTCAAGTTCCAATTCACTTACATTTGAGAACATACACCTTCACTTTGCAAACATACAAAACTAGACAGGATAGACTGGTATCAAGTCTATTTTAAATTCATTATATAATAAAATTAAAACTATAGCTATGAACATCAGTTATGACAATCATAATTTTCAAATTGATACCTCAACAATTATAGTGATGCCTAGCTGTGCACCATTCACCTACGATCATTTGAAAATACAAAAAAATTCTTGCAATGTTCTATTTTCATGAACTATTTATTACTGATGCTAGATTGATAACTAGAAATGCCTCTGAAACGCAATTTTGATATTTTTATGGGTGACCATGTATAAAGTTCTGTATCTCAGTATATAAATCCCACTTTGCGATCCCTTTTCATATATGCATCTTAATTACTGAGATTTCAGCAGCCTCACCTAACCACCATCAATCATCAACAAACAAAAGCTAAATTCCCATCATCTTTTTAAATGCCAAGCACTGTACATATGTTGCTTCAACAAAATCCATTCGATCAACCCCTCGAGTCAAAAGAGAGGAGCCATGTCAGATTCTAGTTCTTGTTTTACCCAAATACATTACAACTGCCCTAATAAACTGGAACCAACCTGTTGAGAAAGGCTGATAATTTTTTCGTTAGCTTCCTTTGCGGCATCAAAGGCACTTTCCTTTTCATGACTAAGTTTTTCAAGTGCCATAAGAGCTTCCTGTTTTTCAACAGTATATCTGTCCAACATCAGCTTCAGCTCAGACTTTTCCTCTTCCAGTTTAGAAGTGTTCTCTGATGTCAACTGGAATTCACTACTTTCCAACTTCAAGTTATTAATCATTGCCTCTAAGTCCTTCACTTTAGACTCCAGTATGACCTGAGTTAAATTCTTTTCCTCCTCCAGTTTTGAAATGCTTTCCAACAAATCCTTTTTGTTATTTTCAGTTTTCCGCTGTAGCTCATTCTTTTCCTTCTCAAAACTGGCAATGCTATCCTGCATTTCCATGAATTTGGATTCTAATGTAGCCTTGGAGTTTTCCAGGTCACGCTCAGAAGCAGACAGTCGTTCCACATCAGCCAATGCCTTTGTAAGGTTCTCACTCAGATTGGCCTTCTCCAATTCCAATGAAGAGATTATATTTTGTGACTCCTCTCTGGTTGTCTAGAAGTAAATATTCAGACTCATCAAAACTTCACATAGCATATGCAAAACCTCTAGTATATAACAGCAACATTTCCAAGCAAGAGATCAGGGCCCATATGCATGGCATTGGAATAGCCTATTCACTGAATAAGGCTTACACCCGCAAAAAGCTCATCAACTTAATGTCAGAATAAACTAGCTGGCATTTTGTTTAAATTTTATTAAATTAATTATTACTGCATGGCTAAAGGCAACGAACTTCTACTTGGCAGTCAGCACATCATGTGCCACACTGCTAGCCATTTTGTCACAAAGCTTAGTAGTGTTTTGCCATGGCGAAAATGGAAGGCATAATAAAATGTATTATCTTCGGTAGATCTAGAGGATTGTGACGATCTATACTCATCTAAAGCGTCATAAACTTCGTCGAATGCGTAACAATCATAACAATGGTCGCCATTTTGATTAGAGCTCTGTTCGGGAATAGCAGACTTACACCTAGGGTCGACTAGGAGTAAATATATGTCCAGCGTAACGCACAATTCTAGCCTCATGCATACCAGTCTTACGCGTTACTCCGGCGTAGGCCAGTTTTATGTCAGAGGTAAGAGTTACACCCTGGCTATTCCAAGCCCAAGCATATGGGCCCAGAAAAAGGACTAACAAGAAAGCATAGAAGAAGAGGCAAAAGAAAGCAACAAATGAGAATATAACCAACAACTAAAACAGACAATATAATCTCAGCATAGATAAATTTCTGAACTTCTAAAAAAAATTAGGTACATTAAAACAGCTAGACACAAGTGGATGGATCTGGCAACCTATACATCTTAGGGCAGTTTCTAGTAATTTTACCTACTATACAAACACTATACTCAGAATAGGCTGGTCCTCCTCCTACTGTCCATCATCCATAAATACTCTCAAGCATTGAAATATTGTAAAGTAGTATCATAACTGTATCTTGTAGCAAGAAATACAAAGCCACAATCAATACGACAGCAATAAAGACAAACCTTCAGTTGGTCTATCTCTGTTGTCAATTTCTTTGCATTCTCTTCTCGATTCTCAAAGTCTTTCACGTGGTCAGCTTTTGCAGTTTCCAATTCTGTCACGATCCTCAGCAATTCTCCTTTGACCTGGTTCATTTCTGACCTGACCTGCTCCATTTCTTCTTGCTTCTGTCCTATCACCTTTTCCTTCTCTTCCTCCAGCATCTTTCGAACCTCTTCAATCTCTTTCACTTCTCCTTTGTTGATTGCAAGATCTTTTGTCAAAGCATCAATCTAAATTCACAGAATTGATCAAAAAAATGCAATAATAAAGCACCACAAGGTGTAATCAACCTCTACATTACAGAACATCTGCATTCTAATTCAGCCAAATTGTGCATTCCAGGTTAAGTCCTTCATGGCTTCACGTTGCCTATATTTCTCAACCTTCCATCCGTCCTGTCCTTGCAACTATATATCTCTACTTACACTCATCTCCCCACCCTCTTTCTCTCTCTCCCTATCCCATCCTATATCCAATATCAACGTGTACGTTTGGTGTTACTGGTTCGCAGCAATTATTAAAAAGTCATTGGTGGTCTCTGGCATCAAAAAGTTAAAGAACCACTGCACTAAGAGACACTAGGATGATAACTAGGGCTGTCAATTTCTCATTGTCAAAAAATGAAAAAGTCGCAACCAATAACACAGAATTCGCAGTCAAATGTATAACACACTAAATAAGACAATAGCAGAGTATAATCAGTGACCATTCATGCCAATAATGGCGGGCGCTTTTGCTGCGATGTCTGCTTTGCAAACACAGCAGAAAGAGCAGGTTGCAATTTTTCCCTTTTCGCTTTTCCACTCTCCACAATTTGTGCCTTGCAGTTGTGAACGATGCTTATTCAGGTGCTTAGTGAAACTGTCCCTCCGATTAAATTCGACGGACACATTGCACGTTCTGCAAAATAGTAGATCGCCCTCGCCATTCACCTGAAACGTACCGGTCTTAAACTGAACTGCTTCCTCTAGCCACCAAACAATTTCGCACACTAAGTGTTAACTAATGTTTAGAACCTTTGCCTTTACCACATAAAAACACGGGCAGCACGAAACAAACTGTCAAATTCACGGTCATTCAGAAATTTAAATTCGCGGTAGTATCCAAAATTCCCGAATTTTGTGAATCCCGCGATGACTGCGAAAAATTTACAGCCCTAATGATAACAGCTGAAATGATCCAGCTAATGAAATGGCTGATTGGCACAAACCTGCTGTGAAAGGTGTACAACTTTAGTGTTGGCTTCTTTCAAAGAGTTCACAGCAGCTTCCTTTTGTTCTGCAACTGTTCGAAGGTTGGCAAGAGCTGCATCTTTGTCAGTCGAACTCTTCTCCAGCCTCACCTCAACTTCATTCTTTTCTTTTTCCATCCTTGAAATGCTCTCCTCCAACTCTTTGACTTTAGATTCCAGTGCCTCTTGAAATGCATTCTTTTCCTTCTCCAACTTTGCAACAGTTTCCATCAACTCCATCTCTTTATTTTTCAAAGTCACCTGTAACTCGTCTCTTATATTAGCTAATTTGGAATTGCTCTCCAGTATTTCCTTTTCTTTGTTTTCTAAACTCACTTTTCGGTCACTACTTTCCTTTTCCACCTTGGCAATGCTTTCTACCAACTCCTTTTCTTTATTCCCCAGTGTCAGCTGTAATTCACTCTTTTCCTTTTCTGCCTTGGCAATGCTTTCTGCCAACTCCTTTTCCTTATTCTCCAGTGTCAGCTGTAATTCACTCTTTTCCTTTTCCACCTTGGCAATGCTTTCTGCCAACTCCTTTTCTTTATTCCCCAGTGTCAGCTGTAATTTACTCTTTTCCTTTTCCACCTTGGCAATGCTTTCTGCCAACTCCTTTTCCTTATTCTCCAGTGTCAGCTGTAATTCACTCTTTTCCTTTTCTGCCTTGGCAATGCTTTCTGCCAACTCCTTTTCCTTATTCTCCAGTGTCAGCTGTAATTCACTCTTTTCCTTTTCCACTTTGGCAATGCTTTCTGCCAACTCCTTTTCTTTATTTTCCAGTGTCAGCTGTAATTCATTCTTTTCCTTTTCCACCTTGGCAATGCTTTCTGCCAACTCCTTTTCTTTATTTTCCAGTGTCAGCTGTAAATCACTCTTTTCCTTTTCCAAGCTAGAACTGTTTTCTGCAAACTTCCTTTCTTTACTTTCCAACATCACTTGTAACTCAGTCCTTTCCCTTTCCAACCTGGAAATACTTTCTTTCAGCTCACTGACTTTAGATTCAAAAGATGTTTGAACTTCAATCTTTTCCTTCTCCAGCTTCAAAATGCTTTCCTGTGTTTCTGTGTTATTTTTCAATGCCACCTGTAGGTCTTCCTTTTCCTTCCCTAAACTAGAGATTCCATCTTGCAGGTCTTTGACCTTGGCTTCCAGCATAACTTTTACACTTTCCAGGTCATGCTCAGCTGCAGTTAATCGCTTCACATCAGCCGCTGATGCTGCGAGATCCTCACCCAGCTTCACCTTCTCCACTTCCAGCGAAGACACTGCAGTCTTCAACTGTTTTCCAATCAACTGCAACATAAGAAGTCTTTATTTTCAGTTTATTACTTATACAGTCTCATTGGACATGTCAAAGCCAAGCAAGATCAAACTGAGGCAAAAGAATCTTATAGCTTTATAGTATTAAAACCAAAGGCACCGAGTGGATCAGCCATAAGAAAACGAATGCAAAGAAGGGGTAAACAAATGGCAGATGTTATAAAGAATTTAAATGAAGGAAGACAAAGACAGCATGGTAGTTTCTTTTTGTAATAGATCAATTAAACTAGATAGATTAACTTGATTCACCTTCAGCGATTCCAGTTCAGACGTCAACTTCTTTTGATTCTCTTCTGCTGTCTCCGCCTCCTTTCTGTGCCCGGTTTTAGCAGACTCCATATCCCCTTTCACCTTCTCCAGTTCTGACATGACCTGCTCCAGCTCTTTCTGTCTTTGTGCAATCTCCTTTTGCTTCTCTTCCTCCAGCATCTTCCTAACCTCTTCGATCTCTTTAACTTCTCCTTTATTGATAGCGAGATCTTTTGTCAAAGCATCAACCTGGATTTCAATAACGGACAAATAATAACTATTACCATATCACAAAATCAAACATACCACACTGATTATTATCAAGAACTTTAGCGTCACAAACAACTATCCACCTAATCAAAAACTTAAAAGATAACACAGTGACATCTGAAGACTTCTGCACCACTGGAAGTATTACAGAGTAGTAAGAGAAAAATTAGCGACAAGTAGTAGAAAAGGAAAGAAGATAAGGAAAAGAGAGAATAGAAGAGAATAGAAGAGAATATAAAAAGAAAGAAAGTGGGTTAAAAGGAATAATGTAATACAGTATTGAACATAAATCACAGAAGACAAACAAAAGCAATAGGTTAATTTACTATAGAAACATTTTAATGCTTTTTAAAACGAACCAATTGATTGTAACCCAGCCACTTCATTATTAGGAAATGGAAGAGCCAGCTGATCAAGTACGTCTCAAATTGTCACTGAAATGACCCATGAGAGAGAGAATGAATACAAGCGACAGGGTAGTTCTAAAAGTAAGGTCCAGCCATTTAAAGAGCCAGAATAGTTCTGGTATTTTGGTCTAAAGAGAGACAGGGAGTATCATTTCAGTGATAAATTGAGATTAGCCTGAGTCATGTGCGGATAAGGAGGATAATATCGTTTCAAGCAAACAAGTAAAACCTGTTCCTGTTTCTAGTTTAAATGTATGAGATTAGAGCACTTGATTCCGTACCTGTTGAGAAAGGTGAGCGATTTTTCTGTTCGCCTCCTTTTGGGCAACTGCACCAACCTCCTTCTCATGGATAACGTTTTCCAGCTTCAGAAGAGTTTCCTGTTGTTCGCCCACATGCTGGTCATGAGATTCCGTCAACTGCTTCTTATCCATTTCCAGCTGAGCGATCGTCTCATTCATGTCCTTTTCCATCAACGCCATCTTTGCCAAGGCTTCGCTCTTCCCTGTCTCCAGCTGGGAAATAGCTCCCTTAAGATCTCTTTCTTTATTTTCCATAATAACCTGTAAATTATTTTTTTCCTTTTCCAACAGTAAAATCTTCTGCTGCATTTCTTCGGTTTTAGAATCCAGAGTCAGCTGAATGTCATTCATTTCCTTCTCCAGCTTTGTAATGCTCTCCAATAAATCCTTCTCCTTACTTTCCGATGTAGCCTGTAGTTCATTCTTTTCCTTTTCCAAACTGGAAATGCTAAGCTGCATATCCTTGACCTTTGATTCCAGTGTGATGTTGGCATTTTGGAGGTCATGCTCAGTTGAAGTCAGTTGCTCCACATCAGCCAATGTCTTTGCAAGATCTTCATTGAGTCTCACTTTCTCCAGTTCCAGCGAAGAGACGGTGTTCTTTAACTCCTCTCCAGCTGCCTAAATATCAACTATGCCATTTTATTTAAGTCCACAGGGCATCCATACTATCACACAACCATCACAACATTATAAAGTTCCAAACTGATGAAAGGTAGCTCACTTCCCTTACTTGATTGACAGCTGTGCAGTAAATTCAAGTAGAGAAACAAAATCAGTTAAAATGAAGCATTGAAATTGGACAGATGAAAAACAATGCACACAAATATGATGAACACAACAGCAAGGAGAGTCGAATAAAATCAAAATATTTGCATAAACAATATTCACAATGGTCACCAACAGTGACATCCTCTAATACAAATGAGATCCAGTATATCAGTATACGTAAAATAGACAACCCACCCTCAACTGATCCACTTCCACTGTAAATTTCTTTACTGTATCTTCTGCCTTCTCCTTTTCTGTTATATGATCAGCTTTTGTCATTTCTAATTCACCCTTAACCTGCCCCAATTCTGACTTGACCGAATCCAGTTCCTCCCGCTGTTGTGCCAACTCCTTTTCCTTATCCTCTATTAAAGCGTTCCTTTCTTTTCCTCCTTGCAGATTCACTTCTGCTAAAAGTTTTGCAGCTTCCATCTCTTGTGCCTCTTTTCCTTTCAACATGACTTCCAGCTTTTCCACATGTCCTTTGTTTTCTAAAATCTCTGTCTTCATTATTTCCATTTCTTTCAGCTGTGTGGAAATCTTTTCATTCAGTTGAAGCACATTTTGCAGTGACAACGAAAGTTCAGATTCAAGTTCAGATGCTTTTCTAAAGAAATCATCATAATTTATCAAATGAAGGAAGCAAAAATAAAAAATAATGCATTAGGAGGCAACATATGCTTTTGATTTAGACACAGAAATCAAATCAAACCACACTGAACCAGTGCTTTTTTCTGGCGGAACGTCGTTCCAGCACCTTTTTCTATTGTTAAATAATTAAAATAGTAGGTGACCAAAATCGCTTAAATTTGATATAAAACTTATGATAGTAATTATTTACATTATGAAATGTATAAGTAAGTGTATAGATTGTGATCATTGCATCCTATAAAAGTTATTTTATTTCAAATTATTTGGTAGATATAATTTTAGCGTCGTTTCTTTCGATAATAGCGTCTAGGCTCCCTACAGATGCGTTCTGGCACATTTCTTACTAGAAAAAAAACACAATTGTGCACTTCTGTGATATAATGAACAAAATATACTGTGCACATACAGCACTTTGACGTTGACTCTGCACTGATCACCTATCTCGTAATTTGCCGAGCTGATAGATGGTCAAACAGTCAAGTCGTATAATCCATTTACTGAGTTAGCTGATACAACACTTTGACAACGAATATTTTGAACGATTTTTGCTTGGAGATAACTCCCCAAGACTATGTGAAGCATCGTTGCAGTTAGCACAGTCGTGTTGATGAAGAAACTAAATCCATTCTAGATTTAAACTACTCGACAATGCAGGAGAAGAACATCAACTATGCACTGGTTAGAATTGGTTACCCAGCCTATGATCATCATGTGCATCAATGTAGTCTACTGTATGTTGCTAGGCAGAAACACAGCAAGAAACAAGTAAAACACAAAGTCTTCACAAAAACCTAGTTTTTGTAAAAAAAGATAATTTTTCTACTTCAATTAATGCAAATATGTCTCTATTAAATATTGCTTCTTGCAAAGAAAGATGACCCAACCTACTTTATTAATCAGACATAATTAATTACACATAAAGTTAGCAGCAGCATTCTATCAAAAATTCCAATGATGCCCGCATGAAATGGACTAGTTCTAAGTGACCAGAAGGATTTCTTACTGTCATTAGACTCTTACAACCTGTAAATCCACAACTCCATAAACAGGTACATGGTCCCAAAATTATGGTTTCGTCATAACACGGCCCTTGCCAAAACATGGTAGCTAATCCCATGTTATACTGTCGATGTAGTGCAGTGTTCTTCATTAAGTCAAAACTGAGAGACACATATTACATACATTTATTTCTGGTGCCCAACATTATTAACATTGTTGCCCAACAAAAAGCAGCAATTCTCTGTGGAAAGCCCTAAGAGTTGGTCTGGAGTTACATCTGTTCCCTAACCGCATATGGCCATTTGAAAACTTACCATTTTGTCCAGGCTGAAGTTGGGAGTGGTTTTGAGTAATTACTTTGAAAGGGTGTCATATTTATTTATGAATAAATAAATGATTAATTTACACAAAGTAACGCAAGATAAAAAAACTGAAGATAATTTAAACAGGCATTGCATTACCGATCTTTCTCTTGAAGTTGATCGGTCATGATCCTCAGCTGCTGAGACGAATCGCCTGAGCTGTTCACCAGCTCTGACATCCGATGTTCCTAAGTAATAAATATACCATCATCTTCACTCCCACCATCGACTTTGTGATCAGTCACTTTACGTAAAATCGAAGCATAACTGAGTCTGCATTGTTCGATTCGAGTCACCACCAAATCATTACTTCTGCAAAATGAAGCCCAGAAATTTTGATGATTTCAATAGGTCTAATGGTGTAGTTGGTAATGTATTCTGTGCACCAAGTATGGCTTCTAAGCCAGCAGAATTTTCAATACTTACTTTGAACATACATTGCAAACTAAGACATAGAACTTATATGTATATTGTGCATAAAATTCATTCAATATTCCATTGTCAGGTCAGCCCATTGTTAACCATTTAACGATAAAACATCATAACGGTGTACTAAAAGTTACTTCAAAACCAATGTGGCTCGTCGTATCTTGTGCATCTATTTGATCTGACATCCTATTGAGCTATATCAGTTTGTGAATTATTTTGTACACGAATCACAAGTTACCAGTGCAATTTTATCTTGCTCCAGATGACGATACTTTTCACCATTCTGCTGCAGCTGAAGCTCGAGATCTGAAGACAATGAAAACCTTTCATCACTTTAACTTCCTAATCAATTTCATCTGTGGTTTTCTAATCAATTTCATCTGTGGTTTTCAAATCAATTTCATCTGTGGTTTTCTAATCAATTTCATCTGTGGTTTTCTAATCAATTTCATCTGCGGTTTTCTAATCAATTTTGTCAGTGGTTTTCTAATCAATTTCAACTGTGGTTTTCAGCCAACAGATCACACTTAAAATACAAGAAATCAGATTAGAATAGCCGATGACTAATCATTTATCATAAAAAAAACTAGGGTAGCATTCGGTCCGAGATGAAACGGATCAACAGTGTCCTTTTGTCGATTGTAGAAGGCATGTGAACAAATGAATTCTAATGAAATGAAGCAAAGAATTTGACCTGTTACTTGAGTATTGAGTTTGGTGATGTCGCCATAAAGAGAATTTGCCGTCGTCTCACTAGAAACCAACTTTGACATCAGTTCTTTAAAAGAAAATCATAAAAGAATTCAAATCATATGTGATCCCTAAAAATAATAGAATATTCAACCAACAAAATATAAAAATATTAAAAAAAATTAAATACAAAAACTTATGCTACAAAAATGATTGCGATGCCAAACTCAATGATGTACAAAACAAAATAAATGACAACAACATACCATCAATGTTTTGTTCATGTTTCTTTAGCATTGCCTCAGATGAAGACAAATCTTGTATCTACACAATAGCATAAAAGAAATAGCAAGACCATATAATATCGTCCTACATACTAATCTGTCTAATGACAAGAGAAGGGCAAAAGAAAAAGTAAATGTTACGATGGCGACTCAGTGGAATTGACAAGAATTGTATGTCTGCAGTTTGGCCATCGTAAGTACTACTCGTGACACCTATTGTCTGCCTTTGCAACTGTCTTATAAGTTTGTCAAGGTGTTAACCAGCCAGACATTTGATGAAGTATATAAAAATTACGAGACATATACACCATTACACCTGCTATTGTTTTGATGATGGAAGACCCTGTGAAACTGACACTAGGTATTGAAATCAGAAAATAAAGACATCTAACCCATAGACCATACCATTTTTTCACTTCCACTCACACCAAATAACATCTTCATTTGCCATCAGATATAAACCACAATTGGAAAGAGAAATAGATTACTGTTGTTCGAGTTCAGTATATAAAATTGTAGCTCATTTATTACCCTAATTGACAATGTACTTATTATTATACAAAGACTGAGCAGTGAGCACTGGTCCTATAATAATTACTGCCTTAGAACAGTAAATGCAAATAGAATGTGACAATTTGTGCCTGAACGGAAAGTTTCCCATTGCGGCAATTTTATGGTTGTAGCACACAGTACTAAGAAGTATATAATAGCCACCTGTTGATCCAGGTGAGATTTCATTTCCATCAGGTTTGTCTTTTCCTCAGGCAATGCTGCTTCAAGGTCGGCAACCCTCTGACCTTTCGCTCTCATAGCAGAGTTCAACTTAACCATCTAAAACACAATAGGCAACAATTAACAGAAATTTCATTTAACTTCTTAATTCAGAGTCATAAATTACATGTAAAAATTTATGCATTAAGTGTCAATAAAGACTTGTAAAATATTGCAACAATACAAACTAAACAGTAATCTATTTAGTAAAGCATGAAAATAAGTAAAATGCGAGATAAGATGAATAACTCGTCCTCTTTTGCTTAAACTCCAAACTTGGCCAATCATAATGCAAATGGAAGCCATGAATACATAAAACTAACCACATGTGCAGTTATCCATACATGACTCACATTGAATATCAAATTCTTACCTCTTCCACAAGTCGAG